>JBAJHX010000036.1:15571768-15622768 GCA_037176925.1 Amniataba percoides
ATCAAGTGATGGAAAGAGGCTGTTGGCAAAGTCATTCAAGGTTGATGAAGGCCAAAATCATGAATACTTAAGACCATCCATGTATAATACTTTCTATCCCAATTCTATATCCCTTTAATGCTGCAATCAATGCAACACTGTGCTCTTTTCCCAAATGCCATCAGACATGACTCAGAGAATAATACTGTAATGGAGTTACATACAGCATTACAGCAAGGCTTTACCTATTTAAATGTCTCCATTTAAATAGACAAGGATAGTGGATGAGGCAGCATGCTCCTCTGACAGAAGCCAAGTTGGGTGCTTTGGAGCATTTCCTAAATAACATCCTGAACTCTCAGCTATTCCACTGCAGCCTGTTTAGTTCAACTGACAGACGGCAGGCTGGTGAGGGAGGAAGGAAGGGAGAGATTGATTAGAGAGTCAATAATTCCCCTGGCATATGGCAGGGGCGATTACACGACATAGGAACGAACCCTGGACTCTTCAGATTTAGAGGGTCAAGTCTGGAGGATGGCACAAAGGGACAGAAGCATCCATCAAGCTGCACCGTTAAAGCATAATTTCCACAGTATTACCTAACCCCTGCAGTTATTGAACTCTGATCGAATCGGCTGTCGGACTGCCGGGACATTTATCAATCTAAAATAAGCATCATTATACAACATATTCTGTTTGCAGCTAGTCAATAGGACCCTGCTAACTGCAACATTTTCACTCTCTGCAATCAATACAGTTTGGTCATGATCAGGAGCCAATGATCCTTAAGTAATGCTCAAAAGGAAAAAACCCTGCTGGGATTGAGTTGTACCAGCTTGTATGTCAGAGAAGATGGTAAGTAAGGTGGAGTGTGACTGACACAGCAAAGGCATGTCACATTGAAATATAATAATAAAAAAAGACTCTGCTGCTGCCCAGATCTGTTTGGGCAGTATTTCTGACCATGTACCTGCCCATATCATCTGTCAACCCCAGCGAACATAGCAAACATAAAGCGCTGTTCACCTCACTAAGCCATCTATTTTTCTGTGGCGATTAAGCAGACAACAAAATTAATTTTGGTATAAGTCTCCTGAACAAGGTGATAATGTACCACTAATTTTTAATAACTGGCTTTTTTTACATTGTATTCATCAAGCTAAAAGACCAAAAATTTGTTTGTGACAGATTCCCTGACTCCCTTCAAAGGAAAAAAGAAACCACTGCAAGGACATAAAACAGCTGTAATAATGATCTTCAGTAAAAACAGTGAGCTGCATGACAGCAGACTGATGCTACAATCACTCTTCTCTAACGGACGTACGAAGTTAATGGCACTGAAATGCAAGACCCAATAATGATGAATAAAAACCTCAACAGACAGATTACAGCCAATAAAAGTGGTTGTATGTGTCACCAATACCACATTCATCTTGGATCAACTGCCTCATATTAGCTACACAAGGCAGTTATTCTTCAGCGATGACAGGTGAGTCCTTCAGGTATTATTTTATGACGATGTGTACCCAGATTGGGTCGTGTACTCACTTTCTTTCTGGCTGGAGTTCTGGCTGAGGGCGCCGGCCCAGGACCATCTCTGCTGCCGAATTTCTGCCCATGTCTTCTTGGTTGATCTGTGGATTGCTGCCTCGTAGCGTTCCTGGACAAGATACAGGAACAGATATCATTTATTTAAAAGGACAGTATGCAGAACTGGGCGGCAGTGTGTCCTTCAGCTGAAAAGCCTGGATTCAAGCACCCAGCCTGGCTTAGGTGTGCACGAGAGCATTGACATTTCACCCCTTGGCGTCAGTGCAAAAATACAACACCTCTACTGGAAGGATTATTTTCTTTTACACATAGCCAGTGTTCTTGTCCAAACGTACTTTATTCTTCTCCAGTTTCTGCTTCTGTCTCTCCTCCAGGGCGGCTCGCCGTTTTTCCGCCTTGATCCGTTGTTCTTCAAGCTTCCTGCGGCGTTCCTCCAGCTGCTGCTCCCTCAGCTGCCGCGCTTTCTCCTCCTTCTCCAGCCACTGGGTCTTTTTAGCAGCTGAGATGGGACAGAAAATCCAGCAAGCAAGATTTTACAAAAAAAAAAGGACTGGACAAAGGAGTCCCCTCTCTCTTCCCTGTTCTTTTATGACTCTGGAGGTATAGTACGCGTTCTCTTTGAAAGGCCTGTAGCAGTTTTGACTTAAAAGAGCAGCATGATATCTGTTGGAAGCCACAATCTGACTCATGCTTTGATAGATTTTTTTTCCAAGAATAAACCTGTTTGAGGCCTGAAGAAGATATTCAAAAAGTCAAACCCCTCTGATGTTTCTTAAGTTGTGGTGTCTCTCTTCTTCACCTCAACTGTGCTTTCTGTTTGGAAAAATAAATTCAATTACTTGACTTTTCCACATAATAATGCATAATGCTGAGTTAGAAAGATACACATACTTCTGAAGTGGCACTTTTATACCACGCTAATCACATCAAGCCTCCACGTCAGCTTCAATAAACCACACACTTTGATATGGAAATAGTCTCCTTGTCCCTGAGCCATTCAAAGAAGGCGTAAAGAAGCCTTTTGCAGCTGCCTCTCTGTGTACACAACTCACCATATTTCTTTAAACTACAAAGCAAAACCTCCATGAAGAATCAGCCTCTGCAAGGAGGCGAGGCTTAGTTCTCTAAAGCACTTGATGCAACAAAAGCAACCGGTTGTGGATTTCAGATTACAGTGACGGATCATTGCAGAGATGCTGGAGGCTAGGAGGGCTAAAATTTATTGAGAGGCACACAGTTCGGCTTTTATCTGAGAAGGGAACAAAAAGCTGAGTTATACTGAGGCACTGGTTGCCAGCACCTTGCGGCACAGAAAATATCTGCAGTGCGTATCTCAGCTCATCACATTTTGATGGCCTCGATTTGAGAAAAGCCACATTTTTACCTTCCAGTGATACAAATCTGTAGAGATGTTGCTACCGACCAAGTGCAGTGGAAACTGCTTCATAATTCACTGGCTGTGCTGTGATGAGAGCAGAGGGAGGACGAAACTCACCGTTCAAGGCTTGCTGAGACAAATTACAGTTTTCCACATCCATAATATTCCCTCCCTCCTCACAAGGGAAACATTTAGGTCACACATTTTAATGCAAAAAGACTGCACGCTCTTTCCAAGCAAATCAAGTCTGTGGCATTGTTTGACACTCGCTAATTGAATATTTGAATTGTCTCACTCAACTCATTCAAGTGTTTGTAATGATTTTCCAAACTATAGGTGCTGGTTGCAGAAAGGATAATGAGCTGGAAACTGGCTGGGGGCTCTACACATTTTGATTTGTTTTCAAAGTGCCATTCATCATCAGTCATTTATGCTTCTATACCAAGGCTTGACGTCATGAACAGATGTGTAATTCTGAATAACTTAAGCTGACACTGGTTTAAAATGAATTCCTTAACTCTCTCCTGACAGTGATTAGCGCTGACAAGTTGCATCGGGGCCACCTATAGTAAGATCATTAAATAGTCATAAACAGAACACTGCTCTAACCGTGGTACGTGAAGTATTTATACCGCACCACAAAGACAGACCAGGCAGGAGAGAAGCTTCTGTGCAGTCAATTCCCTGATATAAGAAACCAGTAAGATTCAAGTTAGAATGCGATTTTCTAATTGTGCCGCTTTAACTACCAACCTAGTAATACTGCTGGTGATGGTTGATAAATCTTCCTGACCAAGATCTCTGTTAAGCTGATACTGTAAACACAAGCTTTAGCAGGATCTTATCTTTTATCCAGGTCTGACTGAGAGTATCAGATCAGCTCCGTGCCATCTGGCCTGTGATCGCCCAATTAGACTGATCCACTCTCTGAAGTGTGTCAAACTCATCTTACTGCTGTCCAACACAGTTGGATTAGACGACATGGCTTTAGTGATTGTTCAAAGAAATCAGTGTCATTTGAGGATATATTATGATTTTGAATTAATTCTGTACACCTAAAACATTGACCAAGTGTGTATGTTGTACTCTGTCAGACAACCATAGCTGAAAATAAAACATATCAGTGTGAAAGTTGTGAGAATACATTACCATTCAGTTCTGCATATAAACAAGTAAACACTCATTTTCCCATCTCAGAAAATCTTTTGCTTTGTGGTTTTGTGTTCAGCAACATAAAGTTTTTAAGATGCAAATTCACAGCCAAGATAAATTTGGCTGCACGCTTCTCTAAAACCTCCAATTTCTCCAGTGAGATGGTAATCATAGAAGTTCTGCGGCATGTGGTCCAAACATGTTATCTTTAAATACAATATCCAAAAAAGCTCTGTGGCTTCTGCACTTGGAACATGTGGACAGACAAAGTTCAAACTCGGGGCATGCTATATGTGAGGTGAGCGTAAGCAACAAAGCCCTATTGCCTAAAAAACCAACGCTGACATTTATTTACAGATAAATGATTGGTTAAGTGATCAGTCTATGCCTACATGATTTTTGGAAATGGCACAATGATGATGTTCTTAGTGAAAAAAAATACAATCAGTTTATTTCTAGAATGGGGAATAAAACAACCATGATTTTAAAACAATAAACACCATGGGGATTAAATGAATGACAGAACTCCAGGGCTGGGCAATATGACCAAAACTCAATATCAATTCTGCTTTGCTAAGAAGTAAGAAGTGAAATGACAGAAAGATGGGGCCTATATATCTGCAAGTTTTTAGTTTATTGCCCAACTCTAGTTAAAACTACTGAACATGATTAAATTCCAAATATAACAAATGACCGAAAGGGTTATCACCGACACCACCACCACCACCACCACATACACATAGGTGAGTGGCTTACCTTGTAACATGCTGAGCTCTTCTGCAGGAAGTGAGAGAGAACACAGAGGCAACTGTCAGTCATGCAAAGCAGTGCACGACCAGCGTGTAGCGAGGTGATAATGTGACAGCCGTGTGTTAAACAAAGGATAAAGACTTGGGCAAAGAGATGTGATATTAACTGACACCAGAACAGCCATGTCAGTTGTTATGACGGCACTAATCAGTTCAGGTTGAAATAAAATGTAGTAAAAAGTTTACATGCTTTGATGACTCAAAAGAAGTTAAGACATAAGAGGTATTCATCACACTACAAAAAGTTGTCAATGTCAAAAACCTTCATTTACTTTTTTGTCAGTTGTCCAACATTTTTTGTTAATGTGAGGAATATCTAATTAAAATTGTTTTAACGTATATTTTAGTGTGGAGGCCAAAGCATTTATGAGTCAAACACACAAAAAGCAAATATTTTGACACTGCCTGCTTCTGCATGCAAGTAGAAAATGAGTACTCACTCATCTTTGCTATAATGGTCGCTTGGCTTCTGCTGATTTCACACACTTTTGCGAAGAAGCCCAAACTACCATTTTATGCTCCCTGTGATACATGTGCATGCCATCTGCAGCCTACAGCCAACCCAGAAGTGGCAATGTGAAAACAGCAACCTCTTTCACCCCAACACTAGAGGGAGCTCTTTTCCTATATAAAAGGTCTTGTCCTCCCACCCCTGGTTTGCACTTACCAAGATATCTGGCCTTCTCCTCTCTCCGCTCCTTGGCAAGCTTCTGCCTCTCCTCTGACTTTATGATTTCTGCGATGAAAATGGAGGGGGGAGAAGGGAGAAAAAACAGAGAGGCTGTGTAAATGAGGGATGTCATATTGTTATCTCTTACACTGAGTCCAATCCGTTCAGCCCTGTCAGACCTCAATCACACAGCATTTATTTAGAAAAGTTTATAGATTGTGACATGGATTTATGTTTCCTTGCAGATCAAAATAACAGTCATTTAATCCGTGAAACCAACACAGCCTGTGAGAAATTCAGTTTTTGAGAATCATACCTTATCAAGTGCGACTCATGACACACTTCCACATGAATTAACAATTAAGGTTAAAAAAGCTCTTAATAAGAACTCAGTTAAAGCTGGTTAATCAAGAATGCTTTAATTGGATTCATTCCTTGAGGGCAACTTGTGTTATGCAGAGAGAACGTAATTTAGTCGATTTTCACATCGCTACATATCCGCTGTTGGGTTTTACTATTTCAGATATAGTTACTAATAATATTTTATGTAAAAGCACCTAAATCACTGGTAATACCTTATCAAAATCCTATAAGTGTAGTTCCTTTCGTACAATAATGTCTTTTCTTCAATCTGTCATAACAGCCTCTCCAAACTACCCAAAACTGACCTGAGGCAATAATAATGCACCTACCCTCTGATAAACATATATAAGTCAATGTTTTCTACACTGCTGTGAAGTCAGCATGGCAGGAGCTTTCAACTTTTAAACGTCACCACAAGGAAATGCATGCCACAAGACAATGACAGGAAACTGGCAGCGTCAAAATTACAGCACTGATGCTCAACAAATGACTGAAGGCGATGCAGACCATATTTTCTAGACTGACGGGAAAAAACCCCACAAAGATCAAAGGTTTTATGAAAAATCTTCAAATAAAAGATGCAGCATGCGGCAGGCTCAGTAGATGTCCTATACCATCTGGACGTGGGTGTATGTTTGACTGTGATATGTTATGACTACAGGGGAGCACTTACATATCTCCTCTCTGTGTGACGTCTCTGATGTCTGCTCACACATTACATTCCTTCCAAATAGCTCAGAGGATCCACTCAGTGGAAAAGAAGAGCAGAGAGGGGAACAGCAATGCAAGCAAACACTGAGCTGAGCCATTTCAAGAATTCAAACTGCATCCTTTTAAGATAGCTGGTTCTACTTCCTGGGGAAGTACTGTATTGTTATTCTGACAAGCCACCCTTTTATGTCTTCACAATGAAAATGAGATGAGAGCTAAAACGATAATCCAATCAATCCATTAGCCAATGAATAAAGCATTTATCAAACTAGTCTCAAAATCGATCAATGGTTTATGTAATAAAACAACAAATTAAACATTTACATTAAGTAGCTTCACTTAGTAGTAATACGGTTACAGCTAAAGTGAATATTTGGTGGGTGTGGACTGTTGGTTGTACAGAAAAAGGCATCACTGTGGGTTCTGGTCACTTGTGATGGCATCATTTCCTTTTGTTGAAAATTAATCGGTTGATCAATTTATCAATAGTAAATACATACAATGCAAATATGTTCCAGGGAATTTGTGATTTCTCATTGCTGAGCAATAGCTTATTTTATAATAAAGAATTGCAGCTGGACAACACAATCCTGATATTTCACAATCCTGCAGTCAGATTTCAGAAATTGGGGGAACATAGCTTCCTCATATAAGCAAATTCTTTCTGCAGTCCACTCAAATAAATTAGCTTCAAATGTGCACTGTGCACTGTCTTGATCTTTCTTGAGTCTTAACATCACATCAATCTTCGCAGACCAGATGTTCAGTGTCAAACAAAGGAACTCATCCTTCAGCACGGTCTAATAGGGGGAGGTGTGAATCACAAACATGAAAACAATCTGCCATGCAGCCTCTGACCCACTTTGATATATATAGGACTATGGCCCATGTGCATTGTCTTAGTAAAGCATAACGTCACACGCACAAAGAGACAGAAACAGACCGACCCACAAGACATTGCTAAGTGCAGTGTTTGGGCTCCAGACAATGCACACACTTTGGCATCTTCTCAAAATGTCAGCCCTTTTGTTTTGCTTGCCTCTAAATGTGGTTATTTTAGGAGCCGTGCAGGGTGTTCTGTATGGTGTGACATTAAACCTTCATTGTGAAAATATTAATGGTTTTTTTTTCCTATCTCCTTCAGCACAATCTGACCCAACGTACTCAATGATCGGATGAGTAAGAATGTTTAAGATGCGACCAAATACAATGCTGAGCAGACCATTAACAGCAGCGACAGCTCCCAACTGAGCTGAAAGCCTCACCATTTCATTTGACTAATTAAGGAGCTTTTCATTTTCATCATATGCCTGTGGGTGCTGCAAAACCTCAAAAGTAATGAGCTTTACAAAACCAGCGGAAAAGGAACTTGGAGGAAAAAAAGGGAAGTGTGGGGGGGTCATTTTTGGAATCAGGAGACTAAGGACGCAACTACACATTTCTCTGAAATAGACCAGCCTCTGGCAAATAAACAGAAAACATAAAAGTCTTGATATAACTGGCCTGGACTAAGATCATAACAAGGTAAGGGAATAAAGGCCATGGCCACTGTGAATGGATTAATGGATAAAGAATAAAAGGGGAGAGAGAAAAGAGGCTTACACTCCCAAAAACCCTCAAACATGTTCCTTAGAGTTTGCATGTGCTGTTGGTCAGCGGCTGCAAGGAGTTCAAGTGGTGGCATTGTGGAAAGAGCAGGTCAAACTAAATGCATTCTTGGCATCACAGACTGAAATGGGATTCCTAGTCAGGTTCCCCTTTGCCCACCTTTCATTCGGGATCAGCATTAGCTATCCACTTACCAAGAAAGCTCATTTGTCCATATTCTATCAGGATACTTTATTGACTAATTCAATTCTGCCTTAAATCTTTGAGCCCAAAGCTGAGATGTTCTCGTGTGGCAGCTTCTGTTCCACACTTGTTCCGACACTTAAAGATAAACTGCAGCAGCTCTATTGGATTTAGCTTCGTGTCTGAAAGCATGCGGTCGCTATGACTCGGACACTGAAGCATTACTTTGCCTCTAGAGAGCTGACCTACCCTGTTGTGAGAGACGCTTAATGTCAGGTCAAATTCCATTATAAGCTCTTTTTGCCTTTAAGCAACTGAGCTCCGCACATGTCAAGACATTTTTATTTATTCTTTACCTTCCTTTCTTTTCAACCTGGGGACAGGCGATGCAGGTGACCCAGGTGATCGTGGAATGACGTCAGACTTTGTGGGGGTAGTCAATCTCCGGTCTGCATCTTTCTTAGCAGGAGATTCCACTCTCCGGGTGTGGTCCATCTTCGGAGGGCTGCTCTCCCCCTCAGGGTCAGGCCTTGCGGGATTTGTGTTCAGAACCGAGTGGGGAGCTGGTCGAGGAGAGACACAGAAAAACAAGTGAGCGAATGACAAGGTAAAAAAGGTAAGACAAGCACACAGATGGAACCAGTTGGTCTTCATTCCTTTCAATGCTGGGCCTGTGAAGTAGTTATGTGTGGATGACGCAAACTTCCTAAAGAAGAGCAAGTATGAAGCGTGAGGGGTGGAATCCACGGCTGTGAGGAGAACAGTGTTTTCTTTGTGAAACTGCTCAATTGATAACTCAAAATATTAATATTGTAACACCATAATGAAACAGATCACCTGCAAAGAAATATTCTAAGCTCTTTTGTATCCTCTACAGTGCTTCTTTGAGCTATTGAGCAACGTTTTCTGCGGCAGAGATTACACTATTTGCTCTGAAGCACAAGATAATACGTCTTAAGCTTGCCCCTCTAACTCTGGGCCTTATACCATTTCTACTCTGCAGAACTGATTTATCGACAGACCGGCCCGAGCAATTGGCCTGGCTCCCTGGCAGGAAAAAAACAAAAACACAGTAATTGCTTTTTGGCATCCTGATGATTCTATTGAGGTGGAATGAATTGCTGAGGATAACAGAATCAGAGTGATCATCTTCCCAGAAGTAGACAAACTTATGTTTGAAATCAACTTAGGAGGAGACAAATTCAGAGAGATTTTTAACTTTTTTGTTTGTTTTTTTTTTATAAAAGACAAGCTCAGTCAGATTGTTGGGACAGCAGCTTCACTCGCAGCACCATGACTCACATTTGGCAGGCTTCTAAACCTGAATCTCCTACTCAAACATTGAGGCTCCGACGGCCTAACAAAGGCCCTCGTGGGAGGGACACTTGGCTTTGTCCACTCAGCACTGTAGCCCTGCGCTCCCTGTGGAACCGTGTCAGAGCACAGTTTCTTCTGCATAGTCTCTGAAGGTAAACACTGGGGCAACATGCTGTAAATTATTCAGACTTTGGCAAAAAACAACACAAATAGTAGGGGGCTGTCACACTGAGACACTGAATGCACCAAAGATTTACTCTCCAATTGCTGTGCTATTCAGTGGCTTGCATAGAGGAGCACCAATGAGCCTTGAGGCCAATGCTGTGCAATTTCAAAGAGAATTGATTATAGCTTTCTATAGAGTACCCAACTGTACATTGTGTTTCTCAAGCCATAAACACTTTATATAAAACAAGCCACATAACCACTAACACACTGATCCTTTGTGCGTAAAACTTCAGATTATTATTAGAGGCACAAAGCTGGACAAAGGTCTGTATGAATAGCAGCAGGCCAAATAAACTTGTCACTACTGCAACAACAAATGTTTAGTAGCATTCAGCGAGATATCAGGCCTCATGGCAAAGTCTGTCTGGGCTCAGCTAGACACATGTAACGGCTATGTCATCAGTCTGGGAAACAGAGGCAGTTGCTGATGACCCTGAGCTGGACAGAGCACGATGGCCAGAGAGAATGGCAGAACAAGTCCCTGAAAGATTTCAGCTGGAAGACAAGACACTGTGCTTCCCCCTCGCTGAAGCATGCCACTGTTAAATAAGCATTCCTCGGGCAGCGATGTGCTCTGACAGAGAGGGGCCATTGTTGTGGTCTCTTCATGGCAACAGGACAGCAGCCAAAACACTGCAATGACAGTGAGAAGAGAAAAGGACGAGGAGGAGGAGGAAGGGGAAGGGGGGTGGGGTGTGGTGAGATAAACTGAAAGTAGGAGATGAACACTGAAAATGGCTTGGTGAAATTATGAAACAAAATACAGCTTTGTGGGAGGAAAAAATACAGAGCGGGAGTCTGTAATGTTCTCAGGGATGAAATTAAGATGATTTATCTTTATTTACGGCTGAATAAAAAGCAGCGCCACAGAACGACACAGCATCTGAAGCCTGCAACCAACTTTGTTTAAACCTGACTGAAGACTGCCTGCTCTTCCTCTAATCACCAATAGAGGGAAAATACTTACAAAGATGACTTTAGTATCTGTAATAATAACTATTAATCAAATCCCTACAATATTTCTGCATACATATGATGCTCCTCACAACCCCGGGCGCTCCTTTCTTACTGCTCAGGTGATGAATGACACAACCGTTGTCTCTGGAATTTATCATCTTACACCATTTCCTTACAAATCCCCAAGGGCAGATATATGACAACCAGACTACCAAAGGTGATAGGAGCAAGTGCAGCTCCGAAGGACAGATATTGTGTCAACATATTCTGTGAAAGTTCCCCATACACCTGACAACCGGAGCCACAAAGCATCGGCTCGCTGACGGGGACAGACAATCACCGTGATCTATACTGTCGATGATGAGGAGAATGAGAATGTAACACACTCTGGTATGTTGGTGGCGCTGACAATGAATGCCAATGAAACCTGAAGCTCTCTGGAGGGAAATGGGATGGGAGCTGAGGGAGAGGATAGCTGCTGCGTAGCAAGGGACTGAAACAAGGGCTGATTGATGCAGCACTCCGACTGTCTGGGAGAACAGAGTGTACGACAGATGAATGGAAGTTAAGGGGAAAAAATTAAGAAAAAGTTTGAACTATGGCTACATCTCACAAATACTACAATTGAATTTTTTTCTTTTAAAAAAAAGCTTTCAAACTTACAGACCAGCACCTAAAGACACCTATTTTTCTTGAGAAATCACCTCTCTTTTAGAAGTGTTTCTAAAGGTGGGTCACAGTCAAATGATTGATGGTTGGTAGCAGTAACACACAACTTAGGGTTATAATGTGCCGCCAAAGGAAATAAAGAAGACTGGACACTAGCAAACATGGACATAAATTACGTACAACTATAAATAAATATGTAAAAATTGTCTTTGAAAATGTTTTCTGGGAAAGAACACCCAAAACATTTGTCCAACTTCAAGGACATACACAACATATTGATGAGCAACAGTGAATGTCAATGAATGAAGTCTGCTGAGCTGAGCTGAGCTGCTGGGCTGACATGGTGCTGGGTACATGTGTATTTGGAAAACACTGACCCCTTACAGCAAACAAGATTGGGACACACTCATGCAGGGCTTGGAGGAAAATGCTGAAGAAATATTTGCACAGATGTCCTGAATGCAGTGACAAAAGCTGTTCAGCAATCCATGAACTCCGTGTTCTCCTGTGTGTCTACACTGACACTATAGTGTCCTCGTGTGGTATTTATTAGTGAAATCATTTCAACAGGGACACAAGGCTAGTTCTATCATTACATTTATACAACCCATACAACAGAGGGGTCTACCCATGAAACACTGAGGAACTATCTCCTTACCATATTTACAATCCAGCTTCCCAGAGGAGCTGCTCCCAGGAGACGACTCCAGCCGAAAGCCATTAGACCACCCACTTGTGACATCATCTACATTATTCATGGTCATAAATCAATGCACACCAACTTCCTCTGAGATGCTTGAGTCTCCATCAAGCCTGAACATGGAAAAACACTCAGACATGTTGGAGGTTTTGGTGTGCACCACTAGTCCTTCTTTAGGGGGTCCTGAAAATATGATGTCTGCATTTGCCTTTTGATTGGGATTTTCACAGTGGACTGCAGGCATGATTGCTTTGTTACACCCTCCTACTGAGTACCAAATGAGCATTCAACAGCTATGAGACCCTTCAGAGTGGGTCAGAGGAGGTTCAGGAATCTGCAGTATGCTGTGTGTCTGATCATTGGTTGAATATCGCAAAGTCACCTTGCATCATGACCCAGTTGGCCCCGTCGTGTCTCCCTGAGGGGCCTCTTTGGCTGCAGGTGTCAAACAAAGCCTGAGGCACTCAGTGGAACCCATTTACATGCAAAAGTGATACAACTGAATAAGATATCTGTAAAAGTCAGCAGAATTAGTGAATGAACCCCTGCAGGAGTGGGTGTATGCACGCATGCACGAGCACAGCGTGGAAGCAGAAAGGCAGGTTGGGAATCAGCAGGTAATTAGCACAGACTCTGTGCCTTTCCCCAGTTAGAGGCATGTTGGGTCCGACAAAATATCTGTGCAACTTCCAGTCTCAGTTTGGAAAAAGACAGCACAGGCTCTTCAAAGCTCATTGTACATTCACAAAGGAATTCAGTACTTTACAGTTTGGCTGGTGACACTGCGAGTAAAGAGCCAAGTTAAAACTAGGACAACTGGTAATACCGCCACACAAAAAGTGATTTAGCAGAAATCCAATTTCACAGCATATTATTTTGTGAGAGCAGGTTTTAAATACCCCACTGCAATGCCAGCGTTTTCATGTAGTGCTGACCCAGTGCCACTTATATAGGGCTCAGTCACCTCCCAAACTGCAGGCCTTCTTGTGTAATTATTTTAGTATAGAGTATGAACATATATCCAAGAAATAAGTCCTTGGTCCAGCATGTGCCCAAAAAAAATGGAAGCTCTTATCTATATGAGGACTATAGGATCTGACAGGCACCTTTACTAAGTACAGGATCCAGACAATACATCACAGTGCTCTTTTTTGACTTGCTTGTCCACCTTGCATGCAACCCATGAATCAGGGTAAGAAAATCCTGTGTCCTCAGCAGCACAGCAAAACATAAGACTCACCGTATGACAGAATCTGCAAACTATGATAGCACATTCTTACGACAGTGTTATGCTTATTAACAGCTTAGGCAGGGATACTTTCGGCTGAGAAGAGCCGGAAAAAGCAACGGCAAAGTGAAACTGTTGGATACAAAAACAAGTCAGACATTCCCGGTGTGAAGCAAAAACAGAGAAGCAATGGTAGGTTATAGAATGACTTTGGTTAGATGACAGTGATCAGTTGTAATAAATACAACTTCTCAATGCAACATCCAAAGCACTGCCTATGTCTTATCAAGATGCTGTGCAGAGTAAAAAATATAGGGCAAGACATGGAATTTTTATGAAGCTAAGAGCTTCACTGTTAGACATAACCTTTTCTGTCTTCTTGCAAACAGATAAGAGGAGCAGCAACCAAGAATGACTAAAGTTGTATAACACAATGACACAGAATAGCTGCAAAATCTAAATAAGTCTGATCTCACAGAAGTACTCGGTAAACAGGGTGGAACTTTCTCCTGAAAAATGGAAATGAGGCAAACAAGGGGCGAGGAAACAGTATTGAGACCCAGAGTGTGAAATCAAAAGACTGGAAAGGGAAAAGGGCGGCAACTCAAAAAAAAAAAGAAGAAAAAAAAAAGAAAAGAGGAACTCAGGAAAACACACAGAGAATGGATCTGCATCTCATTTGGGCTGGGCCACTGGGACTAATGAACTACCTCATCGCTTACCCCCCTAACCCGTCGCCCCTTCACCCTGTTGTGTCCGTCCTGCATCGAATAGGGTGATGTAAGAGGGCAAAGGGGCCCAGACACACAGGAAGCGCAGTGTAAACAACAAGCACTGACTCCATGCCAAACCAGGCTCTGAGTGTGTGAGTGTTTGGAGACCAAAGTTTTCATTAGATGTGCTTACAACTGATGACTGCACTTTTAAATGGGAACTGAGATAAACATCATTAAATTCTTCAAAATGTACTAAATTCTACCAGGATACATTGTCATTTTTAACTACAAGCAATGATAATTTCACTTCTGGATTAGAATCAAAATATATCTTTTTTTACTAATTGTTTAAAAAAAACAAACACACTGAAACTCGAGAATGTTTGACATTTTACCTGCAAAATAACGTCCGCAATTAATCACTTACAAAATATGTTGCAGACTAATGTTGAATTGATTAATTGACTTTTTGGATCAAGAGTAAAACAAAAAAACTGGTCAAATTATACCCATCGCAGAATGATGAACCGACTCATCAACTGATGTCTGCCTAAGACAAACATGCTTCTGCATAGCAATCAAAAGTGTTGAAGATGAGTGAATACTAATGTCTCCGTCAGTGACTGCAACAGCTTTCATCCCATCACCTGGTCCAGGCCGAGGACAATGCCTGGCATTCAGCTGCTGCTGCTCTCTCCTGCACCAGTGTACGCGCCAAAGCCACCGCTTTGATGAAAGGCTTCGCTTATCTGAACTAGCAGCAGCTCCCGAGGGACCCTGCATCTGCTGCTGCCGCCAACGGGTTCCTAACGCAAACAGATAAGTAACACCGACGGTCTGACCAGTGATGGGAGAGAGTGGCAAGAACTGCAGAAATTAGGCCTTTCTCAATGACATCAGAGGGCAACAAGGGATTTCTCTGCCGCACAAGCTGCCATTCATAAGAGCAAAGAGTACATCAGCATGCCAGGCAGTCGCTCATGGCAAACTGCAAACATCTTCTTCTCACTCATGAATTTTCCATCTGCATGGCACTCTAATTTCTATTTCTGTGCAGAATTTAACATTATGCTGGAAATATCATGAACAATGACGGAGCAAATTGAGAATTCAGAATGATCCTCTGCTCATAAAGCATGGCTGGGATTAATGAGTAGATCCAGGTAATATGACTGGCGACACTGGACAGCAAGACAGCATTGCTGACATTTTGAAAGAGCTGTGACTGTGTGTGTCCTTGTCTGAGGTAGCTCACAGAGCCATTGTTTGTCAGTTTGTTCCAATATGGTTATTTTCATAAACATTGCATGCAGCAAACATCAGTCCAGGGCAGTAATCATGCACGTTGAACATACAATTACAGCCAACAGTTATCATTAAGTGGATTTTTGTCTAACCTCACAAAAACCCAGAACTTTTCTGTTGGCAACAAGGCCCAGTCAAGGGTTTCATAATCACAGGTAACTTAGACAACGCCAAATGTTCACTCCCACTCCCTCTGTGACGCTGTTCAAATACATCAACGGGGAAAAGGTTTTTTTACCATTTCCTAGAAAGCAGGCGCATGCACTAAAATAAATGTGAAAATGGGTCAAACATCATCTCCAAGTGACATATAGTACACCTGCAAAGGAATGTGTAGGGAGATCAAGATGTGTTTACAGTACGAAGCATGCCCTTTAGCTGAACAGGGACCAGTCTAATATTAGCAGATAGGTCTGGTGACTGGACCTTTCAGACGACCGGGGAGTGCAGAGCGGCCCATCTGGGATATTTTCAGACTTGGTGGTAGATGTAGCAGGAACAAGTGACACAGTCCAAATCAAGACTTCCCTCCCCTTGTCCTTCCTTTAGTGTCCCAGGGAGAAGGGCACCACAGCTGACTGTTAATAAATTTAGGTCACAACACTGCAGCATCGGCCTTCTTGGTGCATGTCACCATTGAGACAAAAAGAAAAAGACAAAAAGTTCTTAAGGAGAGCAGATGCCTTCCAAATAGCACATGTGTACATTTCATGGACTGTTTTTAAAGCAAAGGGGTTTGTAGTAAGAACGGCATGTTTCTTTGGCATTCAGTCTGCCCAGCTGCTGCAGCTGTGCAGCATCTATGACCAGACTTTGGCCTAGAATCTATCCCCTTAAAGAAACTCTGCATCAGTCTTTCTGGTTTCCTAATGCTCTCTTGCAGATGATTCATTTGTTACAAATGCTGCCTTTTAGTTTGTCTTGGAAATTATCTGTCTATTTTTATTCTAGAAGGAAGAGTTTGTCAGTTTGGGAAGCTGAAAAGAGTTGATGAGAAGCCAGCCTAGCTTAGGTTCACATAAAGACTGCAGATCAAGCTTAACATTTAATCATAAATAAAAAAAGGAACCATGCTTGCCAACAACATCTTCACATCCATACAAAAAAGAAGCATCCCAAAATATCCCACTATTCATTTAATCATGAAATAATGAGCTTCCTGGGGAGTTACTAAGTTGTTCTGCATCACATAATGCTCCTGCATACTATATCACACTTCTTGACAAACCTGCTAACCACCAAATAACTCAGATCTTCTAGGTGGTCTTGACCAGTCATAGCTCTCTGAATGATCAACTGTATTGCATATCAAAGGGTCTTGTTATAAAGAATAGACCAAAGGACCTGAAGGTGGTGAAGACAGGTTACACATCATAAAGTCGTTCTTCAAACACACTCTGTAAAAAGCCAGATGCTTTCGTCGGCCAAAATATGAAGTTACAAGTATTGTTGGCCCATCTTAGAGACTAAATTGAAGGCGGAACTAATATTAACACATGTAACGGGATGATGGAAAGTGGCCAAATTACTGCAGTCTTCATGACAACACATTTAGAAAACATGAGTTTGTATCAATTAGCTGTCAAATGTCAGCATGTGAGTGACAATAGGCAGCTCACAGGTATTTGAGCTACCTTGTGTTTTAGTTGGTAGGAGGTTGCTCAAGGGAGAGGCAAGTTCAACCCTAATTCTACCTTAATTCCTGTTTTCAGTGTAAACTCTGCATTTGTCAGGGTTTTTCATGATTCGCTTTGGATCTATCATTTTAAATTAAAGGACCTCATGTATGTCATTTCAGAAGCTCAGTGAGGTTTGTGTCTGCCATTCGCATTCACAAGAACAAACATGAACTGTGCCTGAATGCACGTATTGACCGTCTGCAGTGGCCATTTACTGGTAGAATACTACAGAGGCTGAGAGTTTGCACACTTTGAGTGCTGGTTAATGGGATGGCTTTCTCCATTATTTGCTCTTCCAGAGTGCTGGGTTAGAGATCTACTTCTATCCCCTTATGGGAGGTGGGTGTCTGGGTGGTGTGATTTACACCATCTGGGTGCTACAGAGTGGACCGGCACTGACATGATGTCTCCTCTGTGTGGGGAATTGAAATCTGGAGAAGGCAGTTCAATCTTTTTCAGATTACTGTAAGACATGCCTTCCTCTGGTCTCTGCCTGTTTTCACTTTGTAGCTCTAGTCCCCTTTCTTGTTTGGATTTCTTACTTCTTAGGACTGAACCATGTGGCACTAACAGGAAGGTAAGATCCTGCCTTAAAGAATGCTTCATATCCTGATTCTTGTACGTGGACACACACACATGCAAAGGCTTGCAAGCATACAGGTAATCCAAAAAAGAGCTACAATAAAAAGGAAAATAAAGTCCCTCTTGTTGATACCACAGGGATGATTTGAGTGTACTTGCATATTAAGCACAAACTTCGAGTATATGCACAGCGGCTCCGTACTCTGACATATTGGATGTGAAGTAAAACAGTGACCGTGCAATTTGAGAGCCAGCACTCAGCTTGAAACTGAATGTATTTACTTCCCAACTAGGTAAAAAGTGGAAGAACTGCATCCCTATCACTGTGATGCAGAACTTTGAAAGGGCCTTTTTTCTGAAGAAAAATTAAAATATGATGAACCCCAGCCAATGTTTCATTTTAGATCCAACACGCTGGAGTACTGAGGCGCCAAGACAACTGAAACTGTGCCACTGTCTAAAAACTGCACTGTAGTCCCAAAAGCAGACCTTAACACCACGGTGCTGGCATGACTTCAGTCTGTCCTTTGTGACTCATGAAGTTTCAACTCTTTTCCCTTCTCTCTCTCCACACTTCACAGGGATGGGCCAGAGTCCCTTTTATAAAATGTGCTGAATGTGGGCTTTGAACATATCTGAACATGCGGGGAACTGGGAAGCCCCCCACTCACTTCCACCAACAGCACTGCCCGAAGTAGCTTTAGAGGAACAATCAAGTCATCCAATCAACACCGGAAAGAAAAGGTCCATCCTGTGAAAGAGCATGGTTAGGTATAATAATTCTCAGTTTGCTACTTTAATCCTTTTATCCATGCATGCCTGGAAAAAGCCAGGCAAAGTAATCTGTGATTGCAGCCACATACACTGAATTGAAAGGATTATGGAGGATGGAGCCCACATCCTTTGTGTAGATGCCTAAACAGAAGAGTAAATATAAGGTTATGCCATTATTTTCGCCCTCTGATACAAAAAATATACTGATTTTTTTTATTCACCGCATATGTGATTCAAAGTATAAACATTTCCAGCCCAAAGGACTCTGTATTTCAAAAGAATACTGGCATTACAGAGACTGTTGACTTGACAGTAAGATTCACATCTATAGTAACAATCCCATGTAACATTAATGCACTCCACAGAAGGAAATTACTCTGCTTATACTCACAAATATTCAATCATAACTTTACACATTTACACATGACAAAGGACGTGGATGACACTTCTGATGATACATCCAGAACATGCGTGGCCTCACATGACATGAGAGTCAAGCATATCTCCTGCAACATAACATGCACACAACATAAACATGAAAACCTCTCACTGAGACACACGCACTTCACTTCACCACTTGCTCACCAATTGCTCGCAATTAATCCTGCGCAACGACAATGTAGGCTCCCGCAGTTATCAGGCTCCATTATTAGGCAGTGGATATGGGAGGCCCCTTGGGATGCTGCCCACTGCTAATTTACAAAGACACTGAAGCAGCTCGCTCTCCAAAAACAGGGCGCAGTCGCACATATTCCCCTGATTACATAACACCTCCTCCAGCTGAAGATGAGTCGTTAACTGATCCTGCTCCGTACAGCCTTGACAGCCAAAGCTGGTGGATTCGCCTTTATTACAAGGACTACACTGTCAGTCTACTGAAGCTCTTTAGCCTCAATATGGCTGTGGTGCAGCAGCTTGTCTATTTTTTTGCATTAAAACAAACTTTGCATAATGGGCCATTAACAATTAAAAGCACCGCCTGAGTATCTTATGGATTGTTTGCCTCCAGTTTAAAAAAGAGAGATATGCACACTCACATTCATCTGAAATGCCTGTGAATATACTATAAAAGGCTACTCTTAATATAAAAGTTTCTATTTATCTCAGCTGGTAACAGCTTAGCTGTTCAGGTACGGAGATTAATAGAGGAGGACCAAACAGAGCCGACTGTCAAAGAGTGGCAGAAGGGAGAGCATAGAGAGAAGATGCCTGCATAAAGAAAATAGGGATTAGCAGATCTTCTCCAAAGGTCCTGACAGCAGATTTTCACAATGCTGGTGCAGGCTTTCCCATCCAAAGGCTAGTTTTCAAGCACAACAGATCAAGTGAGCTTTATTTAGTGCCTTTATTCCAACCAGAAAAAGGAAGAAATTTCCAATTGTTCTATTGCTTCCAGGTGTTTAAAATATCTTGCTCGCGGATGTGTCATATGGGCAACACACATTCTTGGGAGCAAATAAGGTCAGAGATTTTTGGTGACAGACATGCTCTCCTTTCCCTTTCATAACAAAGTGCCATGTCATGGTATCATAAAGGCAAAATTTTATTAAGTGAAATTCAAAATGTCACCTGATAAAGCTGAGCAGATGTGAGAAAAAGAAAATACCAACACTGAGAACATCAAGCTGCAGACAAATGCTGCACTTTGAGCATGAGATATGCACAGGGAGTGCTGAAGTGTCTGATGACCATTTGACCAGATAGCTTGTGTGAGATGGCAGGAAAAACAACTTGATCATTCTGAGTGAACATAACAGTGAGGCTGACATATGGCATGTTAGAGGCCTGATGTCAGTACTTCTGCCACGAGTCACGAGATGACAGCCCCTCCCAGATTTAAGGTACTATGGCATGTATACATTATGTTATCCACAACAAGCCGGTTTAAAGACACTCCTGTCCACTGGTCAAGATTCCCACGATCAGGATGGAGCATGTCTCTCCTCCTTCTTGATGCAAAGCCAAAACAAGCTGACCTCCCTCTGAGAAGCCCCCTGTCAGCAGGAAGGAAGTTTTCTGTTGTTAGAAGGAGGAGGTCACATTGTGTGTCCCCTTCTATTTCCAGAAGTTGGGCCACATGTCAGCCCACAATGCTTCACCACTGGAGACCCAAACGTAAGACCGACGCTGGGTGCCTTGCAAGAACAACCTCACATTACTTCCGACACAGAAATGTCACCTCATCCCAGACTAAGACATTTGTCATAACAGAGGGAACTGACACGACATTGGCCTTGAACTGCACGATCACGGGATCCCATAGTTTGTAATTGCACATATAAAAACAGTAAGCGAGCAGGATCCGGAGTGGACTCTCTATCCTGCACTTTGGCCCTGGGCTGAGTCTCTCATTAACGTTTTCTTGATTTCAGGAGTCTGATGTTGCATCTCTGCACCAGCAGGGAGATGAGCGTGACTGCACCTGTGCAGAAAAACAACTGTTCACTGGGATATCTGGGAAAAAAACATCCTCCGGCAGACCAGCAGCGAGGAGGAGATAGGACGGGATGCCAGACCGCCTATGACTTCATCATGTTAGTAGTGAGCTAAAGATAACATACGGAGGGGGATGGGACGGCACGAGCCAGATTACCTCATCTAGTGCAAATTGTGTTATTATAACCCCTGATGGCTGAGCTCTGCGCGGAGGAAAGATTATTTAAGAGACAGCTAGCAGTCTAAGACACAGTCTGCTCATCATCGGAAGATGAGTGCAAATGGCCAAAAATCACCTTTCGTCGTCACTCAGATCTGCCTCGAGGTCTTAGGTGTTGAGCTCGTGCGCGACAGCAGCGAGGTTGCGCGAGCCTCCCGGTCTGCGGACGTTTCTGTGCCCGCACCTCCTGCCAGATTTTTCAGAATTCACCTCACAAATTAATTCCCCGCCACGCGCCCCTTGTTCCCTCCGCGGAGACACTGTTTCCACAGGCGGCGGCGAAGTTACCGCAACGTTACAAGTCGTTTAGTTACAACGCGACAAAAAGCAAGGTGAATGACAGAGTATTGTTTGTTTTTCTTTCCCTCTTCCCCCTAACAGGACGCGCTCAGCTCACAAACACTTACATGTTGCTCCCGGCAGAGTCTTCTCCTCCATTTGGGCGGCAGCACGCTCGCTCTCTGCTCTTTTGTTCATTCAAACCTGCGAGTTTCGGCTCTTCCTCTCCGGCAGTCCTCTCATTCCTCAGGCAGAATAGAGAGAGAGAGAGAGAGAGAGAGAGAGAAGAAGAAGGGGGGAGGTGGTGGAGAGGAGAGGGAGGGGGTGAAACTTGGTCGAGTCGCACCACAAGTCCTGAAAAAAACTCCACTGAGCGTCCGGATAGAAAATAAAATAAGAATAAAACAAAACGCGAGCACCAGCAGCAGCCTGTTGAAGAGGGGATACCGGCGGCTGCTCCCGGGAGAAGCTGAATAACAAAGTGTGTGAGGGAATTTGGGAGGGGGGGAAGAGGAAAAAGCCGGGGAGGAGGAGTGAGGGAAGTTTCTCACCCTCCGACACACCGCAGCTGATGCTCCGCTCGTGCGGATGGTCCCTCACTGGCCTCCGGATCGGACCGTACCACCACCGAGGAGGGGGATACGACTGGTAAACGTGGTATTACTACTTGAAAATTTGCTATATTTAACATCATGGAAGACGTATTTCGAGTTTGTACGGTCTTTAATACACCCATTAACAGACGCGCCAAATGTTACCGATGGGAACACATTTGTTTACACGAAAACAGGTAGTTTCCCCCCGTCCGGTTTTCGTTGGTTCATCCCCATCGCAAAACTACAGACGCTCACTCAGCCGGTTCACAGTTCATCTCCAATATAAATGTTTTCTGTGGAAAACCTTTGACCAGCATGCCTGTAACATTTCTTCCAATGTTTTTGTCATTGCCGAGTTGTTCTGAGTACTCTCTGACAACAAATGATTATACTGATTTGTATATACCAGGTTTCAACATACTTTATTTGCCCTAAATGACCCACGTTTTTTTGGTAGCTGGCATTTTAAATGAAATACATTAAACCAGTGTCCCCATCTGCACTCTCAGCTTCAGGAAGATATATGTGCAGGACAAAAGCAGCATCAAAAGGGAGAGGAGGTAATTCATGCATTCAAAACTGTGACCACCAAGTTCTTTCTCAAACAGGCCAAAGTTTTGTTTTTTTCCCCAAACAATTTACAGAGCAGTGTCAGAGTACCCTAGCTGTTCCTTCACATAAATATACAAACCAGAAAACATCATCCTAAAATTATTGGAGGCATTTTAATGATGATTCCTCTGGGTCATTTTTCAAGAAACTCTTTGTTTTCCTGCGTCTGCAAAATAGTTCTAGAGAAATGCACTTAGTGAAAAGGAAGAGATCAACATTTTACTCAGGTATCCTCTGTCATGTGCACACAGACTTGAATTTGAAGTGTGTATGTCAACATGTCAGGCTAAATCAGGACAGCCTTCCCACTGTCTGAGACTCAACCAGATGTGCTCTTAATAATGTGTTCTAATTAATAGTTTGTACATGCATGTAATTTCATTGAAAAGAGAACGCTGGATTTTCCTGTCAGCCAGGTTTTTGTTCAGGATGATGGATGTTTGATGTATTAAACAAGTTACTCCACCCAAGACAGAGCTACCGAAGAGTCATGTATTTCAAAGACAACATAACACAGTTGGAAACATAAAACTTAAAGAAGATCTTGGTTACATAACAGTTTTAAATACCACGGTGTCTCCTCGTCCACCACCTGTGGATCTCTCCGAGCATCTGCCAAGGTGGGGGCTGGGCCAGGGGCTGATCGGCACGCTTGAGAGGGGACACCCCGTCAAAAGGACTCCAATGGGGCTCTTTTGTGCAGCTGTTGAGTCGTGTTCACCCAAACCCCCAAGAGCCACCTGTCACTGCAACTGGAAAGTGGGGGATGTTGAAGGAGGTGGGGGTTGGGTGCACTGCAGAGTGTTTGGCTGATGGGTTTTACAGAATTAAAAACAAAAGAGTGACTGCTTAATGTGGAGGTCTTAAAGACTACTTATATCTTGTCATCACATTCTCTGTAATTGTCCTTGATGAATTCACACCGTGACTCAAAGAAACGGTTTTGTCAAAGATCCCAGTCGCCCTAAAGTCATTACAGACTGTTGATTCAAGAACTATCTGTAATTGAATCACAGATAAGTATGGTATTTCATTTTCTGGAAAAAGGCAATTAAGGGTTGAGTTTCTGCTTCTTTCAAGTCAAGGAACGACTGAAGGAGAGTGGGAAATGTCTGTGAGTGCTAACGAAAGATCAATGTCGTCATTCTTCAGCCAAAACTAAAAGACTTACAGAAAATGGAAGCCATCTTTCTTTCCTACACCACATTTGCTTTTTAGTTAACAAGAGCCTTGTGACCTACATTATGTGACCTAGATTATGGAGCCTTTATTAAACTTGTTCATGTGGTTACTCAGAGACTGACACTAAAATCCATAGGAACTTCAGTTAAGTTCAAATGAATGTCATTATCTTCTTTTTATTGTGTTTTATGTGAAGCAAATACAAAACTAATCATTTAAAAACACTTTATCATTCCCTGTTCTGGATTTGCATTTAAAATTCTATAGAAAAATAAACTAAATGCTTCAAAAGTCATAAACATGAACATTACTTTTCAAGTGCTTTATTGATGCAGGTTTTCAGGTCTTTTGTGCAACCTCTTTCAGCAACATATTGAAAGCTTTCAATCCTTTCATCTTTTCATTCGCATCTCTATACACGGCTCTTGAGCCAGCATGTGCACACTCTTACACACGGACACCTGTGCACACAGGAACACATTTCCTGAAAAAATGAAAGTATTTGAAATCAACAGCATATATCATACTGATGTTAATGACCTTGTGATGGTTTTTAAAGCAATTAAACACACTGAATATGAAATACACAGATAAACAATTACACTGACCACCAAAACTGAATACATTTACTTTCTGCAAGATAAAAAATGCAGTACACTCAGATTAAAATTGAACATTAAATTTGAAAGAAAAATGTCAACATGTTTTTTTTTCCACTGATCGAACACTATATACATACTTGCCACTGTTTCATTTATTCATTATAATATGAAAATGGATCAGAGAGGATTTGACAAACACCAAACTGGACACATTTTTTAATGTAACATGCAAAAATCTAAAACATCTACCATTCTCATTGTTAGGGCACTGAGAAAGCCAAAAAGAAACTAACCTTGCCTTTTTATTTAAATATGTCTGATGGTGTTCAAATAAACCTTTTCTATTCAACCTTGGACGGTAGACAGGACCAGGTGCTTGAGCCAGCAGTCTGATAGGAAAATTAAAGGGCTCAGGATAAAAGCATACCTCAAAGTCAGGAGGCGTGTGTCCATTTATCACACATCACTGTACCATGCTGCGCTAATGAGCCATTCAAAGTGAGGTGGATGCAGATAGCAGAAAATAGCACAGTTGGCCTCCATTAGCCACAGTGAAGATGAAATGTATTTCTTTTGAAAGCTCTGCAGACTGAAATAGTTGCTGATGAAGATACACACAAGCACATTCTAGTGCTTTTATCTGCCTCTCTACCGTCGCACCCCTTCATCCATTTGTTGTTTGTAATTCATGCCAAGTTCTGTAAGCGACCTGCGAACCTGTGTTGTCCTCATTCTTGGACAACTCGTGTGACCTCACTGCAGACAGGAAGTGTGGGACGCCCTCCTCCTCTGTCCAACCCTCAGTGCTCAAGAAAGGACTTGATTTTGGAGCTGCAGCTGCGCCCCCCACGTAAGACACAGAGACCCCCATACACACACAAACGCACGCCCGCGCACAAACACGCAACTCATTAAACTGCCACTGATCGCCGTAAGTGGTTCATGCCTGGAAAAAATGGAGTTTACAGAGAACACAGGGAGTAATGGTAAACAAAAGTCATTACTACTGCGAGGACATAATTTCATCACTAAATACACATCTCAAAAATAAGGGGAAGGAATTATGGAAATATGAAAGAAGAAAAAAAATCAAAAGAAATGGAGAGCGAGTTGGGATCTAGACTTCATGGGACAGCTGATACTGCAAAAGAAGAGAGAGCTGCTGATGAGGGCTTTTAAAAGAAAAGAAAGATAAAGATAGAATTCTGAGGCTTCATGTCTCCCTTTCTTTGCACCTCTCTGAACACTTTGCTGTTTGAACATAAACACCAAGACCAGGGAAGAGGCAGGTTCAATATTATGAACTAAACAAAAACTTGTGTGAGGCCCAGGTGTTCATGAAAGGAGAGAGCACTGCAGCCTGCCCAGGTGGAGCTTGATTTAAATGTCACAAATGTCAGCTTAGTTCCCTTGAAAAAAGAACAATATGTGATGTCTTTGAGACACAATTACTCTGTTGCAAATGGTCACTTTGTCACTCTGTCCAGACAGCCACGATTTCATAATCAATATGCAGAGTAGGCTGATGTCCATAATGTCAGACACCATCTTCCCAGTTTCTCATTTAGACATTATGGGGGAAAGACCTTCAGCAGCAACCTTATACATCTCATTGTGCCGTGACAGCACAACTCTCAGCCGTTCTGCATTCACAGCCATGCTCACAGCTGTGAGGAGCTATATTCAGGCACAGCTGTGAGCTTTGAGCTAAATGCCAACATCAGCATGGTAACCCGCTCACAATGACAATGCTAACATGCTGATGCTTAACAGGTAATGTTTGTCATGCTAATCATTTCACTTTAGCATGTTTCCATGCTACAGTGTGCTATTAAACACAAAGGAGAGCTGAGGCTGAATCCACCCAGGACTTATTATACAATTACCCTAAACCACTAAAGTGAATCTCATCATGACTCCCCAGCAGGCTTTATTCTATCAGGAAGATGACTGTTGGACAAAATTTCATGACAATGTATCCATTGGTTGTATATTTGTATCATGCATCATGTCCTTGACTGCCTCTGGTTGGTGCAAGTGCCCTCACATGCAAGTTTGTATCACTGCAGCTGCACAGAACTATCAGAGTTAGTTAACCCAGCTCCTTCACCAACTGCTAGCAAGACTGACTGAGAAAATGTAGGTCTGATTAGGACTATAGCAATGGCATAACATAGTTTTGGCGATTTCTGTGATTGTCATCTGGGCCGTGGTTGTGATTTTTGAAAGGAAAGGAGTAATGAGCAATAAGTCCATAATTTTAAGTGCTCATTTCAATCATTTCTCCCTTCAGTAACATCTGCGGGGCAATTCCCAAAACTGGCATTTTAACTAGGCTGGATCAACACACTGACTGTTGTTACTTGATGAGGAGAATGCAAGAAATGATTTTAGGGAATTCAAAAGTAATTTAGAGGGGTTTTTTTGGAAAGAAAAATCCCATCATGACCCTGCGTAGGCTCCATAAATCGCTTCTCATTTCAGAATGTACTCAAAAAAGTACATTTCAAAAACAAGTAAACTGTACAAATAAGGGGTTCAGCACCTTTTTGCATCATCACTTGTGCAAAAGAAGGTGTTTCTATCATTCTATTCCAAGGAACATGGTCACCACCGGCACCGCCAGTCAGTCTAGAGGTCAGCCACTGTGAATGGTAAGGGTAACCCTCAGCCTGGTAATGAAACAACAATAGCAGGAATGTTCAGAATGTCCCCAGAGAACATGAACCTAGACTATGTTATAGACTACTGAATACTCTATCTCTGCCTTTAGCAAATGGTAGGTAGCATTTAAGCAGCAGGGGTGGGGTAACATAACGGAAGGGTGGATATGAGGCTAATTAACTCTGATGGATTTACTGCTGAAATATGTTTGTTTTCACTGGCTTGATCTGTTGTAGCTGAGACGTTTGCCAAAGATAGTTTTGCGCATAACATTTGAATGATGTCATCAGTAGAGTGTGTGCGTTACTTGTGCAGTTGCTGGTTAAGTTTGTGGTCACAAAGCATCATTATTTACCACATCACTGTCTCAACTCAGCAGGGTCAAAGGTCACCTGCACCTGTAAGGGCCATGTAGATTCATATAATTTACAACCGCATTTTCTTTGTTTCTTGCAGTGTGATTTAATCAGGTACTACATCACATGTCACAATGGAAATGATGTGTGTGTAAAAGCACAGACAGAGAGGTAGGGAGAGATCGAGTGTGGGAGAGCTGCCTGTGTCTTTGTGTTTCTCTCCAGGGTGCTGGGAAAAGGAGTCGCGCTTGGTGTGAATCATCTGAATTTAGTCTGGCTCTCATTGTGGGCTGGGTTTTTGACTTGAGTTGGGAGGTCTGGGAGTATTGTACATTTGACATCCAAGAGTCTTGTAATTTATATGTCTTACAGTAGATGATGTAATGAATGTTTGCGTCTGCATTGTATTAGGACCGAGCTTGGCTAAATTCCACTGTGAAATAGCATCCGATGGTTGCAATGGACTTGAATCTGACCCTGGACCCTCCATCCCACTTCTGTCACTTTTTGTTGTACCATAGCCTCAAAAATCATCAGAAATTATGGTCAGCATAGATTAAAATGGGTTCAGCCTATATTTTCCATAATGGGACCATGATACTCCTGGTGGCATCATCATTTTTTTTTACTTTATGTGTACCAACAGTGGAGTTTTTAAAATCAGATCAAGACCCTGTAGAATATCTATCCTTTTCCAAAACTGCCAGTTGACCAGAAACAATCCTCTGCAGTGTCCAAGGTCAGCCAGTAAATAACTATTCTAGTCTATTTTTAAGCTAAATTACTCTAAACTGTTCTCCATATGGCACACACTATAGACGCTAGTTAACACAGCCCACCACTGCTCATAAATGCCTCATGCACCGATCTGCACTGGGTGTTTTTTTTTTTCCTGGCCTGTTCAACAACAGGTGGCATCACCAGGCATTCATTTCCCCTTCTTCCACGAGGAATGTGATTCCACAGCAGTATGTCTCAAACAGCAGAGAGTCTGGCAGAGCATGACGTAATGGCCTAAAACGTGCAATCAGTTAGAAGCAGGGCCAAAACACGTGGAGTTGGCTCCTCTCTCCGCTCACCCCCGGGGGCCCCTCTCTATTCTCCTTTTCCTCGTCTCTCTCTCTCTCTCCCTCACCCCCAGCCCCTCCACCTCCCTTCTGCTCCATCGCACTCTCTGTTTATGAGTGCATGAATTGCTCCATTTCACTATACCCTGCTCCCAGCCCACTACCAATCCCACAACTGCTTCAATAATAGAAGCACCCCCCCACCCCACCCATGCTTTCATTTCCATGACAACCCACAAAGAGGAGAGAGAGAGAGAGAGAGAGAGAGAGAGAGAGAGAGAGAGAGAGAGAGAGAGAGAGAGAGAGAGAGGAAAATAGCAGAGGCAGGAAAAACGTGAATGAGAGGGTGAGAGTCTCTTCCCTTGACCTCTGGTGCCATTTGCAAGGAGGGAAACTTTCATTACAACAACAGCCTGAGATTCAGTGAGGTTAAACTGGTTGGTCAAGAGAGCGCCTGCAGCAGTACTGCTCAGTCATCACACAAGGTAAGTCTACAGCGAGCGAGTTAACTTCATTCTGTATTGTACCTTTCAAAAAATCAGTCACAAAGTGCTTGACTGCAAGAATGAAGGAACCAGATGAGATAAAAGTCTAAGTCTAAAACCACAACTGTAGATGATTGAGGCTGTTTTAAGGGTGTTAAATGCAGGTCTCAGCATATCAGCATGCTAACATTGAAGCAAAGTCCAACTGAAGCTACTGTGTCATTAGTTTTGCAGATATTTTTCAAAAGTCAGCATAAGTATTGAACAAACTAGATTGCATCACCAAAGTCATCATTGTTTCATTTTCCAAAAATCTGTATTTACTTCATATGCATACAGAAATGTAGTGTACTTTCAATTTTGAAAACATGAGTGCAAACTCATTAAGTCACTTTGTCATTTTTGGAAAAGTCTCATTACCACAATACCACAAGGTCACTCTCCTGTGACAGAAATCATTGGTTCAGTGTCATATGGATGTGTGGCCTTCAGAGTGACACAAACACAACAGAGATAAACAAAGGGTGAAAGGTCTCGAGGTTGAGCCCCAGAGAAGCTTTGACACACACATGCTCTTACACATGCACACACGAGATTAGTTGTTTCAATTCAACTCCCTGGATTACAGCCGGGATTAATTCTATATGTCTCAGAAGTGGTGAGGGAATATTTCAGTGTAAGCACCATAGCTGTCCATTAACTGTGTCAGTGTTACGTCCGGCCCGCTCTAATACAAGCTGCTACTTATCAGCTATTCTTTTCCAGAATGGACGAGTGGCACAGAGGAGATAAAGCGACAGTATTGGTTCCCTGTTAATTGCTTGTAAGATTACTCCTTCCTCCTCCTGAGGGTCATGACGATAACGAAATTCCTACCAAATGCTTCCGAGGAAGACAAATGCCACAGCAAGGTCTAAGTATGTAAACTAATACTGACAGGTCTCAAGCTTCTGCGAGGAAATCCAAGACTAAATCATACTATTTATACACAAGTCAAGTGTCAACACTCGGGGGGAGCGACAGCAATGCAGCGAATGTGCAGATAGCCTGCTGTTATGTTATCATGTTTCTACTGCACTGTGAAAAAAAAAACTGTATGGTGGGAAGACACGTGTCAATTTAGCAAAGAGATAATGAGGAGAATGGCCCTGACCTGGTACCTGCAGGCACATTAGCGTGTGAATACTACTCTTTATGCAGACCTCAGTAACAGAAGCGCATCAGCACAGCGTGTCGAGGAGCTCTGTTGTTAATGATACGTATAAAACAAACGATGAGCCGGTGATTAACATGCTCTTAAAGCGGCGGGTCAACTCAAGATGAGATGGAAACAAGATTCGCTCCTCAGAGCAGAAGTCTGATTCGTGCGGCCACTCCCACCACTGCAGTTTTAATCAACACAAGAAATGTTCAAATTTAGCTCCCCATCTCCCGTGCGTGCTGGCACAAGTTGAGCCCAGGACAGTGGGGTGACTGGAGAGAAAGAGGGTGAGCTCAGTAATCCCCGAGGTTCTGGGCCTCCCAGTGTGGCGTCCTCAATCCCCCACCAAGACCCTGCCAAAATCCCCCCTGACAGCAGTCCTCATTATTTGCCTATCAGTGGCTTAGCTCCACCCTCAGACAGAACAGAGATAGAGGGATTTACTGTAGATCTAAGAAGGACGAACACAAAGGAAATAAAGGAGGCGCACACCGATTCCCTTTAAATTCCTCTGACTGAGACCCAGAGCATGTGGCAAGAAATGAAAAATCTTTCATGATTTCATGCAAGAGGGTGAATGGCAGCTTTCAGACAGAAGATACATTGTTAACGAACAATGAAAAACCACTGTAACCTTGACTGTGTGCTCTCTCCATTGTAGATGGATCAATTTTCCTACACGAGTGCACCACTATGTCTGATCAAAGCTAACAGTGGGCATCCTATTAGCAGGACAAGCCTAATGCTATTGTTTGATAAAGCTTATTAGAATAAAGGGGACTCAGGCGGTTGTACACACATTACATTCAATTATCTTTTATAGGAAATGAGTTTGAGGTGACAGCTGCTGCCTGTGTTGTAGCTGTCAGCCACTGTGACACACGACTAACATAGCATACTCGCATTAGTATGACAAGCAAGCCACTTTAGACCAATTTTCATAGAATAAATCTTTTTTTTTTTAATCAGTGAACTGCCAAGAAGGGGATTTTTCTGTATTTCTCAGTGAAGATAAAAGCTTTTAAGATTTCATCATCAGAGAGCTGCAACCACAGCGAGACGTGTGGGTACAGGTTCTCATCCAGCCAAACAGCTTTACATTTGATCTCACTTATTAGCAGTTACAATCAGGGAGTTTAGTTCCACACTCAAAGGCTTTAAAATTCGGGATGAATATTAGCACACTGCAGCGTATAATCCCAACCATTATAAGAACACAGAAGTCTGACAGTGGAACATTCATTTCAAGAGAACACTTCTTTGTGTATTTATCACACGATTCATCTATTAGATAAATAATAGGAGAGCGAGGGACAGTGACAAGGAAGGACAATGCCAAATTGAACTAAGCTGACAGAATCTGAGTATTCATTTCCTTTCTGACACGACCCAAGGACAGAGGAGGAAGATGGCTGACATGGTTTACTGACCATCTCATCTCCTGATTTGTTCAGCATTCTGGGTTATTGCAGAGGTAAATCAAAGATTGTGAGAGGCTTATACGTATTTTGGCAAAAAGGGATGGGCAGTGTTTTGGACCATAGGATGCTGAATGAATAAATTATGTCATAAATCTTTTAACACAGGAGAAGCAGTTTTAAATTATAGAATGACTTGCTGCCACACAGTGCAGATAATTTCTTGTTTAGCAGCATAGAGATGAGAGACTTTGAAAACATATAAAATATTGTTTTGCTTCTCTAATTAAGAAATGACTACACTCAAATTGACACAGGGTCAGACAAGGTCACATAAAGAGAGTATGATCACATAAAATTCCTGCTAAAGCCTCCAAAAAGAAATCTTTATCTTTAGTGAGCGCCCTCAGGAGCCGAGCCCTGTTTCTCAATGAAGTCATGTCTCTGTTGACACTGAGGCTGACATGCATACTGCATTTAACAAGCATGTGTTGAGCTGATCAAAATAGTGACCATCCTTTGATCTACACACAGGACCACTGCAATTGAGAAGCAACAATGACAGACCGGAAAAAACAAATCAGGCATGTGCGTCTTTTTATACGTGTGAAATGTTCCTGCCCTTTCCACCGCCCCTTTTATTTCTACTAAAATTACTCAGCCAGACTTCTAAAGTCATAAGCCTAAACGAAAGTTTTAACAGTGTAACATGAACCTTGATCATTTCTTAAAGAAGTGATTTATAAGAAAAAACTCCTCACCTTAGCTATACAACAAAACACACACCACACAAAGCATAGACACACACACACACACACACACACACACAGACAGCCCATGTCGCTGTTTCCAAGGAGATGTCAACATTGTGAAAACAGATGAGGGAGCACGTGTGGAATTTTAAGACTGCTCACCACTTCATCACTTCTTCCAGCCTACATCAATCCCTAAAAAAAAAAAAAGTTCCTGCATGTTGCACACAGACTGCAGCATGCAGATAACAAGACAGTCTAAGAGATGGTTCCTGTTCCTGTTTATTATCTGAATGAGTTTTAACAGGATATACAATACAAATAATCTCTTTTTCCCCAGAATTCAGAGACATCATCTTAAATATAATATGCCCTTAAGAACTTGGGTCAAGCTAAGTTTCCTGTAAAACACAGTAAAACAGTTTGAGCAAAAGGCACAACTATAATGACTTTTAAAAAAAGAAATAAAATCAATACTCTACTAGGCACTTTCTGTATGAAGGCACAATTACAGTCCCACGTGCCAAAGCCCTGAGAAATGTTAGAAAATGCTGGCAAGATATAAGTATTTCAGTGAAGATTTTTGTATTTCACCATACATGCAGAAAAACTGGAAGACATAGTCAGTATCCTTTAAAAAAGGAAAAAAAATACATTCACAGTTAAACAAAGTAACCAGTGTCCATCCTGCTTCGCATCAGTTCCCTGCAAAGTCAAGCTTCTCCTCCTCCAGATGACACAGGACCAGCCTGTCAATATATCTGTCCTTTGATGTACGACATCAGCAGCCGTCAAAGAAGAGTGTCCTCGCTGTCCTCATTGTGCGTGCTGAGCTGGATCTTCCTGCGAGCTGTGATGGCCGCCCAGATTCGACACAGCATGCCGCCTCTGCAACAGCAATTTTTGGACAGCTTGAAAAACCAAAAAAAAATCTCAAACACCACTGGTGTTATCTGATGAGACACAAACTAATGTGGTAGATTGCATCTTTATTTCTTTTTTTCTGCGCCACCATCTCTGAGGGCAGTCCCCTCCCCCGTTTCTGCACGGACGGATTCGGGTGAAGGTGACGTGTGGAGACAGCTCACCTTATTCCACAGTACATCAAGTCATCCCTGGAGGCCACGTGGAGGAGGCAGTCCAAGGTGAACTCATGAGAGAGCAGCTAGAAGACAGGATGACACAGGTGTGGATTAACGGTGGGTTGATGACTAATGCCAACCAGCCTGAGGAGTTAAAAAAAACTAACAAAAAGGCTGAGTTTCCGTTTACCTTATCCATAGTGTCTTTATCTACAGGGATAGACTTGAGCCAGCACACCAAAGCCTTCACTTCAGGATTAGATTTTTTCTGTGAAGCCAGTTCACCATCTATAACAAACAGATACAAACAGAGAGATTACAGCTACTTAGGCGGCACCGGTGCAAATTACAGACGTACGGCACCTCATGGTGTCGACGTTACGCACAACAAAAACGTTCAGCGTGTTTCCACAGGCGCGCTGTTTAATCATTATCCGGACTGACGAGTCAAGTTTGAGCACATTAGCCGATGATCCGATGGTCTACGCCTCAGACACAAACCAGTCAGGCAGAAATCCGGAGCCTGCAGCTGAGGCGTGGTAGAGACTGACTGGTGCAAGTGTTAAGAAACAGGAAAGACACACACAGATTGTATTGATAATCCAAAGAGGGATTGGTCCCTTGATGCAATACTGGTCAGGCTGCAGCTTGTGCAGTTAATTATCAGACCAGGAGCTGAACTCTTACCAGCTCTTAGATATTTGGCAAACAACTTTACGTACACAATGTGGTGCTTTCATTTATCAACTTGCACATATTCTACATTTAAATGTTGTACATTTTCTTCACCGCTTACTGAATCATAACAAACAGACTTAAATGACTGGATTTAGAGGTTTGATGATGACGGCTGATCCGGATCAAACAGTGTACGCAAATAAACGTTATTCACCTAAAACTAAAATACTAAAACTGCCATGATTCTGCATAAATGGGAGAATCTAGATGCGCCACACTGTGTTTTAAAGATACGTTACCTTCAGTGGATGCCAATTTCCTCAGTGCATCTATCTGCTCCTGTTTCCTCTGGACAGAGTTCCTCAATAGCTCCTGGTACTCCCTCTCCTTCTCATTCAGCTGACTCAGCAGTCTGAAACACAAAAAAAGCCATCATCACTCAGCAGAAACTGGCGTGACTCAAAATCCTGATTAATGACTCTGCACTGGCTGATGAAGCTGCCAGTGTTTGAATTCTAAATGTCAGCTTGTGGAGCCTTGAAAATGAAATACGATAGATATGAGAATAATTCAAACTGCATCATAATGTGTATTAAAGCCAAACTATAAATAAATGTGGCGCAACGTGGATGCTACCTTCTGGTCTCTAGTCGCATGTCTCTCAGTTTCTCACTGAGAGGGCAGTTGGTGTTCAGGACGAGGTCTGACGGGTAGCTGGGACAGGCTGTAGGCAGGATGTCGTCTGAGGGTGCCGTCAGCTGCACATCGCCTGGCGCCACCAGCTGGCCGGGGACAAGAACTACGGGAGTGTCTGGGTCAGCGCTCTGCTCCTCGGGAATGCTGTCCTCAATCTCGAATGAGGACTGCAGCTGGAGTTTCAGCTCTGGAAGGAAGAGAGAGAGCAGTGGTGGGGAAGTTAAGATAATGAATAATTAAACAACGAGAAGAATGAAGAAGGAACAACAACAAAAAAAAAATCCCCAGAATGAGATGCCTCTACCTGGCAGGAGCACAGTGATGGCCTCTTGGACTGCCTGTCTCAGCAGATTGTCCAGAGCAAACATCCAGTGGGGTTTCACCTGCTGCCGCTTCAACACCTTCTTCACCTGCGCACAGAGCAGACAGTTAAACGTGACGTGCAGCTGACTGCTGCGTAATCGCCAGGAAAATCTGAGCGTTGGCTCTGGAGTGACTTACTGCATCCTGAAAGCTGAACAGCACCACCTGCAGGCTGTTTGGTGACACCGCGGCAGAGAGCAGCGAGTCTTTGAGGTCCAGCAGGTCACTGGTCAGCTGCTTCCTGTCAGGGGAGTGGATGTTGTCTCGCAAACAGTGAATGAGCTTTGTGATGTGTTCTGCAGTTAGGGCTGATCCCTCGCCATGCTTTTAAGAGAGAGAGAGAAAAAAATCATTTACTTATATACTTTACTAAAGAGCAATTTCTGCTCAACTGCAATTTAAAAGCAAATATTGCACTTTTTACTCCATCAAATTTATATGATTTGTTTTGTTTTTCTTATGATTTTGCAGATTCAGATTAATAATACCAAACATAAACAACAAAAATCTAATATTATGGATTAAGATAAAACTTCATCCATAATACTTCATGGGAGGGAGGCCTCCCAGTAGATAAGTATATATATTTATAAGTATATAAAGTCATCTTTATCAAGTGCAACATTAAAGTGATGAACAAGTCAGTGCAACAGTAATTATAATGAAATAATGCATTATGTAACAACTTTGTCCCTGTGTTGTCACTGTTAAATAAGATAGGACACCACACAATGTATTTCACAGTGTCTGGAGCCGTTGTGCCTTTCTTCACCCACCTGAGGCACAGATTCTTGTATGTTAACGACGACGAGGCTGATGTAGTCAGTGAGGACTCTGTGCAGCGTGGCTCTCCTTTCGCTGTCCTTTCTCAGCATAAAAAGACCCATATTCTCCTCTGTCGATGCTGGACTGCTCATATCTGATGGAGAGTCCTCTGGTATTCTGGACAGTAGGGGGCAATGAAGAGGTTAAGAGATCAAGAGATGAAGATTAAAAACAAAAAAGTAAAAGGACAGTGCAAAGAAATTAAGATGTGCATATCAACAACTCGTGTGATTCACAGGTTGCTTCTGCATAATAACACATGCAAATAGATACATGGTAAACTGCAGACTGTGGCATCTGATACAGTGGCATTATGCCCTTTTTACATCTCCACAGGATGTAGCACCAGACTGAGTGAAACCTCAGTGCGGTTTGCCACTGACGTAAGATCCTGCAGAACCATTGCTGATACAGAGATTATAGGGCTCTCAGGCCTCTGTTGAGCAATAATCGAACTTACGGCAGGAAGCTGCTGGTGCTCGGTGGGCTCTCTGAGATTTCAGCTTCTCTGAGGCTGGCCTGCTGGCTCCTGAGGTCCAGAGAGCAGGACAGGTCGATCGAACCCGGGTACGACTCGGTGTCCTCCACAAAGATGGAGATGGGCACAGACAGGCTGCGCTGATAGTCAGCTGCAAACCCCAACCAGATCGTGTTTAGTTAAAATCCAAATCTCATCCGACCACATTTACCGCTTACCACACAGATGCTACTACAGGTGAAATAACAACAGAAGATTTCGTAATGGCATTAGGAATCTGTTTACATGCACTGCCTGATAAAAACTGATTACATAAATGTAAAGTTTAATGAAGCCTCACCAGCAGAAAGGAAGTCTTTAGTTTCTGATTCCTGCGGAGCCTTGGGCTTCTTCCTCGGGGACGACCTGAGGAAGGTATCTGAGAGCAGCTGTGCTGCCGTGGCTCTGTCATCCGGGTCGGGCACGAAGCAGGTCATGATGAAGTCTTTTGCCTCATCCGACATGCACTCTGGAACCTTGGGGTGGATCTTGAACATGCCCACCTGGGTGGGATTGTTTCAAAGTTACTGGGTGAGTTTGAAAAAGATGAATACATATGGGATGGCTGGTAGATGTCAAAGACTCCCATGTTAACAACTTACATGTGTTCACCTCCTATAGACCTCGATATGAGCACCGTGTTGGTTGTGTGCAGGTGACTTACACTAACTTAGTATATATAAATATGAACTGAAACACGGTAATGTGCACAAAATAACAATGCTACAGCTGATGCTGTTGACTTGCATCAATCTACCAAGCATTTGGTAAAACATTTTTAAAAAAGCATTAAAAAAAGTGGTAACCAAATTTCATGACAATCCACTCAATATTTGAGGAAGCACCACAAATCACAACCTCAAGGTGGCACTAGAGGAGAAATCAAGAGTGGCTTGTGTGCCCACTACCGTTATGAAAATATTAATATTTGCTAAATTTACCGACATAAAATACAACTTTTCCTTATTTACCTTAAACATGGCTGCCTGAGGGCTTCCCAGCTCATGGAAGGGTGGTTTGCCTGTTGCCATTTCTATAATCGTGCACCCGAGGGACCAGATATCAGCCGGCTTCCCATAACCCCGGGGCCCTTGGTCTATAATCTCTGGGGCCATATACTGGAGAGTTCCTGTTGACAAATCATCATAAAAATGGTCAACTACTATTTTTTTCTTTTCTTGTCGTGTCTTGTCTTTTCTTTAATTAATTATTCAGCCCACGCATTTTCATTTCTCATGTAAAGCACTTTGTAACTGTGCGTATTATAAAGTGCCATATCAGTAAAGCTTTACTTACTTCACAGATATAAGCATTATCAATACAATGATGTTAAATCCGTAAACTGCATCGAAGAGTATGAAACAAGACAGAGCGATGAATGCTTTAAAACCTACACCATCTTACCTGTAAACGTCTCAGTACACGGGTTGATCCCTGCCAAGCGTTTCGAAGTCCCGAAGTCAGAGATCTTCAAAACGCCACTGTATGTGTTGATCAACACGTTGTCACCCTGCAGCGAAAACATTACCCACATTAAGATGTTTCACAAACACAGTACAGAGTGAAATAATGATTCTGCATTTGGGCCTCACCTTAATGTCTCGGTGGACAATCTGGTTGTCGTGAAGGTATCTGAGCCCCTCGAGGATCTGTTTGGTGTAGAAGATGATGGTGGCCTCATTGTCTTTCAGAGGACCCCACTTGGAGCGTAGGAGGGATGACAGACTCCCTACAAGCAGAAATGTCATTTAGTAGCCGATTCATTTTCAAGAACAAGATCCTGCTGTGAAAAAGTTATTTCTCACACGTCCTTGAAGGCTGAGATGAGAACAAAAATGTCTGTTGCTAGTGTCACACTGGGGAATTTGATTACTGTCAACAAAGATGTGACTTCCCAACAGTCCCTCATCTATGTCTAGTAATATTAAACAAAGCTGTGGATTACAATTGTACACATATGTTCAGATGTTTATCAATCACACCATTGTCTGAGGAGATTTTTCTCCAATGAGAAGGATGTCTTTGAGGCCACCCACTTTTTTAAAAATGGCTCCCATTGGACGTTACACAATCATTACAAATCCGAACAGACTTCCTTGATGCTTAAAAAAGGCATCATCCTGCAACAAAGCCATGCAGTAACTCGGGAAAGGGGCAGGGCTCTGGTATGTTGGTATTTCCAGAGAACCAAGGTGTGACTGATTTGCAAGTCTGCTGTTAATACATTGAAAGTTTCAGAAATTATGTCCCCTGTCGACCTAATAATTTGCCAGTGTGTAATAATCTGTCGGCAGACTACATGACAACAAGAACGCAGCACTATTGCGTCAGTCTGGATCTCTGAATAAATACAAAGGCAGCAGTAAATGTGAGTGCATACAGAATTAAATGGTATTAATGAAGTTGTTCTTCAGGTTTTCAGATTTTATGTCGGCAAGGCCTGATTTTAGACACCCACGGATAATTTTAGACATGCAGTTTCCTGTAATCAAACACAGTGACTTTATGTTTCATAAAGGTGGGTAAATTCCAGTCAAAATATTCCTGAGTCAAAAAGTTTTTAAAAACTTTTAGAAAGAGTTTTACATGGTTTACAAAAGGCAATCATTTTAGGATTCATACCTCCAGGCACCTCCTCCATGAAGATCTTTATGAACCCATCCTGGCTGACAGAGCCCAGGTACTGGACAATATTCCTGTGCTTGAGCCTCTTGTGCAGAGCGATCTCCTCATGGAGGGGCTGGGAGTAACTGGAAATAGGTAATAAAAGGGATACAAGTGCTGCAGTCAGGTTTCAGTCAACTGTTTCACATGACAGTTCATTATTTAAAAATATGTAGAAATCATGCCACACACCCACACACAAAGAGAAGAAATACGATGCTGCAATTGCGGGATGTGATAGTGTTCACGTCACACATTGGCACATTGTTTTTGTCAAAGTACAGTTGGTAGAGAGAATGTGGCAAATGTGTTGAAAAAATGATCGGGTTTGCATTTAATGTGAATGAATGAAACGGCCGAGTGGAGTTGATTGTTTAAACTCCATTAACACGTTATATCACATGACAACTGCTATTGCACCACGATTGCATCACAGGGAAAGTGTTCTCTCTCTCTCTCTCACTCTGTCTTGCTTCAGTTAACAGGATGTTCTCTATTTTGCAGCGTTACATCTGGATATGACTACGCACGTACTAATTCAACACGTTGCCATTCACTTTGGGTCTTTTTCGGAGGATTTACAGCTTGATATTTACAACAACAGAGTGACACGAGATAAATATAAACGTCGCTGTGCCTTGAAAGCAGGGAGGTCTGCCAAACGCTTAAAAAGCTATTTAAATATCACGTTTCCCTTGATGGAACACTTTATTTTCCACACAACACTGCAGTGCAGATTGTAGAGTAACAAACAAAGAGGGGAAAGTCTAAACACATCCATCTGAGGAGCTCTGGGGACCCAACGCATGCCAGTGAGTGTCATCTCTGCCAAATCCTCTCCCATTAAGGATACCACGGAAAAAAACATTCTTGTGAGAAACACTGCGGCTCTGTGTCTCTCAGTAAGGCCGGACTCGGAATGAAAAAGTGTTGGTTTCTCGTACGTGCTGTCCTTCTCAGGGATTTCCTTGATGGCGATGCGCACTTGGTTGCTCAGGTCCCTCCCAGCGTACACCACACCATACGTCCCTTTACCCAGAACCACCTTGTCGCCGTTCTCATTGGTCTCGTAGACGTACTGCGGAGAGAAATGAATGGATGGCGGCATGAATGAGAATGCAAAGGCTGAAAGCGGGAGCAAAAAACGGAGGAGCTGGGAGGAATTTCACAAGTAATGGCAAGTAGCAGAAGAGAGAACCGTTGAAAACTGGGAGAACAGATGTTTCATTCAGGGACTTCTGGCATCTAACACACAAGTCAAGATGTCTGAAAATAAAGACCAAATTAAACATGAAAAGTACACAGAACCAAATTAAATATGACACTATGTTACTGGAATGTTTCTGTTGGTGAAAATCTCACTTTCACCCAGCAACTCGAGTTGTTTCTAACTTGTTGAGGCAAGCGGGACCTAAAATAGACCTCTCTCTGCGTCAGAGGGGGGGAGGGCTGTGACTGACCTCTAGTATTCCCTCAGTTAAATGGTCCAGGTCCTGAGCGGGGTCTTCAGCCTGCTGCAGCAGAGAGTTTACCAGCTCGCAGAAACTAGTGAGAGAGCAACGTGAGAAGACATTAATGTAGGTCAGAATATGCATGTGCGGTTGAATCTTAAAAAGTGAGTATCAGTCAAAGTAAAGGCAACCAGAACAGACATATCTGTATGTGAATTTAGCCATAAAGGGTAAACAGTCTGTATGTGAAAGAACACTTAAGCTTTGAAAGTTGAATCAAAGTCACTTGACGGATTTTGCATCAACAATAGCAGTAAAAAAAATAAATAAATAAATAAAAAAAAAAGCCGCTAACAACAAAACATGAGGCCTCAAGGATATACACAGTGTGTGTTGATGAAAAACACTGAATGTAAACACAACTTTTGTTTGTGTTCCAGGAAAGCTTTGCGGGGCACCTTTAAGGGATCATTTGACCCAAATTACAAAGAAATATTTCCAACAACAACGTTTCCTTATCCGAGCTGCATTCAGCCATTCAGTTAGCTTCAGTTTTACTTCTCCACAAATTTGTAAGAAGCTCCAAGGAAAACTGTCAGCCGTTCTGAATAACCAGGATGTTGCAACAAGAAAGAAAATGTAAAGCTTTGATCAGCAAACAAAAGCTTCACGATCGTCGGGTGGCAACGGAGGTGGCAGCGGTGGAAGTCTCAAAACAAAATCTCTGGTGTGATAGACACCACTTGAGGTTAGAGGGAAACATAACTCTTTGGTGATTTGGGTCACTTGATTCTTTGAGAGTGAAAACTTTGTCCTAGGGGGACTTCCTGGCAGCCAATAAAGGAAATATGAGTCATACAGTGTAATTGCACCACACTCATTCTTGCAGGCCAACTACAAGACTTGGTGCAAAAAGCGATTTTTTGCTGACATCTGATGATCTTCCTGCACCCTGTAACGATGGTCTGTTCATCTACATTTAGCCAGCCAGTTAGCCAGCGAGCAAATCATTCACACACACTAACACACACGTGCATGCACACATGCACACACACTCAGCCACATTGCATCTTTGCCAGTTTATTAGTCACTCACCCTTTACAGTGAAGCTCAGAGGGGAAGCAAAGCTGGAAGTCGTCTGAATTGTAGTGGACATACAGGAAGCAGCTCCGCTCGTCAATTTTCGAAGCACTTCAAAAAACAAGAAAATCAGATACAGATGTGAACTCCTCAGATACTAAAACAACCTCACTTAGTTGCTCAGAAAATGCATGGCAGTGTCAAATGCTTTATGTAAATGATTCTGCAGAACATGCAGGATGGTGAAACCGATTAAAAGGGACTGTTTTCTGTTAACCAATGGCTGATGTTTGCATTACAAAAGGGTATCAGCTTAAAGTAAACAAATGCAGGGGGAAAATTGATTAGTTCAGTAAATGCTGATGAAGAACAAGGCCCAGCACTGATGAAAGACCGTTTCTCAGCTTCCCCCAAAAAATAGCTGATAATGTTGATAGTTTGTTTTTAAGTGACTCAGACTTCCCAAGCGGCAAATCAGCAGACAAAAAAAAGGGCCAAAGTACAAAGCAACACTGATCACCTTGATGCCAGGGTGGCATCGACGAAAAGCCTACAAACAACAAAGGAGCAAAGCCTAAAAACATATTTATAGGACTAAAATCTGACTGACAGCCAAGGTTTCCCCTGACAACCTGTGTGTTTTGGCTCCTCTGGCTTTGCTCCGGGCGACGCCACACCCAGAGCAGAGAGCAGATATTTGAGAGATGTTAGCACATGCTGCACTCCTCTTTACCTCACTCCCCGAATTGCAGAGGCTGGGAAAGTCCACTGGTGTAAGCCTTTCTGCAGAACAAACGACAAATGACGTCTGACTAAGACACAGTGTGTTACACATGCCAGAGAAGCTTTTATTTGCACACACGTACATCTGCAAGAGAGAGAAAGTAAACAGCCCTGAGGTAGGACATAACTTTTTCTCAACACACACACACTCAAAGAACACACCCACACATCCACCCGATTACACATTCACTGGACCATAAATCCGTGTGAGGAAGGTCGGTTCTTCCTTTTATTACGCAATGTATTCCCTGTGTGTCAGGATCTCGGAAATGTGCATTCAGATAAGAGGGTGGGTCTTGAGAAGGGGGTGGGACAGAGGGTCTACATACCTTTAAGAGTGTGACGTGTTTCAACTGGACAGTACAGCTTTCATCGTCCTCGCTCACACACACGATAGCTGGTTGGAGGACTTTACTGGGCTCCAGAACGAGCACCTGAGCGAAAGCAGTGATTCAAAAGTTAAACTCTATTACCAATATGTTCTAATGGTCTGCATTATTGTCTGATCACATGCCTCCGTATTGTTACTGTTAACAGTATTACAACAGTGTGTGTTAACCTTAAGATGAAAATAGACAAAGCTGGGTCCATGTGAACAGATACTAACTTCAAAAAAAGTTTTTCCGTTTTCTGTTTGCTGCTACAATTATGGTAGAGCTTATCTGTGCCGACTTACTGGGCAGCGTTCTGTGGAGACGGTGGGTTTACAGGTCTGCAAAAGCAGCTCCATCCAGAAGTCAACAGTGTCCTGCTTAGGAGATTTCACGTCAGGCAGCTTGACGAACCGACTGTACAGGATGAATGTCTCCATGATGGATGCCACATACCTGAGAGTAAAACAGTAAACTCCTTAATCCACAGTAAATGAGTAAGGAAATAAGACAAGGATCCAACCTACATGCTGTCTGATTTTTTTAATCAAACCAATCCAAATGAACGAATATCCCCTACAAATGAAACGACTGAACACCTTGATGCGCATGATTACGACCAACCAGGAGTCGGGTACTTTAAGCCTCACCAGATCGGGGCCTTGAGCCTGTAGAGCTTCTCAGAGGCCTCGATGACTTTCCTGTGCTCGTTAGCGAGGATGTTTGCTCCGAGGTAAAAGCCGACATCCCAGTAGTCCTTCATCTTCTCGAGACTGCCCTTTCTACCCAGCAGGGTGCTGAGAGTCACACCTTGTCGCCAAAAGAGCAACACAGAGGAAACACAATCATTTGAAAAAATCATGTAAAACCACTGATATGTTTCCAAACTAAATGAGGAAGAAATATAAAGCTATTAAACACACACATACTATATTTATTACTTGCATAAAATAGGCCGATGTGGATGTCACACTACATTGGTCCTGATTGATTCTACACTATTGTGTACTAGTATCTGAATCTAGTGAAAATGTGAAGAAACACATTATTAAGTTTACTGTGAAATGCAGCTCAGTAAGTAGATGTAGAAATACACCATCCAACTGAGAAATATGAGATTAGCTATACAACAATTCATTTCAGCCACCCAATAAGAGTTTATGGTAAATGTTTTTTTAAATGACCTGGATATTGAATTTTATCTTTGAAACATTTAAAACATAACCTGACTTGCATCCATTCAAATTTACATTGTGTGTTGCATCCTGCCAACGCCTAAAGTTTACACCGATCCGACATATAACATATAAGTATAACACTTATACTTATAGTTTTCTCTATAATACAAGAGTAAACTTAATGTCACACTGATTCTGTACATCATAAACTTGTTTCTCGCTAATGATCAGACGGGGCATATATTATTAATTCTCTCTGAGAGCAGAAAGCATGAAGCACCAATTTTGCGCAGCTCGATGGACGTTTCAAATTCATGGCCGGCGGCCATCAGGAGGACCACGTTGTTGATGCCCGAGTGAAGAGTTGGTTCGGTCTCAAAAGCTTTTCCATACCTGACGAACAACAGAAAAACAGCACTGCTGGGTTATACTCGACACTGACAGATCAGGGGACAAAGTGACACAACATAATGCATCATAAAAAATGTATGAGCAATAACAGTAAAAAAAAAAAAAGTAACTTATTAAGCAGGGTCTGAGGTGACTTTAACTACCAAAGATCAAATCCACAAAGTACCAACCAATAGCAGGCCTGGTCTCTGCTGCGCTGGTCAGTGAACCCGGAGCTCATGAACATGTCTTTGTAGATCCGTCCACACAAGCAGTAGACATCTGATGCCACTTTGCCCCCCGACTCCACGATGGGCAGAATTTCTTCCAAAGCTTTGGCCCGATCGCCAGGGTGATTCCTCCTGAGACAGAAAGAACCGATAACATCAGCAGTGACCATATCTGACAAAGCCCTTTTATCTTATGTGAATACAGGAGGCAAATAAAGGCACAAAAACACTGAGCTGAAACCACAGAGGAGCTTTTAATTACGTTTACTTGCAATGCACAATACGAGTGCAGCTGGAGCACCCTGGTTACCTGTTTAGTGCAAATATATAGTGAAACTTGATATTCTGATGTTGTGCTATCAGACACATGGGCAGGTTGTTCAAAGTCTCCACCAGTTTGATCATGGCATCGTAGTCCTGAGAGAAGAGGGTGCAGAATTACAATGTATTATTTACCACACACGCATCTGATGAGACATAATACAATGTAATAATACAGTATTACATTATTAATTACTTATTGTCATTTACACCTCAGCGGTTAGTTCTGTTACTATCTACACCCACATGAAACACCTGACACACAATCTGATCCCGGACTTTGGTTCATCATTAGTCTTGTGGACTCCCAAATTTGTCTGTTTAATGTCATCAACAGTAATAATTTCAAAACAAAGCACTATTTTTCAATGTTTCAAAATTGCTTTTCATGTTTCAGACATATGTACTTAACATATTTAGCACTGACAAGTTTAGTCAGTTAATCAATTCGTTGATCCATAGACAGTTGTAGGAAAAAAAAACCTTTTTTAAAAAATGCCAAACATCTTTAGGTACTTGCAAAGTTTTGCATGCAATAATATGCATCTTTTTATTATTGTTACTATCACCATTTTGCTTCAACAACATAAGCAATAATAAAATGAAATCTTGGATTCTGCAACCAATCTTAATCTGAAAAATAAATTAAAGATGAATTAGCGCTGGTTGGGGCCTCACCTTTTGCATACTCCATATCTATGCATTTACTCACATGAACACGGACGCATTATCACAAAAACTCGTACCTGAATGTCCCTGTAGGACAACAGCAGGTTCATGACTATATCAGGAGTGAGCAGCTCGACGCTGTCTAGACGTTGCTGGATGCGGCCCAGCTCCTCACTCAGGGCCTGGCCGCTGAAACGCTCTCGCGCCGTTCGAATCTCGTGCCTGATTGACTCCCGGAAGTACTCGCTGTCAGCACAGAGAGAGAAGGTCTTATCAATCCACAATCTTCAACAAATCAGCAAGCGAGAACGTGTGAGTTGGAGCAGAAGTGAATGCGTATGTGTAATCTGATATGATAAAGATAATGATTTTGGAAAAAGCGTGCAGCTCCTGCAGTTTGTTGCCTGACCTGGACTGAACGTGCACGTTGTTCAGCAGGTGCACGAGTCTCTCCACCAGCAGGGTCAGCAGGGGCTCCAGCTGGAAACTGGGCTGCATCAGCTCTTTGATGCCAGTCATCACCGTGGCATCGCAGGCAAACACTTTGCCTTGAGGCGACACCACGTAGGGGATGAACGTGTAACTTCCACATTGCTCCTGAAGGAAGAAAATGAGCGTGTCATGCAGGGACCAGTTGACACGGGGACACCTCACTGACAGATGGACATGTGATGCCTCAGCTCCACTGTCTTTGCTTTTAAGAAATACTGTTTCATTTCAGCCAAGCAATATGTTAGACTGGCTTCTGTGGACTTTATCAGATGTCTCAATATGTCTCATCAATCTTATTTTTGGGACAGAAACAATTCCTAGCTGAGAAGACTTGCAGTTTTTTTTCTCAGACTTTAGAGTCAGGAAAGTATTAAAGTTTTAATATTCTTGACATTTTATAGCCAAAAGTTGACAATGAAACTATGAAAAATATGTATAATTTGCAGAGATGGATGAACTAATACGGTAAAGGGCCTCTTTTGGTTCTCACTACAATTAAATGAAATAAAGTGCACACAGTGGAGCCTGCTTATCTTATTGTTATTTCGCACAGAGCACCAGAGAACAACACATCAGCAGCTGTGTGCTTCCACAGTCTGACCCCAGGTTTTCTGTGACAATATACACGCAAACATTTGAATTATTCCAGATTGCACAAACCATCTCGCACAGTCATGGCTGACTTTTGAGGCCCCGCTTCACTGACCACACTCAATCCTGGTGACAACAAACAGGCCACGTGCTGCTGGGAGTTACCTTCACGGCCTGCAGGTCACTGTCCTGCTTGTAACAGTACAGGATGATGTTATTGGTCATGCTGAAACTTTCTCTCACTCCAAGGTGGTAGAAGAGGGACGGCTGGCAGAAAGAGTCGCTCATCTCAACCACTGCTACATCTGTGACAAAGTTGGTGGGGGTAGATAAATATATATTTTTTAAAACAAAGATGCGGGTGAGTTTGCGTAATTGGCGTAAAGCGCTGCGCAAACGTGTCATCCAGAAACCAGCCGGCGTGTCCGCACTTGCCTGCGTTGTAGAAACTATCCAGGATGTCGGTGGTGCCCAGGGATATCCTCTCGAACGAGATGGTTTTGAAGACGGCGTGCGCGTCCGCGCAGGCTTCCTTCAGACACTCGAGCGACAGGTTCTGCTCCGTCTGCGGCAGCGACGCGTCCTCGTTGACGATGTAGGCGACGGACACGGCTCTGGTCCGGCTGCGCGGAGACACCACCTGCCTGCCGGAGCCGCTGGCGCTCAGCTCGATGGCCAGAGAGTCCTGCCACAAACTCCCGGCGGACACCCACACGGGATCTTTCCTCCTCAGCTCGTGCAGGCTCATCCGCCTGCGCTCCGTCGTGTACATGGTCCGCTCCGGTCAGCCTGCGGGGACAAACTCCATGAACGCAAGAGGACGCGAACAGGGCGCGCGATCGTTCCCGCAGCTCTTCAGGTGCGCCTCCTCCTCCTCCTCCTCCGCTCGCCCCACGTATCCTCCAACATTCCCGGTACTGCTCTCCGCTCGACCCGCCCTCCTCTCCTGCTCCGCCCGCTGAAACCGAACTCCGCGGCTCTCTCGTGACCTCTGCTGAGAGAAGTGTTGCGCAGCTGCTCTGCCCGAGGAGACGCGATGAGGTGGCGCAAAAAGAGAAGCGTCGCGTTCTGCGCCACCTTCTGAAGCCACTTTATTTCTTCCATTTCCGTCTTCTTGCATGGAGTTGGCAAATGAAGCAGTAGATGAGTAAGCGTGCGATCATTTGAAGAGGAAAATGAATGACAAAAATGTGAAAATGTGCACAATGAATCTATAACACTCTTGAGACGATCCAGAGTTTTTTTTTATTTACAGTACATAAATGAAGATTTACTATGAATGCTTTGGGCCTCAGAACAGACAAAAATAAAAAGGGAAGTCTAAAAAAAAAAAAAAAAAAAAAAAACAAACAAACAAAAAACCCCACAACAGCATCAACTATTTTTTTCCCTGCACCACAAATGAAAAGAAAAAAAAAAGCATTATCATTACAAGCTGTACATCTGTAATGTTTTTACTCCGACATTAAGTGGCGCTTATTTAACATGAATCTACAGTTCACATTCCACATATCGTACATCGACATATGTAACCTGGACACTGATGAGAGATTACTCTTCGCTAAAACTTTGTACTTGTGATCCAAAAATATATAATCAGCTATGGTACGGTTGCGAGATGTCTTAATCTGGCACCGAGCACTTTGTACTGTGAGCGCTGGCAGATGTGATCAGTCATGCGCCACAGAGACGTTACACAACAACCTGAGTAGAAGGTCTTCTTTGAGACGGTTGTGGCAGGTTTAAGCAATAATTCAGTAATGACAGGATATACAAACCAGCCTTGTTCTGTTATTTTCATAAAAGTCCCACATTTATCGGTTCAGTCGGGTGGTTCCGTTCCCCGCAGAAGCAACCATTTGCCAAAACCGGGACGATGATGTTATCTAACCTGAATGAACTGAATACAGTTTATGGGAACAATTTACTCGTCCAGGCCCTCATCGTCCTCCTCCTGCTTGGCGTCAACTTCGGCCGTGTCGGAGAACTCGTGCAGGAGGACGTACTCGCGGCTGCTGAAGCCGAACTTGATAACGTCCTTTTCTTTGAGCTCATAGTAGCGCTGCGCTTCGATGCGCTGGTTGTTCAGGTAGGTGCCGTTGCCGGAACCCAGGTCAATGATGTAAGGTTTTACCCTGCGGCCAGTGGTGCCATCTGAACGCGTAAACTCCACCAGTCTACAAAAATACAGACAGAGAGGTGTACATGTCTCCCAAATGTAATGAAACACAGACTCATGTTTGTTTAAACTATATAAAGTTGATTTTGAAAATATAGCAACTTGAAAACACTTTAAGATTGTTATTCTCACCTATACTGGAATACTGCATGTTGCTTGGAGCAGGATGGGTGGTCAATGGGGATGTCAGCAATTTTTCTCTGCCGTCCCAACAAATAGGCACTCTGTCTGTGAATATACATGACCGGAAGGGGCTCATCGTTCTTGAAGGGGTACAGTCGCCATCTGCGCTTGGGAATGCGAGCCTCGGGTGGCTCATTGTACTTGATCACTACCCCCCGGAATGTGTTTGTGTCTTCTGTCAGTGCACCGGACAGTTCAAAGTTGGGCTTCTCTTTCTCAACGGGAGCAGCATTTGCGTCACTAGAACCTTCCTCAGAGTGCCCAAAATCCTGTTCCTGGTTTGCTTCTCGCCGCTGGCGGTTTTCCCTGCGCCGCTCATTGTGCTGCTGTCTCTCAGCTTGTTGGGAGGCGAGTGCGTCTCGTTCTCTGTGCCTGTCCCCACCTCTGTCTCTCTCCCGCGGTCTGTCTGATTCCCACCTGCTCCGCCTCTCCTCTGGCTGTTCATTTCTTCTCCTCCGCTCATCCCCACTAGCCCGATGCTCCTCACGCTCCTGTAAGATATTTGGTAAGAAGGATTATTAGTTTAAACTTGCACAGTTATAGTTTTGCTCGGAATTACTATTGCAGTTATATTGTATCACACTGAGTCTGACTAGCATGACACTGATGTCTAGAGCTGCTGTTGTTGTTCTACTCGCACATGCCACTTGCGAGTGATAAATTACTGTTGTTACAATAACAACTATAAAACCTCACGGAAATACGCAGTTAAAAACTGGGAATCCTGAGACCTTTATACCTGCAGATCATTTCTCTTGTAGGCAGCTGTCATGTGCTAACACCTGTCTGGTAACTGTGCAATCTGGACAAAATGTAGACAAATGCGACCTCTGAACGCTCTTTCGGTCTAACAAGAGCCATTGTAATAAAAGTCCTCCTGTAATGTGTAATTAAATTGTTCACCTGTTGCTTGGATTTAGTTCAGATTTGCAGTAATCTGAATTCATGTGATATCTATCCTAAACCTTGAATATACAAATATCCAAATATAGATTGCTAGTAGAACCAGGGCCCAGAGGCTTTGAATACAACAAATTTAAATATAAATTTATTTATATTTAGATTTATTTATACAATGTTGTCAATGGCAGAAATTTCACACCTCCACTTTTTAGGTGGCAAAGACTGACATGGCATAGAGTGAATTATCCTACATCCCTTTTTTTCGACCTCGGGCCTGGTGTTAGTTCTTCTAAGGTAATATCAGATATCATTTCAAACCAATCACCCTCTTTATTTTGACATCAGCTCCACGGTGGGGACTCCTCCTGCTCCGGGGAGACCTGCTGCATCGTCTGGCGGGGGAGGCGTCTCTTCTAACGGGGGAGCGGTCCCTCGTCCTGGCGGGAGACCTAACGTTACATGAAGAAAAAAAAATAAACTAACAAAAAATGGGCTCTTAAATAAATCTCACATATACATTAATAATTATACGGGTTAAGTGCTAAATACATGCTACTAAAAAGTATTGTTACCGCGTTTGTTAAAAGCTAATGAGCCAAACAATATCTTAAAGCTAATGACAGACAACGCTAACAACGCTTTTGTTGTGACTGTAAAGATAAAAAAAAATTACCAAAAGTGACTTAATGTGTTGAATACCTGCTCGTTCTTCTCCTGGGTGGGCTGGAGTTTCCGCTGGACCTGGACCTGGAGCGGCGTGATGTCTGTGGCCTAACAGGACTCAGTTTCTCCTGCTTTATTTTAACTTTAGTCTCCCGCTCCGGGGACTCCCTCCGCCTGTGTCGCTTTTCTTTGGTCATTCTGAAAGTTTGGAGATTAATTCACTTGTCGTGTGGCTAAGCAGACATCGTCGTCCCCCACAAAC
>JBAJHX010000036.1:15632012-15642445 GCA_037176925.1 Amniataba percoides
TGTGATAAATTTATGCTAATGAAAATTGATAAAATATGATTTAATAAGTTATGGAATGTTACTACAAACCCGCCGGCCCGCTGAAACAGATGGGCAGCAGGAGGAAAAGTTTTTGTCCATGTTACAACTAATTTATGACACAGCGTGATGCAGTCCCATCAGGGATTTCATAAAGAATCCCAGAACAAATGCAAACAGTAAACAGGACACCCAAATATGCAACAACTAAGCCAATGGAACAGTCACGTCTGTGCCAAGGCTGATTAAGTTTTCCAACGATCTTAAATCACAACCCATACCTCAACTGCAAGACTGCCATGAGGGGTGGGGGCAAACAGTTTACAGGGTTTGTCAGAAACAATGTTGTTTAAGGCCTCAGATTGCTTTGATGGTCAGCCAAGATCTTCTACAGCGCTCCCTAGTTCTTTTAAAAAAGCATTTCCCCTACTAAACCACTAACTGTGGCTTACTTTATCTGCCTTTCAGGAATAGGATTATACCGCTGGTCAATCAAAGGTCACACATCCAGACTGCAGACTACTGATTTTCAAATACTAAGAATTTGATCATGGTCATGAATTGGTACATTAGTAGTTGCGAACATCTTCACTAAGAGGGGAACAATATTGTTCTGCATAAACGTAACTATAACAATGACCTGACACACTGCTGGTCATGTGTTAATGATGTTCATCATTCATGCTTTTCTGGCAACTTGTTGATCAATAATTAGATGTAAAGGAAAATAATCAGTCTCTCGAGCAAAGTCTTGAGAAAGGTCTCACTTCCACAAGGGACGACAGTATAAAGAAAAACAGACTGAAACAGACCCAATGATATGCTGGAAGAAAACAAGGAGAACTGGATGTTATTTGGAATTGTGCTGGTTATGGGGTGGAAGAGGTTAGATCCTGGCAGAGTGCAACTCTCTCGTGCCAAGCACATCGGCAGTACACTCAGGGTCACAGTGGGGCAGAGTGAGAATTGAATGAGGATTAAAGTAAGGCCTCATGTCCATCTCACCTCATAAAATCTCAAGAAACAAGCTAGTGGGGAAAACAGAGGCATGAGTCTCACCTGCATTAAATTACATAAGGCGGGTAAAAAGGCCAATAGCTTTATATGGCCAGCATACCCGTAATTCCATTTGTAAAAGGTGTTAATTCACAGAAACAACACATATCCCCTTTGGAGAGCCTTCTGAGGAAAAACGAAATTTAATCACTCATCAATCTTGGTAGAGTACTCACATGAGCTTTCACTCTATCGTGCAAGAGGGACATGGGGAGTTTGCTTTGTCTCATCACCACACGATACGGATCCTTCTGTACCGCTCCCATTTCCTCTTGGAACTTCTGAAGGGACGATTGCTTGATCACACGGGTATTAGCTGAAATACAGAACAAATACATATGTATTTTATTGTACATATGAAATATGAGCTATTTAGTTTAGATTTCCTTTTTCTGATCCCATTCATATTTATTTTCCTCTCACACTTGCTGATGAATTACATCACAGGCACTAAAACCTGTTTATTAAGAGTCCACATGTGAATTTTACAGAAGGTCTTCCTTCCTCATCACTGCTGTTAATGCCCAATGCATTCAAGTGAATGTGACAAATTAACAGGTTAGCTAGTGAGTACTGTTTAATACTTTAATGGCCAGTATCAATTATCTATTGTACTATCATATAGAAGTAAATAAGTAGAAAAATAATACACACATTAAACAAAAGACATGTAAGAGCATTAGGGGACAAACTTCCAACGCAAAGTGACAGTTGCGAGTTAGATTGACAATGGTGCGATTAATGGCGGTAGAGTCAACAAGTAGAGCACTTTGTTTTGCACCTAATTTGCAACCCATGTGGTCAGGTTTTAACAAATGTAGTATGAAGACACATATATGTTCTTTATTGAGGAAATATCTATGTGGTAATTGTTTAACAAAAACACACATTCACCCCCAATCCACAAAGACGCAAATGGTCTGCACTGTCCAGTATGACCATGCCAGATTTGATACTGTTTTACTTTCAAAGTGCACAAAAGCACCTACCCATCTACTAGTGCCACATTTAGTAATGTGATTCCCCTCCATAGAGAAAGACTATGAGAACATGGCATAGACAACATTTAGAAAAAGGCAAAGTAGTGTACTTACCAAACCATTTAATGTTGGGTTCAACTCTGGCTACAGTCCCCGGAGCCACTGTGGACTGGAACTGTAAAGGTTTGATGACTTTTCCACGGTCATTACTGAGAACAGAAGATCAGCATCAGTGTGAGCACAACACTTCTACTTCACTGCGATTTGCAGAACCTGCTGGTCAAAAACATCATCAATTACCATCTCTGCTTCTGTCTGTACATATTCAGACGCTTGATGGTGGCTCGGTCCCTCATGTTGTTCCCCCCAGCACCTTTGGCTCGATCTGTAAAATGACACGTACAGTCAGTTGTGTATCAACAACAACACACCTGTCATTACAACATATTGGCTTTCCAAAAAAAAAAAAAATTACAGCTCCTTCTGTAGACATCTTATGATCAAGTAATAACACCAGCAGTGTGTTCCTAGACATTTGGGACCACTAGACTCAACACAAAAAACTCGACACAGAAACTTTTCTCAAACTTTAATGAAGTGTCACATTTAAATGGCCTGGAGTTGTAGTCTCCAAGTCTCACAGCTGTACCTGAAGTGAAGGCTGAGTTAAGATACCGTAAGTTCAAGGTTTCATGATGACACACTGCACTGTTAATGTCAATTACCACCTTATTTTGACAGAGGAAAATAACACCGAAACCCCGAAATATCACCCTGCTAACAGTAGTTAGCATTAGCTGTAAACAAACGATGCGGCTAACGGGTTTAGCTCACCGGGGTTGCTGCTGGACGTCGAGGGGTTTATCGAGCTCTTCCCCTTGAACCGAGGCTTCACCATTTTGACTGTTCAGTCGGCAAAGCTCTCCCAGGGAAAAGAAAAAACAGAAACCACACAGAGGGGTGCGAAAGCCGAAGTTTTAGTCGCTGTTTCGCCTCCTGGGGCTCTGAACTGTGCACCGCACACGTGCTGTTACTGTGAGACCGGAAGGACGTCACCGACGGAGCGACAGGACCAGGAGCCAATCAGAGTGCGCCCTGTGAGCGCACGCTGGCACTGAGGTGGTTGCGTCTTCTGATAAAAGCATGACAGTTATTACAGAGGCCCCATGTGTGAACATCTAAACAGCCATTCATGTGAAAGTAGAGGAAAATTTAGAGATTAATCTGACATTAGATTAGATTATCATTAGAATTTATAGATGACAAAAAGTAGTTTAATGGAAAATAAATATATATGTATATCAAGTTAAGCAGCTGTCACATTGAAATACAGACAGAAAGAAAGGAGGATGTAGAAACGACTTATAAGCTATTATGAAAATGTTTCATTGCTATACTCCTTTTATCCCAGAAGAGGGTGCAACTCAGTTTCTGTTAAGGGATTGCCACATGCCAATAGTATCCATGGCCCATGAGGCTGACCTCAGTGCCTTCATTACCTGAGTGGCTGAAGGGAATAAGAGGGTTCATAGGAGGCAAACGACTTGAAAGATGATTGTGTTTTTGAGGTCTGGCGGTTGATTTAATGTGTTCAGGTTGAAATATAGAAAGAAAAAGAATACATGATCGGGGCTGTGGCGTGGATTTTAGAAAGGCTGAGCTCTTAAGTCCAAGTTCACCAAAACAAGTCTCTGTTATGTTATTTGTTAGAAGTTTTTCATATTTTATTATGTCAGTTTGCTGGTCCATGAAATGTTTTCTATATTTTTTTCCTTCAAAATGTAAACGTCTAAATTCTGATTCAAAGCCCTGTTCACAGTTAAGAAAAGTATTGAGGTTGTGACCCCAGTGCCCTCAATTGTGCCTGTTATGAAATGCAAAAATATTCAAATCAAAGACACAAATACACACAGACAATATTAATCCCATGTAGTTTAATGTTGTTTTAAAGGAATTTGAAAGAAAAATTCATCCTGGCTGTGAGTCGAGTGCAAAAGAAAAGAAAGAAAACTCTCAGGACAATGTGATTTTCATTAATTTGGGCCCTATGAAGGCCTATTTGACACCCGAATGTATGAAAGGCCAAGTTTGTCTGGTTGTGATGATGCTGCCTTCACAGTGTGTACGGTATGTTACACAAGCGTGGCTTAGTGCCAAGGTAGGCAAGTTCGTAGAGACTCCGGTCTGGAGAGGCGCCATCCAGTATTCAGTTTATACAGCAGGGAGACCGAGGAATGTTCTCTGTTCATTTTCATACAGATGAAATTGGAACTGACTGCATCAGCAATCCACTGCAATAAATGATTTTTTAAATCAGAAAGTAGAATTTTCTTCTTCTGTCAGCTGAAATCCAAGCAGAAGAAACAAAAAGCTGTTTGGGTTCAATCTGAACATTTCTTTCATTTTAAAATTGTACATTAACAATATATGGCTGTGGATAGATAAAGAGGTTGTGGTCCCTTTCAAATTCTTCCAAATTCCTGTCCAATTCCTTTAAATGTGACCATATTCAGTCTTATGCCTTCTGGTTTGGCAAACCAGCAGTTAAGTAGTGTATCCCTCGCTGTGCCTTAAACAGCACTGTATTAACATTACAACCATTTAATAGCTCCCTTTCCATGTCTTTTTGAACCTGATGCACCCTGTCGAATGCTTTCAGCACTCAAGAAATTAACATCCTTGCATCTTCAAATCTGACACATCCTTATGAGAGCTTCTTATTCTCTGGTTGAATCGCTCACAAAAGACTGAAATGAAGATTACTTTTTGTTGCCCTGAGGAAATTTAGTTTCCTCTCATAAAAAAGCCACCAGTTAACCTCTTCAATTGGAAGAAGTAATAAACACAATTTACAGTATGTAGTCTCAGTCATTCTGTCATCAGAATGAATGTAGGGTATATTTTGTCTGTCCTCAGGTCTGTATTCAGCAGTTGTGCGTTTTACAACTGCTGAACCAACAGTCTGGCTGAACTTCATGTGACCTTGACTCGCATGAAGCGCGTAGTTGGGCAAGGAGCTACGATATTGATTGGACACGTATTAATCATTATTTGCATGCAGGAATGCCACAGGACAACGATGGACCATACATCCACCATCTATGACAGAGCGACCACAGTTTATGATTGATGCCCTCGGCAGCAGGAAAAACACCAGACTTAAGGAAGGCTCACTGTACAAGCAATTTTAAACCAATAAAACTCATGGCAGGATACATGTCCTGCTTAAACAAAAAGAAAAATGAGCAAATTTTCCTGCCAGGACGTAGAAAATCCAGTTGTTCTAGCAACATTATCCCACTTGAACAATTTCACTTCTGTACCACTCAAGCAAGTCTACACATGGCAATCAGCAGGCGGCTACTCTGTTCTTTTGTCATACTGACATAAAAATGCATAAATAAATGAAACCACCATGAATAGCAGACTCAGGCAGCCGTTTTATATTACAGCATACAGTTCTGTCATACACTAGATTTTATAGAGCCATATAACAAGAAAGGGGTTGAAAACAGAGGAGCTCCATGTTCTTTGGCCTCCCATCAGGGTGTTTGAGTGAGAACGCTTGACGGATGATGTGAAAATTTCCCCCATCGCCTCAACGCTTTGGTCCTGCAGCCAGTCTTCTGTCTAACTGTATGGACTGCCAACCGCAGAAGACACTGCGTTCATCTTTCAGCCAGACATTCATTCAGCTAATCAGTCTCCACTGTTTGTGACTGACAGCTCAGGACTTGTAGGGAGTGGGGCATCAGCAGTTAGCACTAGAGCACCTGCGTTTAGTAAGAGTATAACAGAACCCTGTGCAGATTGATACTTCAGTCCCAGCATGTGTCTTACAGATTTTATTTGTTCGGCTAAAGAGGTTCATTCCAAAATGAAATAACTGATGCGGTGTCCGCTGTTTGAAAAACTGACGCATTCTTTCAAAGTGATTAATGGTAGAAAAAGCATCAAAAGGAGTGGAGATGTTTTAACTTTAAACCAGGGAATGGACTTACAATAATGCTGGCTTGAACAGGGCGTTATTAAAAACGTATTTTCGATTTATTGAATGACTTTCCTCTTTGCAAAGCTGTTTATCTGCGCGATATCTGCCGCTTTGATCGTGTTCAGCTGAAATAAAAACAGTTTGTGCTTGAAGTTTCATAAGACTGAAAAAATACAGAGACAAGAATAAAATACAAAAAAACAATAAACCCTGTTTAAGAGCGGATTTCTTTAATGGAAAACAATGAAAATCTAACAGGCTTACAACAGTAACACATTTACAGCGTGTTGTAAAACCACAGCATCTGAAAAGTACACAGTTTCATCATAAACAACACAATTAAGCCATTACTTCCTCACTGTTGCTCGGAAAGGGTATAATACACTGTGGCAGGAATTATAAACATTTGCTTTAAATAACGGTCGCACCCCAGCGTCCCCCGTTCGCTTCGTGAGAAATACCAGATGCAGTGGATTTTAGTTGGTAAAAGTGCTTTAGGTTTTTTTTTTTTTCAAACTCTATACACAGTTAGATGAGAATAAGTGAAATGGGGTTAGTGTGACGGATGCTGCTTCACAAGTCAGTGGCAGTGCATCGAAGCTCCCCATAACTGTCCATGTGAATGTGCACATTTGTGGATAATATTTCAGCCTGGCTCACTTGCGGAGTCTCTGCTTTGAGTCAAAATTGGAACACCAGCTAGATGACGGAGCACAGCCTCCAGCCGGCCTGACTAAACAAAAAAAGAAAAATTGACTAAGGCCCGAAGGTCGCTCCTCCTTATAGCCTCACTGTTGAGAGTGTTTGCAATAGAAAGCCAACATTTCGCTTTCGAGAGTGCCTCGTGGCTTAAGTGGAGGGCTACTGAAGTGCTGAAGGCCGATGGTCATTGCTGGGTCATCAGCCAGGGTAATCAGCCTTTTTTCTGTATTAAAACAGAAGTCGCTGCTGTAATAAGGGTATAATAGCAGGGAAAGGCATCGTGCTTTCTGTTTTAGGTGGTATGCTGTACCTAAGTATGTCTTATGAACTCTGTGACAGCATGCTAACATGCTCAGTATGACATGCAATTGTCAAAATAAAGGTCAACATGTTCACCACCTTCATTTTTGTGGCAGCGAGCTAACATTTGCCAGTTAGTTAAACAAGGTAAAGCTGAGGCTGATGCAAATGTGATTAGTTTTGCAGATTTTTGGTCATAAAACAAAGGGATCACCAAAGTGATAATTCATTCTCAGGGTCATACAAATCTGTGTCTGCAGCCCATATAATAGCTGTGAAGACAAATAAGCCAAAAGTGACTGCTGATGGCATTAGAGGAAAAGCCAGGGAATCACCAAAATCAGGAGACCCTAAATGCCCATATAATATTTTGTGGCAATCCATCTCTCAGTTGTGATATTTCAGTCTGGGCCAAAGTGTTAGACCAATTCAGCAGGCAGACTCACACTGCCGCTTGGCTATATTAAGGTCCTGAAAAAATTTTGGGCAGTCTCTCATTGCGTAGCATAAAAGAGAGCAAATCACTCCAGCCAGGATCTCCTGTCTTCAGATAGCACCCGCACTTCATTTATGTATGGAGACTATTGCCAGCTTCAAGATGGGATTAGACAGATTTGAAATTACATAGAAGCAAAAGAAGGAATAATGAGGAACGAGAACCATGAATCATGAAACAAATGAAAAACCAATCCTGGAAAAACCCAGCTGGAGAGAAGTGATGGAATATGTTGTTTTTCAGCAGAAAGTGTTTCACTAATGTGCAATATCCTCTGTGTTTATTTTCACCAAACCTAAATCTTCCACTTATTTAGTTCACGGCTTGTCGTGGCCACAAGTTTCACACCACATAAATCAAAGCATAATCTGTTGGCAAGGACTCTGGGAGGCGTTCTCAGAGCCCTCTAATGAATGATGTTTATGAGCGCTAATCTGTGGCATGTAAACCACCATTTTTGGTTGAGATAAGCCACAATAAGGTGAGAATTTATTTCTAAGTGTGTTCAGTGCAGGCTGTACACTCACTGAACTTGGCTCACAGGTCAGTTTCCACTTGTATAATCACTGACCTTCAGTTTGAGACATAATATAAATGTGAAGCCAAAATATTTACTATTTGCTGAAGTCACTGAGAAGCTCAATCTAAAAATAAGTTTACAATTTTTTAACGTGGGCATTACTTACTTGGTGGGAATTCAATCATAATCATTTCATTATTCATCATTAACACGCAACTCTGAGCCACCTCGGATGTTAGTAAAATGCAATTGCCTAATCCCACTGCCAGGCCCCCAGGTGGAGGTAATAACTGAAATGTGGTTTATGAAAATATGGGGGTTTTACAAGAAGTCATTTGGTTACCTGAAACTTTTTTTTTTCACTTTTGGTTAGTATTTTGCCTGATAAGATTGATATCTCTTAAGAAACATGTGGGAACTATTACAGGGAAATAGGCCTAAAAGGTCTAAATAACCACAATTTGAAGGGATTTTAATGGAACAACGTTAAGGGCCTCTATAACGGTAAATTGCAGCGCATGACTGACCCAGAAGAGACAGGCTTGTGTCTTGCAGTTTCCATGGCAACGGTGCATCAACGAAGAGTTCTCCCACACTCTAAGAGACCGAGACCAGAAAAGTTGAGGCTTGTCTTTCTTCCTGGTGTTTTTTTTTTTCTTGTGCCCTGAAATGTTAAATAAAATGCACCATGAAGGGCAGGAACGCAAGTTATCCCATGGTTTTTAAGGGAACAATAAAATAATTACCTCCTGATGAGAAAAATGTGCATGTCAAGAGTTTCTCAGGAACTTAATGCTAATCTTCAGTGAAATGCAAGAATGCTTCCTCGCTCACAATCTTGATGTACCAAACCTGTTTGTTTGCCGCTCGAGCACTTGCTCAAAGAAGCTGGCAGCAGGTCTGTCTCTACTTCTTCCAAGACAAACACACTCCAAAGATGAGTTTAGGGCCCTATTTGCTTCACCTTGCCAATGCAGGGTGTTCATGCAATCATGGTTTGGACCTCAACTACACTTTGAGTGTCAGTAACTGAACTGTAGTTCAGCCATGATGTAAACTTAAAGAGTCAGCTAAAAATAAGTAATGCATGGCAAGTTTCAGGTGGGCTGTGTGCCATCATGCTTCTTGCCAACAATTTCTTCCACTTGAATCAAAATAGTGTTCACCGGAGGTGGGCACCAACACCCTTCTCTCCTCTCTCTGCTTGTTTTTTTGTGCCTCACCAAGGCGGCTTGTCTCTAACATTTATCTGCTGCCCTTTCAATTAGATAGGGACAACAGAGAAGCATAGTTGGACGGGGGTCTGTGTCACCTCAAGGCTATGGTTGCCACTGCTGAGGTCATGCCATGAAAGGGAAATGGAGCACTACTGTTTCCCCTGAGCACTTTGAAACACAAGTGATTACATTGACTGATCTGTCCAAGGGACCCTGGTTGGTGAAGATCAAAGGAAGCCTGGAGACCACCTGGAACTTCTCTTGGCATTAGACTTGGCCTGTAGAGGGATGAGAGGCTCTGGGAAAAGGCGCAGCAGCACTGTGCCTCGTTCCCATCCTGATCTTCGTGAGAACACAGGCTCTTTGAGTGAGGAACCCCCTTTGCCTCCAATGGGATTTTTTCAAAGCATTCAGTGTCACATTCAAATATAATATATCCTCAGCTTTGCTCTGGTACAATCTAAGTAGACTCAGGCTGAAGGAGGTGGGTCGCCATAGTTAAACAATTGGTCTCTTTGGCCTTTGCATCCTGGTAGGTCTCTCTGGGCCCCCATGAAAGCTGGATAAAACAGCTAGGATCTGGAACAGAAAGGGCAAAAAGAGGTCAGAAAAATTGCACCCACTTATCAGAGTCCCAAAGCTCACAAATATCGAATAAAAAAAATATATCAGAAACAATATTTCATGCTTTCTACTCATATTTCTTTTATTTTTTTTTGCATAACAACAATGTTATATATTTACATACAATTTAATGAGAAATCACCATAAGACAATCACATTTCCCATATCTTTGCACTCAGCAGTTAAAACAGTCTCACCTAAGTGCATTAAATCCTGTAAAAGTGAAGAAATATGGAAAAAAACTGCAAATCACAGAGGGACGTAACAAAAGTAAGTGAAATGTTGGACCATTTAGTTTCTAAATTCCTATCTATGGGCCAGTATTGTGGTTTGGCAGGATACATTACCCCTCTTTCTACCCAATGACAAACACACCCAAATGTGTACTCAGTGCAAGAGAAAAGACAGGATACATTTGGTGCTGAATCTCGGGTTGGGACTGTGTAATGGCAGACTTCAGTTCTTTACGTACAAGTTGAACATTATAGATTAAAAAAAGAGAGACAGGAGTGGGATACAAAATGTGTTT
>JBAJHX010000036.1:15643662-15654470 GCA_037176925.1 Amniataba percoides
TCACTGGATGTCATGACAAGTTATAGATCAATCTGATGCTTTTTCTGTGTAATACTGCAGCCTGGTGAATCAAAGGGTAGAAGCGGCTATATTCTCATTTAAGTTTCACTTTCATTTTGGAGCGGCAGGACAGCACATGGCTTGAGCTGCAGTCGAATCTTATATGTTGTCTGTATCCTGTGGACGTCTACTTTGTTACTGAAGCTATTGAAGGCCATGTATTTAAGAGTCTGTATTTATGGATATCTTTGTATTGTTTGTATTGCAGTTTCACAGTCAAGTTATGTTCTTCAGTATAAGGTCAAAGTCAACACCACCTGAGAGTCTTTTCTGCGCATTCTTGATTTTTGGGCTAGCTGGATAAACTGCTTCAGCACAAAGAGAGAGGCCTCAGTCGGCTACAGCACATCACCTCACCTTTCAAAGCTTCTCACACACCTTACCAATAGAAACATCTCTAGGTTACAACCATCATGGAAGATAAAAACCAGGGATTAGAGCCCCCACTTGTTGCTTAAGTGCATCATGAAATGGATGATTTCAAGGTACAATCTGTGTGCTTTTGTTCTTCATGATCATTCTCAAGCTCAAAGGCGAGCTTGGCTTTAGCAATGGCTCGTGCAAAAGGAGCAGAGGCCTGAACACATCAGGGACCGTGCAGCTGGGCTGAAAATGGCATGGGACTGATGAGAATAATGCTATGGGACACCTGAAGGCATTGAAAGGGCTCTTTTCATTAGGCTGGAGAACCTCCTGAAGATATCCAACAGAGATGTACAGAAGCTTTGCGACTTGGCAGACCTGCTATTAGAGATAGAGGCAGCTAAGGAGGATCACTTCTTACCTGGATTGTCTTATTTGGATACAGCCAGAGGAATCCATCCCATCCTTGAAAAACGTCCATATCACCTCCAGGACAAATGGAAATCTCATGGCTCCAAATACAAAGACCAGCATCAGGTATTATTCTCCCTATTTGTTGTGCTTTCCAAGGAGATCCCAGACAACAGATGAGAGATACCCACCCTTTGCTCAGAAGTCGGACCTGGGGTGGGTGATCATAGGGGATATACTGTATGTCTTGGTAAAGCCCATAAGCCATCTTCAGTGAGCAGTTTGAGAACAAGCATTCTTGAGAGTGGTCGTGCAAGCTGTCTGACTCCCTGTGAAAGTCATGTCCATGTCCAGATCAACAAGAGTGTTGGTATCTTTCTATCATTTGGTGTATATCACCCCAGAAAGTCTGGTAAGATTTGTATTGTTTTTGATTCGAGTGCTCATTACGACGGAGTCTCTCGAAATGATGTTCTTCTAACCTGACCAGATCTTAACAAAGGAGCAGGTTGCTGTAACAGGGGACATTAAACACATGTTCCACTGTTTTGTAGTCAAAGAAGAACACAGAAATTATTTATAATGTTTTTTGTGGTTTTGAAACAATAGACATTGTGGACTACTGTATGAAGGTCCATGTCTTTGCCAACACTCCGTCTCTGGCTGTGTTGTTAATTTATGGACTAATTAGGGCTGCTAAACAGAGGACAGCTATGGGAGTTTGTGGAAGAAGATTTTTATGTGGATGATGCACTGAAGTCCTTTGCCACAGAGGAAGACAATGGATCAAGATGAGTCGCAGCTGCACTTCTTGCAAACACAACCTGGTTAACAGGACGATGTTGTCCTCAAGAAGGATCTTCAAGTGGCAAGAATTGAATGGCCTATAGCTGTAGTAACAAAGACATTTCCAAATGCAGATGGACTCACAAGGAAGGTGGAGGTAGAGTCATCTGGCAAGGTACACCCAAGGTTTTCTCCTGGCCTGTCACAGAGCTTATCCTCCTCCTGTCCCTAGCAGACTTGATGTCATAATTTAGCTCCTCATTGGGAGGTGTGGCATCCTTATGGATGCCAGATGTGGAGTGCCATGGTCTCTATTCCATATGATGAGTTATAGATCAACTTTATGCTTTTTCAGTGTGATACTCCCGCCATGTGAATCAAAGGATAAGTTGAATATACTGGACTGTTGAGCTAGCTGGACAAACTGCCTCAGCACTAAGAGGGAGGCCAGCACCCAGAAAAGTATGACAGTGGTTCTAGTTCTCTTTCACCTCCTCCTCCTGGTTCATTTTGCCACATTGTCACTGGAACACCTACCAGTTTATGCAAGGCTGGATAACAAACAGGAGACCAGATTTGGACAGAATTAAAAGGCTAAAATACAAACACTTGTGGCCTGTCAATAAGAAGCATCTTCAGTGCGTACAGCGAAGTTGTTCCAGATGCAAAGACAAATGAGTGTGCTTTTCAGCGCTATCATCAATTCATGTCGTTGCATGTTGGGTGAAGGAATGCTGACCAGGTTTTCTAAGTGGAAACACTAAAGTGTGGCACCAGAGCTGCAGTCTTTGCATGAGTTTATTTTTCAGTCCATTCTTTAGTGGCCACAACATGAATTACATGCAGTCTGAAACATCATAAACACGTTCTTGGCATGCTTGGTGGAGCTTAGGGTATTGTCCACAAATATGCAAGAACAATGTATTATACAGCTGAGGCTTCCCCATACCTGAGGCCAGAAAGAACTTTTTGGCATGCAGACAGATTAGCAAGACAGTCTTTTAAGAGAGGGACGTTGGGGGAAATTAATCATTGCCTTATATATGGCGAGAAAACTTTGCTCAAATTTGAATGGACTGCTTTGGTCACCACATTGAACAAATTGTGATCTAGAATTGTTGTAATAATGATAAGCAGTTAGACTGCCGGGACCCCTGCCATGAGCTATATGAGATCTGAAATATTGGCTACGACAGGGGAGTTAGTATAAAGAGCCAACCTGCGTCTGTCTCCAGGAGGAACTAAACCTGAGTCTGAAGGAATGTTCCAGACCATAGAGCATTTCTGTGGTGCAGATCAGAACCCAGACGCACAGACTATTGTGAAGGGATTATTAGTTCCCATGTAGTCCTTATGCTCTCTAACCCCCCCTCCGCACTCGTCTTTGTGCCTGACTCTACTCTCTGGGTCCACTGAGCTGAGAAAATTAGGTTCTGCTCTTTAAAGATTCATGTCCATCAACCCCATGACTCAGCATTTGCAGTGTTGGTTTGCTGTGTCAATAGGATGTTAAAAAAAAGTCTGTTTCCATGATGCTTGTTTGTGCCATATTTCTCAAGAACACTTCTGATCTCAATTCTTTTACTGCCTTGCCCTTCCTCTCTAATGTTTGACCTGACCTGAGGAGAAAAGAACAATTTGCCATTGGCTGCAGTTTTGGCGCTGAGGCATGCCCCAGCCAACCACAACACTCTCTCCATGGTGGGCCTGAGGACCTGTAAATTAGACAAGCTCCCCCAAATCCCCTGTTTTTTGATGAATGGACTGAAGCAATCTAATGGTGCTTTCTAACTGGCCAGGCAAAAACGGCGGATTTGGCATCACCCTGACTGTCCTGCTGTGCAGGGTCCCATAAATTTTGTGCTGGATTTTGGTGTTACTGAGGTCGATCTGCCTTTCCTCTCACTCTGTCTGTCTGGAGGATGAGGAGAGATGAAGACACTCAGCTCGCTCCTGTGTTGTTTTGCTCTGGGGTAATGTTGCCTTGAACCTCTCCCAGATCCTGGGCCTGGTAGCCTATTTATGGGCTCTTTCATGCCTCACCTACTTTCGAAAACATTCCATCATTTGTGCACCATTAAGTTTGGTGTAGATGGATGTGAGATCCCTTAGATCACTCTTTCCAGTCTCCCAATCTTGGATGCAACTTTGACACGTTTGTGACTGCATTTCTTCTTTGTGGTGGTACAGTATGTTAGCAGACAAACAAGATCAACACAAACTTTGGCGAAAATGTTAATGGATAATATCTGGTCAATATAGTTGTCCATCACAGTATATGTTGGTGGAATACCAGATAATGGTGTTTTCAGGAGGTAGGATGTAGTTGCATGGCCTGTCAGTCACACACATATCTATATGTGTGTGATATTCTACCCATTGCCCCTCTGTCTCAATCTGTCTGTTCATACAAAAGGCTTATCTTTATGTTATTAGGCCTATCATTGTTTAAATAAAATGTTAAGGACATGTTAGCAACTAATTCCTGATGTGCATCTGATCAGTACTTGCATTAGGCTGTCTTGTGCAATTTATGAAATGTTTCTGCCCAAAATCTGACCATCTTTTAACATAATGATTTAGTAAAACTTGAGGACAAATGTTGTGATATAAAACATTATCAAACTCATCACTGGTTAAATGGTGTGTTTAAGCACAAACTTTGGGGTTTTATAATTCTTATTACACAGCTTAAGGGGATTTGAATTAGCATATTATTGGTCTATTTAAGCTCATTCAGGCCCATTCCAATAAATGACAAACCTTTTTTTTTTTTTTATCTAAGCAGACTGTTCAAATTTGACAAAAAACTAGTCTGTCTCACTGGGATTCATAACCTATATCTGTTGATTTTTCTTACTGCACTGAAATAATCTGAAATTAATCTGAAAAAATATTTAAATATATACATTTCACAGTGACCCTTTTATTATGGTCAACTGCACATTCACATAGACCGATGGTTTAAACATAACACTCTTCTACACTCAACTTCATGTTGTGCCATTAAATGAAGTTGGACAGTGGCTCATATTTTCCTCCTGTAGTACAATGCACAAAAAATTGTGAAGAAGAAACTGTTCATGATTGTCAATCCAAACAAAAAAGGCATTAAAACCATCCGTTTCTGTGAGCGAATCCCCTGGTGTTTGTGACTATGTGGCTTTTGACTTCCTCTACAACATTTTGGAGTCGATCATCCCACCATTCATTTGTTGCAGAACCCTCTGAAACAAAATGATTTTGAACCCTGCAGCGAATAAGCCTGGAGATTTTCTGTGATTGATCAAGATATGGCACGTCTACATTCATCGTGGCAGTGATTGGCCCAGCAGCAGCGTTTGTGGTCAGTTGATTGTTACGGGGATCATTTTCCCTTCTCCAGTTTTGAGATTTTTTAAATAAGTTTATCTGTGATTCCCACAGAATTTGAGGAAAAAACATTGGCCATAAAACTGCCTTCATGTGTGCTTGTGTCCGTGTTTAACGCATCCTTCTGACTTGTGTAATGGATGCCCTCATTATGTTTTCTTTCTTATATAATAGTCTTTATGTGTTATAATCATATATAATAATCTACTTTGCTCATACGATGCTGACCTGATCTCTTACAATGATTCACCTTTCTGTTGATCATGTTAAACTGACCAGACCTAAATTTCTTTAAAAAACAGGCCTCTGACTTGTAATAAAAGACAAATCTCTGACCGACAATCCACCTCTGACCTGCTGTAAAAGAGAGACCTCTGACTGATAACGGTCATCACACGACAGGGAGCCATCACAAGGTTGTCTCGGACTGGTTTTAAATCTTAAGTACACTGTTCAGATTGACAGTCTTTCTGCAAGACTCCTTTTACGTACAAAGACAATGTAACCCTGAAACTTTTACTAGAAGGGTTGAAAAGACCTCACACTCCATCCCTTCCCCACCTTTCCTTTGTTTGTATCTGTGCTTTTTCTGTTATCACTTGTGAGTCCTCATCCAACTGAGCACACACTCGGTTATCTGACAGCTCACCTTCTTGCAGAGAATACATTCAAATATAAAAAACACTCTAATGGGATCAATTCTCTTTATTTCTAGTACAGAAAATATATTTTTTCCTCAACACTTGAAATTGGGAGAGAAAGAAACGGGTGAAGCTGATGAACGTAGAAAAGGATGACTTTAGGGTGTGTGTGTTCGTATACGTGTGTGTGTATAGAGCACTGAATCACTCCTCCTACTTCCTCACTCACCTCCCACTTGAACCACATCTGGAAGGGATCAGCTGGAGAGGCTGGAAACCGTGAAAAATTAAGAAGCACTTAAAACACAGCAAAATATTTAAATTGAGCAAGCAGATAGGATGTGTGAAGTACACCTCCTTGCACTGCAGGAATGTGGAACAGGAGAATCTGTGGAACATGCATCGCTCATGTCCTCTCTCTCCGCTCCGTGTTCTACTTTATGGTTTTCTTCTAACACGGCGTCATAATGTTACATCCTTAAGAAAGTTGGCATAAAATAAAAAACAAAAGGGGTTCTTTTGTACATTTTTATATCAAAACCCCATCCCTTAGGTTAATCTGTGTCTTAAGCTAATCAGCCCAGCATATAACAGCAACAAACTGCACAAAAACAAGGCTAAAACTGAGCAACATCAACATAACATCACATAACTGCTTTATTTTAGGGTTCCTATTTGGAGGTAAAGAAGCAGAGAAAGAGAATTCCACCCCATTCCTTAATTCCCCAACCAAGCAAAGCCATTTCAAATGATTTTTCTTCTCCAGTTTAACGATCACAAGGTGTCCCAAAGTGTTTTGTTTTTCCAAAGAGGTGGAGACTCAAGCGGCCAGAGTAAGAAGTCCGTAACGCTGACCCACACTGACCACCCAGCCGATAACATCAGGCCACATGTATGCTAAAGGAAGCACGGGGTCAAAGGGCTGCCTATGTGACATGTAAGAATGCTTTTCCAGTCTATGAAACACAGGTTACAGGATATTAAATGTTGTCTTTAGCAACAAAATAGTGGTTCCATTTGAGACAGCTGGGATGAATTTTGGAGAAACCGAGATCAGTGTCATATTTGTTGTTGTTCTTTTGTGTGCAAGTCTGGGATTTCATTGATGTCCCAATCGCTTTGTGTTCCTTTTTACTCCATGTCTGCATTGATTGTATCTGCAAAACAAAAAGTGCACAATTGAGAATTTTTACCTCATCAAATTGAGTCTGTGCATGTTGCTTTTTACTTTTAGTCCTCATTTGATACAAATAAGTGCATTCTGTACGCAGTGCATATATTTTATACAGCATGTTACACAGTTCAGTCTGTGAACACTACTTATTGAGATTGTCGTGCACGGTTGCATGTAGTCCATCTCTCAGAAGGTCCGCAATAGCATTGCTTTCTCATCAAATAACGAATAAAGAAGCTTGAGTGCCCCGAGGTGCCATTCACATTATGTCAGACACACAATAAGAACTGATAATAAGGTGTTTGTCTAAAGAATCAAGAGCAGTTCTCTTTTCTAAAGCATTATACAGATGTTGTGCAACTGAATTTGCAACCACAGCGATGGCATCCTTCCTGCATACTTCTCCAGAACTTTCATCTCATACACACAAGACTTGATTTAGAGGAATTTCCATTCTGTGCCATATCTTTTGTTACTGATCTCTTGGTTCCTTAACAAATCTTCACTGGCACCCTCACTATCTTTTCCTAAGTAATCAGTTATTTGATCCTCCATAGGGCCTGTCTCCTACTGCAGCACTTGAGCTAAATTATTGGGCTGTGAGCAATTTGTAGACAGTTTAACTGACTCTTGAGCCCTTTGGGGGAAACCGAATCTTGTCAGAGATTTTCCTCTTTTCTTTTCCTTCCCCCGTACTTACAAACTCACATATAAATCAAATCAAAGTCATTCTTTGAGGGTCGATTAGGAGTTGTTAGGACAAATGTGGCATGTTTATTAAAGGGCCAATGGGAGTGCATATGTCTGCGGTAGATGTGTGATCAGTTCTGATTTCCGAGCAGCAGGGGGTCATGTGGGGTTTTGAATCATGGTGTTTACTGCACAGTGACACACTAAATCACTAGCACATTCAGATTCCCAACACGCAGCTCCGCTTATGTTTTCCTTGCCCAGATGGGAAACAAGTCCGATTAATGACTTCTGCTACCAAAGATCTTTTGAGTGGGAGACACGTGCGTGTTCAAAGAGCGTGTCTGCAGCATATGGATGATTTATTTTGTCTCAAAACACACGCACGCACATTTCGACACTTTCAAATGTACAGCTGGTAATAGCTGCTTATTAAATGAAATAAACCAGGAAGCCCTCAATGTGACACTCTTGACTCATCCGCTGCATCAAGACAGATTTTTTTTATGTACTGGCAAAATAAAACGTTCTTAGTCACCAGTCGAGCTCCAAACATGCAGATACTCTTCTTTTAATGTCGAAGCTGAAGATGTGTCTTGGTCTGATGGTGCTTTCTCTCAAAATGTGTCTTTATATCATACATATACATTGCAGATAAAAATGTCTGACACCTGTTCAGCAGAGAGAGGGCACGAGTAAGCAGCTCTGTAGAGGAAGAATCATGTCAAATAAAAAACAGAAAAGAATCCTCCTCCTCCACTGCCTGAGGAAACACCACCACTGTTCTCAAGTTTCTGTTCTCGTTTAATGGCTGGCGAGAAAATCCTATAAACTGACTATTACAAGCATGTTTTCTGTAATGGTGTCATTGGAGATCTTCAGAAACGTCTTTCACCAGCGTGAATACATCATACAAGCTGTTTCTATAGAGTTCAGGTGAAAGTTTAAAAAAGACGACATAACACAAACTGAAATATTCATGAACAGGCAAGCGATCTCCTCCGTCATAACTTGGTAGGTCACAGGTATAGGCTACCAACAAAGCAAAGCCAGTATTGTGACTTCACGTGTTTTTCCTGTAAATGTGTTGAAAGGTATATTTATTGAACTAAAGCTAAAAGGGTTGTTTCAGATGGTTCCGATTCATCAGTCAGATTGGACATCTGTTCCTGGTTCAACAGAGAGAAAGGACTTAACTTACAAAAGTGTGTTTATTTTGGAGTGCATTTTCAATGGCCTTTCCAATCCTAACAAGTTGTCAAGTATACGCAACAGGCAGGTAAATTGCATGGTGCTGCCTTCAGAGCAGTTCAAAGACGTGATCGCTATTTCAAGCAAGAATAAGAAGCATGTTTTCACTTGGATTGCAAACCGAGGAAAAAGTACTTTAAAGGACGCTTTATCGCAAATTGGAGGTTGTAAAATGCATAGCCTGACCACAGAAAGAAAACAGAGGGTTGGAAACTGTTTTCCATTCAAATTGAGTGACAGTGGACTTATGTTAATACTAAAAAAAACAACATAGTGCGGTTAAATATAATTTCATGGTTGATTAAGAGCACTGTGCGGGTTTAACAGGCATTTGTACTATTTGGTATTAATAATTCAAACTGTGTAATTTTTCACAAACATTTTTTGAAGTCCTGCTCAACAAATAAGAAGTGTTACTGAAATAACATTGTGTTTCAAAGCCACTCAAAAAATGTGAAAAATGCTGGTGTGTTACACCCTATTTATTTTGCATTTCTGAGCTCAGTGTGTTATCGGTGGCGATCAGTGGGCACAGAACACACAGAAATAGACAGGAAGAATGAAATGACCCCACAATAGAGGAACGGTTTACCCCAAATTCAGATTTACATCCCATATCTGAGAAAAGAATTAGTGTGAGTCAAAGCACCCGTCAGCAAAACGCAGAGCTTCAGCTGCTTCACGAGCAGGGCAGTTTCCACATCACTATCATTCATTCCTTATCACTACATTTTCAACAAAGCGTGAATATCGGAAGTGTTTCCTATGATTAACAGCTGCATTTAGAGATGAAGAAATATTACATCGTTTCCTTCTGCCCAGAGCCTGTTTCAGGGGACCAATTGGCTCGACCTCTGTGCTAAAACACGAATGACAAAACAGCCAGATCAAAGCTTACTGAACCGAGGAAAGTGTGTGTGATTGGTAGCTTAATCTGTAAGTCATACTGAAAAGAGACTGAAGCTTTGTTCACACTTCAGTGCACGTACTGACAGCTGTAGACTCACAGTAGACAGAGAACGTGATACACATCACAGTTGTGGTTCTGCTCACACCTCACCAACGTACATTCCCAATATGCGCACTATAGAACAACATATACATACATATAGGCTATACAGTACACAAAACAAGAGTCCAGTTTGACTTTCTAGTATGTGCACAGCTGGTGTGTTTAGATGTTTTAAGTTAAACGCTGACGCCACATGGTCCAAGTACAGCTGAGGCTGAGCCTGTCATTAGTTTTGCTGTTATTTAGCCATAAACAAAAGTATCAAACAACTTTAAAGTTTGACCTCATGATGGTGTCAGATGAAAAGTCAGGGGATGACCGAATCTGCCACAATTCATCCAGACACAAATATTTGTACCAAACTATAAGGCAGTCCAACAATAGATGTCAGAAATGAGTCAGAAATGTCAACCCTGTGGTGGGACTGGGTAAAACACCAGGGGAGCTGCAAAGTCACGGGGTTACGTCAACTGGAATCTGGTGATCCCATCTCGTAGGTATTGAGAAATTTTTACTGGAAGTGAAATCTTTCCTGCTGATGGAGCTAGGTGAAATGTCAGGAGATCACCATGGTCATAAGGATTTGTATTCTGGGGATCAGACTATATGTCCTAAATTTTATAGCAATCAATCCAGTTTTAGCTGTGAGATTTCATTCTGGACCAAAATGTTGCCCTTCCAACCAACCGGCTGACATCCCCGAAGCCGTCCCGTTATCATGGCTAAAATGAGACATTTTCAACAGCACATTACTTTTGCACTTTAAAAATAAAGATAACAATTCATGTAATAAACCAAAATGTTTTTCCCAAGAGTTGTTTAATACCAGATGACAATGGAACACATTTGGTTCTGGCAAAAACTACCCACTCACTAATCTTCTCATGTCAGCCTCAATAAACAACCTAAAAGATGACATTACCCAATTTTTTAAATGTTATGGTTATCTCTGTGAGTCATATTGTGCTGTTTTTAATGTGTGTCCTTTGAGATTGCAATAGGCAGTTTGGTGCCATTTCTCTACTCTGAATACAAAGAAACCTAAAAA
>JBAJHX010000036.1:15654570-15666723 GCA_037176925.1 Amniataba percoides
TTTAATGTGTGTCCTTTGAGATTGCAATAGGCAGTTTGGTGCCATTTCTCTACTCTGAATACAAAGAAACCTAAAAATTATCTAAGAATTAGGTATTAATATCTAGACACTGTTGTAAATTGTGGAAGTCAGAATTGGCAAGATCTGCTCAATTACTGGTACCACAGAGAGAACTCCAGACGTATTTCAGGATAAAATATTTCTCGTTCAAAGATATTTATAAGCTTTCACTCCAGTGGGAAACACTGACTTTGTCCCCTGCCAGAGCTTAAATGAGCCCAAGGTCGACACAAGTGATCTTCTATTATGATGCTGCTTCCACTCCAGGTCCTTACTTTGTGCTGGATTAAAACAAAATCTGAGAGGATTCCCAGTTTGCCTACAAACAGGGTCGTTCTCAAAATGGAGGGCACATTAGGATACAGTCCAGCAAATAATAGCTGCATAATAAATCAGCAGTAGCCGTTACAGAGCCGGTATTCTTTGTTCTTGAACAAGCTACTCAATTTCGGCGCACCAGTTTCTCTCGGCAGGTGCTATTTGACCTGAACAAAGATTTGATGGCTACTGTCACATTTGTTCCATCAACATGATCTGTTTTAAAAGAATTATTGAGTGCCAGTGTTTTTTACTATTTGATGATGGGTGGAAATGTGCAGGGCATGCACCACAGTTGACAGTTGTCTGCGTGGTTTTGCAGCAGCTGGTTTTGGTATCATCTGAGGACCGGTGTCCGTGACAGCTTAAACGTTTGATTTGTCTTGTCTTGAATCATAATCATTGCCGTAATGCACCCTGATTCCCTCAGAAATATATCCCTTTTCTGATTCAAATAAATTCATAAGGGGAATACTGCCGCATCTGGAACTGTCTATTGATGTAACTGTTGGAACCGAAGACAGTGATTTTACAGAAGTTTCTCTCAAACTGCCTGTCTCTGCAGATCCATTTAGCCTTCTGTTGCCCGCACAGTGCATGGGGCTCTTCACCACATTTCCAACAGCCATGACTCCTGTGTTCCTCAATGTTCCTTAAATCACGGTTCAACCCCGATGAGAACAGCTTGACCGTCATGGCTCAGAGAACCATGGTGAGCATCAGACCTGTGGCTTCTGGTTGTCGTTCAAGCTAACAGAGGGGTGGAGGTTACGTAACCGATGGCAATTTTGTAAAGTCACGCAAGGCAACCCAGTGTCTTTGTGCTGACATCATCAGGCCATGCCGCTGGGGATTTAAATAAAAACCTTTTTAACTTTGGTTTTCGGTTGTTATCTTGTCTGTTGCTGGTCAAGCTACGATAAAGCTGCCGTTGCACACAGATCTCACGGATGTCTTTCAAATGACTAACTCTATAAGCCAATTATCGAACTCTAAACACAGAAAGTAAGATTATTTTTTTGGATGTTTCTCATTAAATAAAGAGCTACAGGCCAAATGAGAGTATTCATCTTCACATCACATCTGTGACGTGTTTTTTTAGAGATTTTTTTTTTAAAGAGATATTTGTGTTCATGGGAATTGTAGTCGGGATTCGTGTGCTCTGGAAACCTCAGAGAATAAATTTCTTATGGTTTACATCAAAGGGAAATATTCTAGTTGTTCATTTTAATGCACATTGTCCCATTATTACAACACACACAGTTATTTTTGAAAACATGGTCAACTTGTTTTGAGTGCAGCATTACTCAAGATTAAGCATTGCCCTGAAATTTGATTTGCTTATTTATTTCAGTGTACAAGTACAACACTGAGTGTGAGTTCTGTGGGTTTATACTGCTTACCTTGTGTTGTAATTTTTATCACTCTTTCACAGTTTAAATGTTCATTTTTGTTCTTATTTTGATTTCATACACTGTAAATCATTTTGTTCTCTATTTATGTGAACTTTTATGTCATTTATCTTTGTGCTGCTTCTGTCTGGGCAGCAATAAAGGATTTTCTTATCTTAAAAAATCCAGGCTTATTGACTGAATGAAAATGAGTTTAATTAAAATAATTTTGACAAAAAGTAGCTTGGAATGTGGTTTTAAAAAGTTTTTCAGCAATTTCATAGAGAAAGAAATTTACAAAACAGAAAAATTTATCTTTATTATTAAACGAAATTTGAATGGAAAGGAGAGATAAAGAAATAGAAATCTCAGCATGCATGTAAAATAAAATTTGTCCACACTTAAAATATTGCAGCAAAATACTGCGTGTTATATCGCAGTGAGTGATGCTAGTACTTACATACACTGCTTTTTGTCTCGTAGTAGTTGGATTTTGATGTGTGACCATATTTTACTGCAGTAGTATTAACAGCAGCAATCTGGTATTAAGTGGTAAGCTCGGACACTTTAAGGGGCCCCTTTCAGCTCTCTCAGTTTCAAGTGTTAATGAACTCATTAGCCTCTGGATGAGAAAAACACGCCAGCCTTATAGAGACGTTTGTGGAAGGTTGAAATGCAGCCAGGCTCCTTTACACCATGGAGGACGTTACTCGTGATTAACACCCTGGACAGTTCCAGAACATCTGTGGGAGGCGAATCACGGTTGAGTGAAACATAAACAATATCGGTCAGAGAGAAAAAGCATGACTGGAGCTGTGTAATCCATGCACCACGCAGGGGAAGGGGATGAGAAAGAGCAGCGGAGAAAATGAAGGAGCAGAGGCAGGAAAGGTGGAGTAAAAGTGAAATAGAAGTCTTGCAAAAACCAAGATATATAACCTTATTATCTCCTAATGTGCCCCTCAGCGGCACTTAAATTGTTTCAGTTTTAAGTGCACCACCAAAATAGTGGTTGCATCAGATATAATGATTATTTATATGTTATTAAATGAAATAATCATAATGATGTCTTCCTGTGTAGCATCTGGATTTGACAGAGAGTGAACTAATTTATTTTATCATTACAAATCCTTCTCAGCTGCGGGGCTCATGTTCACTGGAGCCATCACTCAGACTGGACTTCATCTGTTTGTGTACAATCAGCCAATTAATTTATTTTTATCTGGAAAAAATATTAGGGAATATCTAACAAAGGAAGAATGTTGTCATGACACACCACTTGTGATACATCAAGAAACATCAGTGTTTGGCATGACCCGTGTCCAACTATTCTCACTGGATGCGCCAACAGTGTGTCTGGGCAGGGACGTTATTTGTAACATTTTCTATGAAAACCAGTTCTTGTTTAGTGAGTTATGAAAGTAGTTATTGATACAAATTATGTTGTTTTTGTGAAGATAATGATCTGAAGTAAAATGACAGCCCAAACTTGTTTTTTCATTATTTTATTTCTTTTTATTTAATTTCATTATTTATTATTTCTTTGTATTCAGAGTAGAGAAACTGCACCAAACTGCCTATTGCAATCTCAATTATTTAATTGTTATGTATGTTTTTGTTTATTAGGTAATATTAATATTTTTTTATGTTGCTGCATGAAATTCTTATTACTATATGGTGAAACGTTTCAGTTTCCCCATGAGTATCATTTGGTGTGAATTGTAATCTTAATTCAGAATTACCTTACATGAGTACTTGTTTCTGGCTCCATTCTTGAACATATAGTGTATTACTGCCTCAAGATTTACTTGGGAGGCTTCCAATAATTAGAACATTCATTTCAGTGCATCGCAATGCAAAACTGTGTAAACCCACAGACATGAGCATTAATCAAGGTTTTAATTTGATCAATGGACTGAACATTATTTGTTGTTCTAAGATGTGGACAATGATGAAAAATGAGAACTTACTCTTGTTCAGGGAATAGGAAGGATGGAAAATACATTTGAAAGTGTCTCTGATTATTTACAATGTAACCTGCTCCAAATCCAAAAACATCGAATATATGATTCAGTGCACACAATTCCCCTCTTGATACTCTTATCTATTAGAGAACTGTAGCATGTTTTTAACAGCACAAATAAGGGGAAACTAATTTCTAGTTCTGTCTGCAGCCAAACTCAAACATAAAATAAAATCACAATGGATAAAATCCTTCTTCTGACAGACCTAACAGATGTTAGCATTCCCACTTTGATCCTCAATCCATCACCACTAAACATGGAAAGAGATTGCACCGATACTTGCACAGATATTAAAACGCCATCCAATATGGCTTTTACAGGCTCACGTTTCATTTTACATATTTGTTTTATGAGGGACTGCACTGTAAAATTTGGCCAAATGGTGGTGTCTGATTTCATTTGAAGCACTTCACTGTCACTTGCAGGCCATTTGTCAAATTCATTTTGACTATATGAAATTTACCATCAGACAGATGAGCATTCTGGCATAAAGATCTTTAGCCATGTCACAGTGACGTAGCCCGTAAAGCAAAGAGTTTCCCAACTCATAATAATTTTCAATAGATATAAACTTGATATCATACATTTACTTTCCAATAGAGTCGGAGGAATAACGGGAAAGTATAAAATAAAATAAACATATTCATTACAGAGTGCCTCGGAGGATTGTCTCAAGCTGGTTTTTGGAGGGTATGAAAATGAAAACAAGATTTAGTGATATGAGTCCGTCTGGAATCTCGGCAACAACCAGCAGCCAACTTGTCTGTTCACATGTTTCTTTTTATGATCAATGGAGTAAATGTTAACTGGCGATTAGCTGTGCCTTCATCAATTTTGCATAAAATCCCTGAGAGCTATTGCTTTATGTTCCAATAGCTAATATAGATCATCCTCTTGTGCACCTGCCAGAGCACAACTGCAGGTTTATTGCACTGACCTCCATGACCGCGCTCACCTTAAAATACCTTTGCTTTTGCTCTGAAGGTGTAGCGTAAACGTGCACCCAGCAGTGCTGCGGTAGGATAAAACAGCCCACATGTTACGTCTCAGTGTTTGACTGGTTCACAGTTTTGAGTCAGGGCATATATGCTGCTCCTTTGGATGGATAAGCCTAAACATTAAAGAGTTGAAAGAGCTTATATAGCTCAATTGAGCTGAAGGAAAGTACAGATCAGGGTTTGGCTGGCTTTCGCATCAGAAGAATCCCCTTCACACATTTGAATTATCTGTTAATCCAATAATCATTTATGTCTCAGTCGACACACCTGTGGTCACTTGCTGGAATGTAAAGTGTATTTTAATAATGCAGGTTGATTTTCCTGTAAAGGGCTATTTTTAATGACCACTAGGGGCAATAAAAATAGCCCTTAAAGAGTATGTTAACATGCACTGAAAATTGTTTCTTCTTTTTACTGACCTCCAATGGTTAAACGTCTTACCCTCCTGCAGTAACAGAGGTGTCTTGAAGCTGGTGTCAGTACCATGACATCACTGTTGGGTGCAAAAGAGTACATGTCAGACCACACCCGACCACACCCATCAGTGATGCTGTCTTGTGAAACACTGCCTTTCAGTCTGGTGTAAAGTTAATCTTTAAGCAGCATCTGTGTCAGAAATGCCACATAAGAAGATGGTCTGCTTACTGTGCACCCACGCTCTGCAGACAGAGAGGGTTCATCACATCAAAGCAAAAAGAAAGACTGCAGATACACAAAACGGTAATACTGTACTTGTACTTCTGTAATGTTGTCCTCTCTGTTACAGTAAAGCAGGGTCAGGCATCCTGAAAAATCTTTTATAACTTAAAGCTTATGACTTTCCTAATACAGCATTTGAAGTTTAAGAAGCAGAGTGCCTACAATGTCTACGTTTCACATCTGTATCCTCCAAACATCTGTTGTTCACCTTATACACTTGCAGGCCTCCTTTACTCTTTGGCTCAGTGATGATACATCTCAGATCTTCATGACATGAGACTGTCTTTCACCTGGTCCGACTGAACATTGGCTAATGCCCTGAAAAAAAAGAAAAAAAAAAGTATCTTTACCGTAATTCAAATCATACGGGCAAAGATCAAATTGCAGATGAGTATTTAGAATCCTTTGTAGTGAGTGAATTAAATTTGTTTACTTTGGGACTTTATCCTCAGTTGAAATCAGAGCAGCTCACCTGGTTCAAATTGTCTGAGAATAACAGAAAATGTTTATGTGTCATCCAAGGAGGCGTTCCGAAGGGAAATTTAAAATAAATGAACATGATTTGTCTCCTAAAATAAGGGGCTTTTACTTTCAAGACTTATTTTTTCCCAAATAAAAAAGAATCTGACTTGGTTGTCGACTTCAGGTCGATTTGAGTGTGCGTAGGCTACCTTGTAAAGAGCGAGGAGCGGGTGGAATTGCACATCCTTTCAAAGTAACCACATGCCTTGCGTGTATAAAAATAAGGTGATATTCCAGTTGTTCATTTGAGGACCAATATGGCAAACACATGTTGGCAGCGGCTAACTCTCCGGGCACGTTGTTTCAAATGTGATCAATCTTTATTTTCAACTAGTGGGAAGAGTTTCAAAGAAAAAGCTTCCCATAACATTCGAGCTACACATACATCTTCTATTCACTTGACAGGGTGGCTTTTATTTAAGTGTTCTCAATCATAATGTTGATGTTGAATAAATTGGTGTGATAAATTGCTGTGTGCATGATGTTTATGACTATTCAGATGGCAATGAATGCACTGCAGGTCCAAAAATGGAAGAGTTCCCCTCTATAGTAAACATGGCTTTGATAGGGTTACAGAAGTAGCACAGTTACAGTAAAGGCTGAGGTTCAGCGGGAGAATTATTTTTGAAATGTAATCTCTTACCATATACAAAATATTACATTTTACAAATACAACATGCAGTTATTTATACATTTTTTTAAATATTTCTGGTGCAGTTTAAAAGATATGGTAAGTAAACATTTTGTCCCTAAACAAATGATGCAGTCACCCATTAAGCCAGTCATAATCATATAGCATTTACTGCCACACAACACCGCCTCTTCATAACCAATAGATAAAAATCCAACCACTTCTTCATTTTTTCTTCTATTTTCCTTCTTTTCTCTCTTTTATATACCCCAGAGCCATGAATCTTGAGAAATATCTTTTCATCTTAACCCAAGATTGCTGCATATTTGTGTCAAATCGTACCTGTAAAAGAAACTACAGTGAAAATGCAATAAGATATTTATTGTAAAATAAAAAAATTCACGAAGCATTGCAGCAGGAGGCGTAGAGAACTCTCCACATGGCTGTTTCTGCATACTTAAGAAAAGGCAGTCATCAAGAGACTCGTTCACTTGCACAGATTCCTCAGGTGCTGGGTACCTCTACATCAACATAACAACTTTTTGACCCCAAATGGTCTCACTCAGGTGAGGGGGTGAACACATGTGGAACGGTGTACTCTGATGAACCAGAAAGCACCGTGTAGGTTGTAAGAAAACCATAGACATGAGGCCTGGATGTATGTTACTGAATCCATATGTTACTCACACATGATTCTCTACGCACGGGCACGTTTTCATTTGATCCTAACATCCCTTTAGAGGGCAATCTTTAGCATCTTGTTAGCGGTCTCCAGCTCTGTTCGTGGATCTTGGATTACAGCATATAACCATCAATCTCTCAACGCCGTAGCAAAAAATAGTGTGTGTTCTCGGCCGACTGCTGTGTCTGCACTTCACCAGGGGTAGACAAGAAGACTGGTGAAAGTAAACAACAAGCAACAGTTGAGGATATATTTCTTTGTTTACTTATAATGTTACAATAGGGCCGCGTAGTGGTAATTATCTCTCTTATTTTGAAATTCTGTGATCAAAGTTGTCTGTCTACTGCTGTTTGTCAAACAGAGAAATTTCTGAACCCTGTGATTATTTTAGTACTTCTGACAGTCCATTAAAGTGGTTGTACTTGCCTGCAGTCACAGACGGAGAGTCAGATCATGGTTCCAAACACCAAACAATTTCTTTTTCTTCAGTCAAACTGTAGGCTTTTATTTTGAATCCCATTATTGTTCTCCCATGCTTTTTCAGCCTTGTCAGTGATAAAACTGATCTACTGGGTTAATCACATTAGTCTGGTTTTACTTTAAAGTCTTACTCTTTGGATTTTGTGTTTCCTTTTTTTTCACTGCAAAGAATATCTCACAGAAACAGAACTATTTGAATGAATCTTGTGAAAGGTTGAGACAAACGTCTGCTCTCTGATTATCCAATCAGTTAGATTGATCTCAGTCAACAGCATCTCATGTTATGACTTAGTCACGTGTGTAAAAATTATTAAGGTCCAATTTGGTAGTTGTGCAGCAGCATTTCTCTCCACTAAGCACCAAGATCTCTCTTTATTGTGGAAGGTGCCTTAGGCTGTCCATCCATATGATAGTTTCGTTCCAACAAACACTGGTAAAAAAATTCCAGCCAAAGTTGTGGCTATTTGGTATTACCCTTTAGGAATAGGAAACACGACTCCCTGTGTGAGATTTTAATTTCCCCCAGACCTTCATTTTGATGAATTAAGGCAGTTGGTGACAGTGGGAACTGGTTGTACTATGTAATAATACACCGCATTTGATTCACATTTTGAGCTGCTCACAAGATCAAATGGCGACGAAAGGCTCAACTTTGATAATGAATAATATATTAGACAAGTACACAGTGTACTTCCCTCATATTTTAGAGTTCCCTGCCAATCATTTGATTTTGTCCTGTCTTTCGGTCCTAACAGCATATTTTATCACTAAAGTTACACTCTAACACTTGCAAACACCTTGTTCAGACAGTTTCTTATCTTACGTTAAAGCATCTGATGACCATTTAAGCACTGTGTATTGTGTGTGTTGTAACTGAGCTAGAGTTTGTGTGTACTCTGGACATAATAGCGCGGGGTCATGAGGATCTCTGCACAGTTGACTGGGGAGATAATTTGATGTTGGAGCAAACCTCAGCTGTGGCTTCGTCAGGCATGTGAAGGGAACTGAACGGGGTAAAGATCTATTGGACGAGGAGTTTGTGACACACAAAAACCCTGTTTAACTTGACCACTGATGTCTGACATGTCCTGCAAGAATTGTTAGTTTTTATATCATTTTGCATGTGAAAATAAATGTCAGGAGAAATAATTGCCTTAAAAACAAACCCAAACAAGCCAAGATAACTCATACTGCAAAAACTAAAACAGAGAAAAACAGAAATAAATGTGGTTAAATTTTTTTTGTTTTGTTTTGGTTGGGCGTTACTTTTTTTTTTTAATAGATATTATGGATTTTTACTTTATTAAAACCTTTTCTTTCTCAGTTGATTGTCTGTTTTACCCCCAAATTATTCAGAACCCTTAAAACAGTTTTTATACTCGAAACCATAAAAAGTTTTGGCATGCCACTATTTTACTTGCAAAAACAGTATAAACGGAGCTACAAAGACTTTTGTGGAAAGCGGGTGATCAAGATGAAAGAGCTTGCTGACATGCAGGGTATTTCAGTAGGGAGTAAATTCCAGTTTGTGATATTATCTTGAGATTTCCAGTGTTTTAGAGGCAAATTAAAGTGTCTTATGTATGAAATACGACACCATTATCTTTCCCCTTTATATTTATGAAAGACAGGATGAACAATGATCCTGTCTGATCCCTGATTTGTTTTCACATATGTAGGCTGGGAGGTGAAGCCCAACCTGTCATGTCCACGTTCAAATCTGTATTTTGTTTAGTTTAAAAACTGTATTATATGTTGTTTAAATGATGACTAATGTATTATATGGTTTTAAAATCAGCCCTTTTTGATTTATCATTTTTTGGGAGGACAGTGGTATTATTTTCATTTTTGGATGATGGATTTGATAAACATCTGTATATCTTTTTTTGACATTCTCACTGTTCTGCACAGTCACAATGTTGGAGTCATAAACCTATCATTAGTCATCATTAATCCCCGGGTCTCTCTTTAAGCTGGCTGCTCTGCAGTCTACCCTGGAGGTATTACATTGCCCATAACTACCCTTGGCTTTTAGGCTACGACAGAAATTATGACCTTAATAAAGTCGACTTTGCAATATTTGCATGCATAAGCATCTTATAACTGACACAAAAAGACTGTCTGGCTCTGTTTTAGGGCTCCCTCGGGCCGTCTCTTGGCAGGCAGAGGATGTCTTCATGAATTAACAGGCCGTTGCAGTGACTTGAAAATGCTTTAAGAATGAAATCCAACTGGCCAGTTCAGAGGTGCCACTTGTCGGTTACCTTCTTCATGTAAAAATAGTAGCATTACACGTCATGTATGGTGAGCAGTTTTGCATTCATTACTTTTAATATTGTACAAAAGATAAATCTTTAGGCTGGAATTTACTAGTCATACATATAAGGTATATAAAGATGTATAACAGAATTATGTGGCAGGTATATCTTGCATTTTTATACCTAAATAATGAGCAAATAAAAGTTACATCAAACTCAAAGTGCCCGCATGCTCGGTTAAGTCACTTCACATTAAAGCAACAGCTACATTTCTGCTTTGCTCTGATGGCAGATGTCAGACTGCATCACGGGCCATCATAAAGATGAAGTGATGATGTGCTATTTCCAGGGCTCTGGCTCTGTTTATTTCTTGGCGACCAGACATAAAAAACAAACTGCCTCCACTGTAACTTAATTCTCATGATAAATCCTTCAGCGGGATATGTGTAGCTGAATGTGGCTGGTGTTTATCCAGTAGTCCTTCTCATCGTAACATTGTTGATGAATGTCACAGTCGCAAAACAAAGAATCTGCGTGATCTCCAACAAATGTTGTTTATGGCCCCCTGTTGGATAACCAGGAAATTTCCTGACATTTAACACCTACTGTATGTGCAAATGTATACTGATTATATGTCATCGTGAACATCAGCTCCAAAGGACTCTGATTTGTTTGGCTTTTAATGATTTCGGTACCTTTACTTTTACAGAGAGATATATGTTCAGACTATTTAAACATGTCATTCTAATCATTTGAAGTCAGGCTTTTTTTTTTCAAGATTTTGGGGGATTTAACTGGTTAAATAAAAGTTGTATAAATATGTAGTAAAATATAAGTTAATATTGGCCTTGGTGTTTTTCTACTTGCTTTTGCAAAATGAAAATGGGAAGAAACCGGTGAAATTAAAGCCACTTCCAAATTGGAGGCTCATTTGCGTTTGTCTTTTAAGGTGGCATAAAATAATGTCATTTTCTTGAATTGACCTGGAGTGGGCTTCGGTGTGTGTTGCTGTGTATTTGAGCTTCGTCTCCAGGAGAGAGGCCCAGCAGAGACAGAGCAAATCGCGCCGTCAAAGGAGGGAAAACGCGTGAATGTGCGCGCGACATAAGTTATTTAAGAGCAACACTTACACGAGTCCACCGCAGGTTTTTCATCTCTCAGTGAGAATTTGAGGGGTGGGGCCTGTAATGCCCGCTGGCAGCTGTGGGGTCTGGATGCAAATATCACGGCTTCGTAACTCTGCTCGGCTGAGCTGGATGCAGCTCGACGCTCCAAAGTGGATTTAAAAAGCGCAACTCGCAGGAGAGTCGGTGCAAACAGGTCCTGACTGAAGACGGAGAAATTAAAGAAAAAAAAAAAAAAAAAAAAAAAGAAAGAAAGAAAGAAAGAAAAAAAAAGTCAGAGTGACTAAAATCATCGGAATATGCATTTTTCTTTCATGATCCTGATCTTTTAGTGGAGGGGTTTGATTTTTCTGTGCGCAGCCCTGCGAGGGAGCTGCCCCCCGAAATAGTGACAGATGTGAGAGGAATGAAATCATATGTCCGCTCAGATGATGACAGAGAAAAGTTGCATGGGGGTATCCTGTAGGAGGAGTTCTTTGTGACCAAACAACTATCGGATTTTCCCTTATAAAAAAGGAGAAATTGAGTGCGGAGCGCTCAATGAGCAGCGTTATTCGGGAGCCTGTCAGGTGGGTTTGACTCTTCTTTCACGTTTTATTAGACGGATTACTTGATCTGAAGCTTTTGTATTTTAGTTAGCGATTTTTATTTTTTTAAATTTTTTTAGGAATAAATATCCCAACTTAAGGTTTGACAAATTATGTAAAATGTATTATAGTATCTTAAACAAACAGATTTGTGTCTTGTTTTAATGTCTTACTTGCTTATTATTGTTATTATTGTTATTGTTATTGTTATTATTATTATTATTATTATTATTATTATTATTATTATTATTATCATCATTATAATAATTATTGTGTTAGTGGGTTTTTTTTTTTTTTTTTTTTTTTTCCTTTTTGGGGGAAGTTAACCTGGAGGGTCAAAATGCCCCCCTTCCAACCCCCCTAAGTGCTGGAACCTTTT
>JBAJHX010000036.1:15666823-15737341 GCA_037176925.1 Amniataba percoides
TTATTATTATTATTAGTATTATTATTATTATTATTATTATTATTATTATTATTGTTATTGTTATTATCATCATTATAATAATTATTGTGTTAGTTTTTTTTTTTTTTTTTTTTTTTTTTTTACTTTTCGGGAGAATTTAACCTGGAGTGTCAAAGTGCCCCATTTCCAGCCATCATGAGTGCTGGAACTTTCTCCTGAAATACATTTTCAAAGTCCCAACACTGAGCCAAAGGAGTGTAATAATACTGAGAATTCATTTTAGCTCATCAAAATTTGCCAGGTCTGCTGTTACACAGGTTAAAGTGAACTTCAGAGTTAGAGAGTTTGTATATATATATTTTTTTTCACTACCATTACATTGTACAGTATCTATCCACACACACACACACACACACACACACACTCCTCGTCATCCTCCAGAGCTACATAAATGTCAGCCTCCCCGGCTTCAAAGTGACAGGCTGGGAAGGGATTTAGAAAAACAACAGGATAGTAACGTGACGGCAGAGATGCTGGACAGGAGACAGGTGGGGATCTGCACTTGATTTTCCATCCCCCCGAAGGCCGGCACAGTGCAAACAGCTGTAATCCAGCATGGTGTGCGAGCCTCCGAGGCAAAGCTGAACCGTGCTCAGCTAAGCTGTTCAGGATCAACCCTCTGACCGCTGGAGCTGTGCGGGCTTTGGCCCTACATGAGCACTTACAAACAGGGAGCCCGGTGGTGGTTGAAGATGGTGGAAGAGGAGGCCGACTGATGCTCCTCTCCTCTCCGAGAGTGTTTCCACTGCTGCGCTTTTGACCTCTCGCCGCCTGAACTCTTCCTGCCGCAGAGCAGAGGAAGTGATTATCGAAAACAGTTGAGGCTCCTGTGGGTGCTGGGGGTGCAGCCAGGTGTTTCTCCACACTCTCCAGATCGCTGAGGCAGACAGGCCACTTATCATCCCCACATTTACGTTAAAAGCTGTTGAGAGCAGGGTGTGCACGCGTAAGGATGGTCTGCTTTTCTTACAATAGCCTCATTTCATCATCTCCTTAACGGTCTTCTTCTACTTCTGCTCTTACTGTGGGCTTGGCTCGCACCACTAGGGCTTATGGCTGGGAGGCACGAATCAGGGATTTTGCAAATATCAAAATAAATTGAACATGAATGGTCCCTAGATGAGGTGAAATCTTTGCTGCACACATCAGCGGTCAGAATTGGAAAGCAAAATGCGTTCATTTGAAAGCCAGAATTTACCGCTAATTGTACTTTTGAACTCCGTGAGGCCAACGCAACTTAAAAATAATCTAATTTTTTAAACTAAAGGGTTTTTAGGTTTGCATGGGGCCACAAGTTGCAGGGAAATGTTAGTGCCAACATTATGGTCACTCTCATGTGAGGAAAAAGACGTTACGACTCATGAACTCACAGTGAAATCTCTGTGCTTTTTTTTCTTTTCTTTGGCTTCCGTGTCTCTGACTTGTTGCGCTCCGCAAATGCGACTATTGCTCCTTTAACCGTCTCAGTCTGAACTTCGTAGAAGCATTTAGGCACAGGTTACACACATTGTTGATCTTTGTCCAGCTCTTAAATATGTGTCAAAAAGCCATTAGTTTCAGTCACAGGCAGAAAGTTCATCGACAGGTTGCATTTGTAACTCTGAGCTCAGAGTTGTGGCACCTTCTCAAGTTCAATAAATTCCCAGTGTGGGAGCTCCCTTTCAGTGTCTGAATAATTGATAGATCAAACTTAGGCTGTACAAAGGGGGCAATTTAATCTCCTGACTATTTGATGAGCAGGGCTTAGTTTCATTGGGCTCAGCTGAATGTGGCTGACGGCGAGAAAAGGCACTCAGTTAAATGGATGAGTGAGCAGAGACAAAGAACTTTCAAAACATACAGGTGCCTCAGTTGCCTGGCGAGATGACTGCGGCGTGGCAGGTTAAAGAAAAAGGGCCCTGGGGTGCAGATGGGCGAAGAGCACAACAATCAGTTTTCTCAGTAAGTTAACAGCCCGATCCCGTCTCTTATCTCCGTGCTTGTGTGCGAGCAGATATGGATGAGCTGAGGTGGGCTTTTGGCAGGTTGCACAAAGTCGTGGGCGTGCTGGGTTATGAAAGAGTCTCTGGCACATGTCTTGAGTTACTCAGTGCTGGAAAGGTTGCGTTCTGAGTGATCCAGAGACTTAGCACGTCCCATTCTCCAATCATCACTCTCTTGGGTAACCAACAGGTGCTGCAGAAGACTGGCTGCGCCACTTTTTTGGCTCTTTCCAGTAAATATGACTTTAGCCGAGAGGTGCGAGTGACATTGTGAGTCATTAAGTGTTAAGAAGTAAACAGACTTACTGGTACTGGGAAGAGAGTCTGAAGTGTTTCCCAATTAGGAGAAGTAGTCCTGTCCTCTGTGAGGTGGAAAGCAGTGTAATGGATTTGTAATGATTAGAAAAGGAGTTTTGTTTTTTTCAGAATACGAACCTTCAGGGTTAAAATTTTTTTATGGTTGTGTGTGTGTGTGTTATTGTCTTGATTAATTGAGCACCAGTATGCTTCCCCAGACAATCCATTTACCATCATCTCTTCTAAACTCCATTTAGCTCGAGAAATAAGAAGCAATGTCTTTTATGTATGCTGGGACACTCTTTCTTGGCTTTAGCACTGAAACGAGGGACAAGGTGTTAGTCCTCATCGTCAAGACCGGAAATCGACCTGAATTTATTTGCACTCATTTGTATAATTTAGAAATATAATGACAAATGGATGTGAAATTCAGCATTTATTAAAAGATTGCATGTTATTTCTGGCATCAAGCGTAACTCTGTTCTGGGTGCTCAAAATATTTTTGGGTCAGTCCAGCTAAAAGGAATATGTTGAAATCTGAAATGATTTTGTCCGTTTTGATTTATACTTTAACAAAGAATGTAATGTTGCCTGCTGAAATGTTTAGACGCACCAAATGGCATTGTCCTTAGTGTGATTCAGAGCCACAACCAACTCAACAGCCAAATATGGTCCTATTTTTCTTTATTGAGCTGCGAGGGAGGACCTCCCATCGCTCAGATCCTAACATGTTCTGTGTGTCCTCTTCACACAAGAGCTGTAAATACTGGCGGCGACACTATCTAAAAAAGATCTCAGCAACAAATATGACAGTACAAAGGCCCTCAGTCCGAGTGTGTGTTGCATCTCCCGGAGAGAGTTGGCTTAACTGTATTGTCAAAGGATAAAAATGCTCAATTCATCTTTCAAGTACGAATACAGTTTGAAATGCCACGACCCCAAAGTGTTTGTACTTTTTAGTTTCTTTCTTCTATGGCTGATCCTTTGAATGAGCCATTCTTGTGTTTACTTGTCCAGATTGCTGATATGTCTAATGTTAAGGACTGAACTTATGTATCCTACTTAAACAAATGAAAGGAAAATAGGCTAATTTGCTTTCTTGCTGAGAGTAACATGAGATGATTGATACCACTCTCATATTTGTGGAATAAATATAAAACTACATCAATGAGCATGTCTTAAGCAACTGTCCAGAAAAAAAGATATTATTAAGAAAATTATTATTACTTAGACAGATGCATTGACTGCTTGTGTTTTGTGATAGTCACGGAAATGCTAGACAAATAGCAGACACCCAAACCTGCATCTTACTTTTACACTCCATTTGTCTATTAATCATTAATATTAAATAAATAGGATATAAAATGTTAGTTTTTACATTTGTATTTAGATTCTGGTATGCAGATTAACTCAAATTTGGACAGAACCAGACTAGCTGTCTCTCTTTGTTTCAAGTCTGTATGCTAAGCTAAGCTATTGAGCTGTACTTTTACATATATGTGTGTGTGTGTGTGTGTGTGTGTGTATCATACAGGCATGTCAGAGGAGTGTCTGCAAAAAGGAGATTAAAAATAAAAAAAACTAAAATATGTTAAAGCGCATCACCCAAAATGTTGACGTCTTCCTTCAATTTCTCCCCTTTCTCCTCAATCTGTTCTCCACCTTCTCTACCTCTTTCTTTTCTCAGCAGGTCCTGGTACAGGCAGATGTGTTTTCTATCAGCAAGCCCTTATTTTAGTGTCTCCTTAGAGCATCTTTAATAAGACACATGCTGGTGAGATCAGGCGCTCACTGATGGCAAACACTCCTCAAACAGCGGGTTCCCTGCTTTCATGCCAGCCCTTCCCAAGCTTCATGGGTTGATCCACCAGAAGTTCGGCAGTCTCCTCTCCGGTCTCTCCTCCTCTACATCCTCTGCACAACCCCTCAGTCCCCCCCCACCCCCCCCCACCCTGCCCCTCCCCTCCCCTCCCCTCCTCCATCCTACAGCCCCGCTCTGCCTGCTCCCTTTGCCAGTACCACCGCCAGAGTGATGGCTTGTTGTGCCTCGGGCTTGTTTGGACTCGCAACCGCAGCATCACCCTCCACTACACAGACTTGCGGCCACTAGAGTGACAGATACAGAGAGACAGAGAGAGGGTGGGTTTGGGGTTGGGGGGGGAGGGAGAGACAGGCAGAGAAAGAGAGCAGTGCCGGAGGAGAGAGGAGGGATCGTCCGTCCCAGCAGCAGAGGGATCCACCTGTCCCACAGAGGAAGGGGCCCCCCCCACCTGATCCATCTGGTCGCAGGGGGGGACCCTGTGTGGCCGGGAAGGCAGCAGAGACTATGCAGCTGGGACTGGTGGCGCTGGCAATGGTCTTCCTCAGCTCCATGGGTCACAGCGATTCTCTCAAGCTCTCCAAGGAGAGAAGGCAGAGACGGGGTGAGTTTTCCTTCTTTCTCAGCTTGTTTTGATCTCGTTTTTTTTTTCCTTCCTTTTCTTTCCTCCCTGGCGCTGCTGCCTTTCGTTTCTGTGGTCTGAGTCACAGTTGTGGACGTCTTATAAACATTTAACAAGCAAAGTAAAGATAACATTTTGTTTATTTTCTCATCATTCGTATTTGTTTTTCCTATGCGGGTTATGTTAGGTTCACCGTTTCCCCTGAATGGCTCTTCTTTCTTCCTCCTTTTAAGATTATGTCTCTCTCCGTTTATGTAAAACTTTTATGGGTATTAGGATTGTTTATAGAAGGGGTTTTGATGGATTCGCCCTCAAAGCCATCACTCTTTTTGTGTCTGGCTCTGTGGGCACATAATGGAATGAGTACCTGACAGTTCTAAGCTCTCAATTGGACCGTGCTGCCGGTGTTGTTGTAAGCATTTTTCTGACCTCACGCAACCACAAAGATGGTGCTCAGGCCGACTCGCAGTATATCTCTGGCCACAGAGCCTCAGAGCCGGTGTTACTGTCAGCTTTGAAATAATTCCTCCTTTACACACAAGGAGCTTTCAGCCAATGCCAGTCTCAGCCCCAACCTCTGTGAACCAGAATTCATATAATACCGTGACCGGCCACAGGAACAGATGTGATATTATTGAAATCACACATACTGGAGAGGAAGAAGAAGTGTTTGCGATTGTAGCCTTTGTCCTAAAAATGTAATAGTTTTGCAGTATATGTGTTCACTTAGATACCCGCTATCACCTTAAATGCTGTTGCAGTTTGTCATGTGCCATCGTAATGAGGACAGAAGGATTTGGGTCACTCACCATTTACTTGAGCGCCCTCCACAGCATCGCAGTCAGTTGAGGCTTTTGCCCTCCAGATATGGAAGTGCTCTGCGGTTTACACCTCTGATTTACAGTTTTCATGTCTTTACTGTTGCTAGATTCAGTGTTTTCTTCATCCATCCTTCCAGGAGGCGAATAGTTTACAACAGAGGGACTTGTTTTCTTCCCCCGTGGGTTTCCTGTGTTCCTTCTCTGGATTAATTCAGTGTCATGCACAGATAAAACTAAAACCGTCAGAGAGAAGTGCTTGTCAAACCTCAGGTCACATAAAGTCACTCTTTCTCAATCCACCACGTGTCGTGAACACCACTTTCTGGGTTTCATGCACCCCTGTATGGTAGGGTTACTCCCCAGGGCCATTATTACTTTTTTTCTTTATTAGCGATAATGAGCAATAAGACCAGTGGCGCAGTTGTAATTGCTGCATTGTAGGTTACCATGACTCGTGCATGAAGTAATGTGTTCATGGGTGACCCCTTTTAATGCTTTTACCATAAGACTTATCTCTGGGAGGTAGGACAGCAGATGGATTGTACTGTGTATATTTAGAGCTGATACAGCGCAGGACCGTAAATCAACTCCGACAACGGTGGTTTGCTCTCTGAACTGCTCCTCAATCACATCCTTTTGGTTGTGCACTTTGACACACTTTCCTCGAAATTATTTAGATTATTGGTTTGTGTGCCTTTTCTTTGTCAGAATATAAGAAAGTTCAATTAATGTCTGAGTCTGGATGTACAAGGAAATGAAGGGAAGAGTCTGATGCCTAGATCATTTCTGACTGACCCCAGTAGAGGACCTGTGTGATGTTAGTTGACTGATTTTAGTCGGCTGTCAGCCCCAATTACCCGGGTTTCTCCGAATGAAAATCTGTTAAGGATCTCCGGCAAGCAGTTTGAAGTAAACAGTGAGTAACTGTTCAAACAAAGATGTTTGGCCTGGCCCCCTGTTAGATTAAGCTGCAAGTATTAACCCCTGCTTGCTGGACTGATAAAGTGCCGGCAGGTTTATGATCTGTGGAGATGCCAACAAACTATTCTCATGTTGTTCTCATGGGCAGAATTTCCTTTTTATGTCTTGAATAAAAGCCTTTTTTTGGGGGGGATAAATCACACTGTTCTGCTGCCTACCTCATCCTGATTGGTCCTTTCTCTCTGTTTGTGTGTCCACAGTTATTACCGAGGGGCCACCATCTTGCCCCAAAGGCTGTGACCGATGCTCTGAGTATAACGGCTGCATTAAGTGTAAGCCCAAGCTCTTCATCTTCCTGGAGCGCAATGACATCCGTCAGATAGGCGTGTGCCTCGCCTCCTGCCCCATGGGATACTTTGGCATGAGGAACCCAGAGGGCAACAACAGATGCACCCGTGAGTTTTGCTTTGACCAGCGGACGCTGCGAGTGCCACTGTGCACCATCTGACCGTATCAGTGGGCACGTTAGATTTGTAGATGCACATCTGGAATCTTCCAAATACAGGCAGGCTGGAGCTCACTCGCTGGCACAGCCCTCTGTGTAAAAATCCACACAGCTGATGTCAAATCAAGCCTGCAGAAGTGTAAACGATCTGTTTATTTTTGGCTCATCATCTCCTGTTTATGTACAATATGGGGTATTTGGAGGAGCAGAGGGATACCCTGCTAGTTTCTCTCTCGCTTGTGTATCTTATCTGTATACTTCCTCTTTGCTGCATGAGTGTTTAATATTCATGCAGAAAAGAGGGCTCTGACCTTAATCAATATTCTCCAAACTGCCAGCCTGTGTTACTATTTGTCATGTTTGTGAGCGATGTCCCTTCTTATTACTGAATGCACACAAACAAAATGCAAGTGGCCAATAATAAGAAAATGCAAATGACCACTTGATGAAATCCTTCTGTTGCTGCTACTTGTCCCTGTGGGGGGCACAAAAATAGCCACCAGATCCAGCAAAGTATTTGCTGAACTGGAGGAAAGTCAGTAGATGTTTAATTGAACTGGTCCTCATTATGGTTGCTGGCAGGTTTGGCTCATTTGGAAGTTGGGTGAAGGGGTGGCCACACTCACGTTCCTTACCAAACATATTCATTTGGTTCTGGTGGCACCGGTCCCGCTCTTTTAGCCGAGGAGTGCCAGCACCTCTGTCTGTTGTCTGTTTCCCCTTACGTGTGGGCAGAAAACAGGATTGGAACAAAATCCCAACAAAAACATTTCTAACGCATGCTTGTTTGTCTGTTTTTGAGAGGATGTCTGTGTTTTTTATTTGGCCCTCATGTGCAGGGTTCATGCCAGGTCACAATCCATCTTTGTTTTGCTTTCAAGGTTTATTTGAATGTGAGCGGGTCTGAAATCACTGCTGATCATTCTATGCACAGTAAAATACATTTATTACCCCAATGATTAACTCAAAAGGATTAACCCACGTGTAATGACATTTAGTGGCGGTCATGGCTTTAGGTGTAGGTGGTTGGTGAGTAGGTAAAGAGTCCACCTGCCTGTGGTAAATTTCTGCCAGAGAAGGAAAAATGAAGGCTTCAGTGTCCATTTTTGCATCACATCTGTTCTATAAATTCCTGCACTCATATGTTCAGTGTCGCAGTCTAAATGAACATTATAAACTATATTGAAACATTTTGCTTTTTTTTTTTTTTACATTTTTATCAAAAGATATGGTCATTTGCAACAAATTCAACCCCGTGTGTGTGAGCACTCTTTCACTGCCCCTGTGGTTGGTTGGAGAGAGGGCTGCATCTCCTCAGCAAATTCCTTTCGGGGGGCCCTCAGTGGCTAACCTGTGTTATTATCCATTCATCTGACTTTATACATGTCATCCCAGAATGTCTTGTTAACAACATTTGTCTTACATTATACGGCTACAAACCACAGTACTGTCAAATCGAGCTGTCAGAGGGACTTAAAAATAGTAATTGGGAGCAGGAGGCAAGAACATTATAATCCCAGTGAGGATTCAGTGCAAGATCATTTCTGACCTTGGCATTGCACCGGCTCTGGAATACACAACCTTAAGTTTCATAAACATAAATACAGTGGATAGATCTGAATACATTTCCTCTATAGAAATATTTACAGGAATTTAATGATTCCTATTTTTCTTATTTGATGAGGATGAGGAGGTGCTTTTCAACATGCACAAGCATTTTTTGTGTCTATTAACATGCCTGGTTGTAATCCTCCTGTGTTTGTAATTATCTATCTTGTTTTTTATTGAAGATAGATTTTAATGAGTCTGGAATATGAAGAAACACACAAAGTGACACACTCCTGGCTGTACTTATTCACACCCACTCTTCAAAAAAACACGGCCTGTGGTGCATGTGTTTTTAAGAGGAAAGCGTTGCTCCCCCTAAATAGACCCCGGGTTGTTTCATCACTAATAAATCTCTTAGAGGAAATAAAATTCAAGTTCCCCTGTCTTCCCTCTGGGGAACCATTTGCTTTTTTTTCCAGCCAAAAAATGCAATGAATATTCCATTAAAAGAAAAGAGATTTCTGTGTTTTCACTAGAAATTTTCTAGGATGACAACAAAAATTTGACGTCAGTGAAATGAACACTGACCATCACCAGACTCAATGTGACTTGAACTCATTGATCCTTTCATTTGATCTTCTCTTTTTGTCTCCCCTGTGTCTTTCAGAATGTAAAATAGACAATTGTGAAGCGTGTTTCAATCGCAATTTTTGCACAAAATGTAAGGAGGGCTTGTATTCACACAGTGGGCGATGTTATGTCAGCTGCCCTCCAGACCAGCGCACGGCCAATGACACTATGGAGTGTGTCGGTGAGTGACCTTTAACCTTTGACCTCAACTGTTTGCTGATTTCAAACTCCTAGCACCTCTTAAAGTACTTGTAATGAACCAGAAAGTTTCATTTCAGTGCCTTTCACAAGCAGCTCATAGGTGTGAGCCACATGTTGATACTCAACTTTTATTATCATCAGTTACTATCTGAGCAGCCAGCTATGTTCAATGGGCTGGAAACTCTTGAGAAAAATCACAAGATGTTTTGAACTTTCTGTCCTGTCCTTTTTCTTCTCTTATTTGTTTGTTGAAAAAAATCAGTCATAAATTAGCGACAACAAGGATTAACAGTGAAATCCAGCTCAGTGTGGCTAAGACCTGAAGGCTTGAAGGGACTTTTTTCAGTTCTTCCTCTAACCCTGTTGGTCGAACAAGACTAAAATCATGACCCTTAAAACTAGCCTTTGTCGTGACTTATAGTAGATTTATGGAAAGTACTCTTCGATACATTTTCCGGTTCATAGCAACCTTCTCCATGTGCCCCTCTCTAGAAAAAAAAAAAAAAAAAGATTAAATTGCTTTCAGGTTTGGAAATTACTTAAACTCATTATTCTGAGCTAAAATCGCTGAGCTGTAAAAAGCAGACAGGAAGGCTGCGAAACAAATGTGAGATTTTGGCGGCGTGAGCCGTTCGCTCACTGCTTTAGTCTTTGTCCCGTTTTTCTCGCCCAGGTCAGCGAGCTGCAGAGTGCGAACTGGGCGAGTGGAGCCAGTGGGGTTCCTGCATGAAGAAGAACAAAACTTGTGGATTCAAGAAGGGCTCGCAGTCTCGGGTGCGGGTGCCCCTTCCACAGGTCCACAGCCCAGACACCTCCCCGGCCTTTATACCCTCACAGACCTGTGTTCCCCAGACAGAGAGAAGGAAGTGCGTTGTCACCAAGACGCCATGTGGGAGAGGTAAACACAAACACATATAAAGAACAGAAAACACTGATACACTTGGTAGTTGTAACTCATTCATAGCAGGGACATTCTCATTAAAAAGAAAGTAACAGTTAAAAGTAATCGGATAACAGTAATGGAGCAAAGAAATCCGAGTGCTTCATGAAATGCCTCCACCAGTTAATATGATGAGTGATGGAACCATTACTCAACATCCAAAGTTCTGTATTCCCGCCAGTGTGTCTGTGACCTGCAGCGTGTTGATTGGGTTTGGTTTGGCTGAGCTCACAGAGGGATACAGAATCTCTTGACTTCTCAGCATGTAAACAATAAACTGCATCTACGAGCCAAGCAGATGAAGGGCGGGTATTACGCACTGCGAAACTGGACGCGGATCAGAGCTAGAGAGAGCTATTTGTTCTGAGGACCATTGAAGCGTGAGGTTTACACGGCCATGACATGTTTGCTTGGGCTCTTATCATCCACACAGCAGCTTGCTCTCCAGCAGGTTAACAGTCATTCTCACCAGTCGATGGCCATTATCAACTTTCAGAAACAGCCTATTAGTCGCTCTTGGCCTCATTTGCAGCTTAGGCTAATAAATGGCAGATCTGGCCAGCTTGTCCTGAGGTTTATTGGATGAAAAGTGCAACAAAAACGAGCAATGATCCTGGTTATTTGCTTTTAAACATTTTGTCCTTAGCAGTGAGGTGAGGAAATCTAAAATGTTGCAGCAGTTGTGCTGCAATGATGAACCTTAAAGAAGCACAGAAATGAGACGCCGCTGTTGTTTAACACTGCCCTTTCAAGCAATCGGGTTGAAAAGGCATTTTTGCTAACGAAGAGTCATTAGGAAATGTCTTTGTCTCTAAATGTGACCGTATGATAATCTGTTTGGCATACAGTGCCAATTTTAACCAAAGTTGGAAACTTACACGTATTTACAAGGACTAAGAGAACAGTAAACGAGCAGTATTTAAAGCCTTTATTGGACGGTGGCACGCTTAGGGGATTTCGGGCACAGCAGCAGCATTGCGTAACAATATTTGCACAGTGTTGGCAACCGTACAGATGTTGCAACATGTAACAGATGATATGCCTGGATATATCTGAGTAAACACGGAGGAGGCTTGCATATTCAAGCTCCGTCCCTTCCTCTGGAGCCGTTCCTCCAGGGCTGCGAGTTTTTAAAGAATAGGACATGATCTGACATCGTCCCATATAGATCTGCGGCCGTGTCTAGGGGGGAGGAGGCTGGCGGGGCTTGAAATTGCTCAGCGAGGTGTGGGCTCTTCGCTGGACAGGCTGTGACAGCAAGGTTTAAGAAATGAGAGGCAAATTTACTCTCTCCGACATTTATATAAATATAAATATTATAAACTGCCCCATAAAAACGCCCATCTGGATTCCCAAATTTCTAAACTTGGAGCAAAGGTCGGTCGTATCAGAAAGGCAAGGATGAGATGTGAGGTGTCACCTGACGAGTGAGGAGTCGTGGAAGCTTTGCGGATTGCGAAATGCTCGACTGTTGTTGATCTTAAGGAGATTTTTAAGCCAGTTTTTCCTCTGTCCCCCTCTGTAGTATACTTTTGTTTGAAAATAAGGCACATACTCATACCACTGCCAAAATGCACAGGAATGAATTTTCCTGTGTGAGGTAATTCATGGGTGATGGTACCACGACTCCAGTGAACCAGTTCATGTGGGTAAACTCACTCGGTGCAAAAAGTGCACAGCTGTGGATTCATCTGTGGGAGTTGGCTGGCAGGCTGGCTGTATAAAACACAGGGGGCAGACCTTGTATAACATTAGTGATTTAGTGGTCTGCAGATCTCACGCTTTGTGTTGATTTGGCTGCAAATTTTTCCCCCTTTTCCTGAAGCTCCACAAAAGGGTCTCACGCGAAAACAGAATTTTCTGGATGTGTTATTGCATTTGTCAGGCAAAATTGTTTAGCTTGGATGGAGAGGAGGTACAATCAGGGCTGTCATAAACTGATGGAGTCCCCCTCTCTTGGCTCCATTAGTGATTTGTTAGAGAAGTAATTAAGTCCTTACACAGTCAGCACATCAGCTCAGATGCTGCAGAGTGTGCGTGAGGACCCTTTACTTCACTCAGGCTTCGCTCTCGTTCACTGTGCCGCCTCATTGATGTAAATTGAAACTATTACTGCTCAGTATGAAGTGCTTGTTTGAATTGTGGTCATAAAAGCTCTGAAATATGTTTATCAATTCAAGACAACACATAAATGATGGACATTAAATCGTCTTATTAAGATTTGAGCCAACCAAATGATATCAGCGGTAATGTTTTTGTGATTTTGGCACTAGCGGCTCTTGAAAAAGATGAGTTATTCCTGTTTGTGCACTACTGTGTGGGACTGAATCTTCCAGTTCTCAGTCGAGACTAAAACAATTGTGACTCTGCATGTGCCCCGCAGCAAATAAATGTTTTTGTGTTGGGTCTGCCCACATTCAACTGCATCAAATCCACTTCATCACTGTATAATGATTTTCACTGGTTGTGCAGAAATATGTTTTTGGTGAAATCTGAAGAATGTTGTACCTTTGGACATTTTGTTTTTAACTTTGCACTTAAACCAAAGAATCATAACTGTTTGGACAACAAGTTTAAAAAATTCTGGTAGGGAAATAAACACAGACCTACAGTTATTACTGCACAGCAGTAGACAAACATGGTGGCGCCATAAGCCCCGCTGTTGTCAACTGCGTACAGAACACTGTCCAGCCCTTGGCATGTGTTCACTCATTTTCCAGGATGTGCAGAGACTCTCAATGCACAAGTTCATAACAAACATCCTCCAGCGTAACTACACTCCTTCAGATATACAAAACCCAATACTTTTGAGTGTTGCCTAAACAATAGCCATCTGACACTAGACACGATGTCCATTCCCACTTTGTGACAGCTCTTCACGTCCTTATGGGCCATTACTGGGCCCTTGACAATGTTTAACTCATTATACCAGGAGTGATTTTAAAGTGATTTATGTGACAGAAAATTGTGTCACTTGACTGTCCTGAGTGTTCTCGCAGTCCATACGTGTGCTGCATTTTAAAATCGTGCATTTTAGCTTGGACATTAAACACACCGCAATGGATGTTTGTATTTAAGGAGCAATTAAACTCCTAAATGTGTTAATCCTAACCAGAAGATTCCTGAAGGAAGAGAGTAGCTTTAAACAGGCTGGGGAATCGTGATACTCTCAGTTTTTATTTGTCTATTGTTTGTGGCACACTGGCAGCTTCCGTGCATGTCCCGCCAGCAGGGCTAAACGTAACATTATGTTGGTATTTATGTATAGCTCTGGACTGGATGTGCATAGTTTACACTTGTTTTGCCCGCATTACAAACGAAGTAACCACAACCCCAAGTCCTGATCCAACATCCATCCCTTATCATCCACCCTCATCACTCAGGAATCCGTTTTTTTAATTTTGTTTAGCCAAGTGGAGGCGCTTCTACATACAACATCCGACGATGACAGATATCCCACAAGAGTTTATTTGAGAAATGGCACAAACGTATGAATCATATTTTCTATGCATTCTCATTTCAGTGAGGAAGACACAGGATGATGCAAACAGGAGGGAGAACACACGCGGGCGAGTACGAGATGGCAGTAGAGGAGGTGGAGGAGAAGAAGGAGGAGGAGAAGTAGGGGGAGGAGGAGGAGGCGGTGGAGGAGGTGGAGGAGGGGGCAAGAGGAGAAAAGGCCAGAGCAGGACCACCACTGTTCCCAGCTTCACAACCAGCTCTGTATCCTAAACTCCCTTCGCCTGCTGGATGGGGCTGAGACAGAAACTGAGACAATGCCTCACCCAGCGGCACCAGCCACAGACAAAGACCAAGGTGATGAAGGATTCATGCTGCTATGCACTGCAGAAGATGCAAAGAGAACTGGAGGACTGCTGCAACACAAAAGGCTCCTCTGGGCTTTTTGAATAGATGAACTTATCTGGAAGATACTGGTGTCTTAGCGATACTCAGAAAGACGTGTTGATTTTCATTCCACTGTGAGGGATCACTGCTGGACTGCGAAGCCAGCTGTTCGACATCGGTTCGCATCATGTGCCGACCTATGTCACTTCCTGAACCGAGAACAGATTCCCATGTTTCAAAAGCAGCATTCAAGCTGGAAGTCTGATAATGAACGAAGGATCTCTTCAGCCTCCTCTGGTCTATTATGTATTTTGTTCCAGTCCAATTTCAATCACAATCTGTTCTTCATTTGTTTCATGTTTGCAGGAGGTGGCAGATGGATTTTCTCAACACCCGCTGTACGTGATGTAAAGACAATGAATAGTATTAAGTCTTTGTACCTTTATTTCCTATTGTGAGATGAAACAAAAAGAAAGGCACTGGAAATCATTTGTGGTTGCTGAGGACAGAAGGTCTTCTATATGTTATTTAGAGGAGGGAATCTATTTCAAAAACAAGCCTAAGAGAAGATATAGAGGAGGATTACTGGGAGCTCGGCTCACATCCTCCTCTGGTGTCTCGACACAAACTTTTGCCATTTGATAGCTTAGTTGTTTGTTTCGAATTCAACTTTGGTGTTTGTATCAGAAAAATAACTCTGCACAGAAAACAAATAATTAAAACATGAGTATTTGCATGTGGACAATGTGGTTGCATGTGCGTGCCTTTGTGCATGCAAATGTATGTGTGTGTGTGTGTGTGTTTGTGCGTGTGTGGGGTGTGTGTTTGTCTCTGGGTGTTTGTGTACTTTTTATGCATTTCTGCACGGAATCAAGTTGTTTGTCGACGGAACTAAGATGTTTGTACATGTGTGTTTACATTTGCACATATGTGTTAATATTGGTCTCATAGATTGAAAAGAAATAGGGTCTGGAAAACAAGAGGAAGGAAATGTAAATGCACAGTGATATATCAAATATGCAGTAACTACAAGCCACTGATTATTATATAAGCCATCAATTCATCAGCTGCTCAGTAATCATGTCTGTTTGCAACAGGGTCTGAAGATTTTGCACAACTATAATGTTTCCTACTGCTAAAGTTTCAGAACAATCATAGCATTTTACACATTTATACTCCAAAAGCTGGCTTCATGACATTACAGATACAGAGAAGTGTTTGTTTTTTTTTCCTACAATGTTTTCCATTGGTCTGTTTGCTTTACACGAGATATTAGTTTCAGGTGAAGTTACACGCTACATTATTCATTCATACTATGGATTGAGATACTGAATATGTCCAACGGTGTTTATCATCAAACATAAAAAGTATTAGTATCATCATGTATAGCTTATTCTGTGAAAGCCTAAATAAAGTTCAGATGAAGCTGATGAAACTTCAGTCATACACTGATTTTGCTATTAGTTTGTTTGATTTCAGTTGGAATGATTTTATCTGCTATTGATCCACTGTTTATTTATCCAAGGTTTTCTCAAAGTCGTTTTGCACATTTTTACAAAAAAAATTGACAAATTCATATAAACACACCATTGTGCTGTGGATAATTTTGTTTTACAATTTGGATTTTTTGTTCATATTTTTTGGCTATTGTTTCCTTTAGTTACCATAACAGCACTCTAGGTGAATAGCTGAAATCTGGAAACTCAGGAAGTCCAATGATGCAAATAACACAAGGGGTTACCCAATCGCAGAGGTTTCCAACAAATCTCCAGGTTAACCAGGTTTTATTGATAAAAAAAAACAAAACAAAGCACTGTTTGGATAATCAGTCTCTTATGAACCTTATAGTGTCTTTGACGTCACCATGTAACATTAAAAATAATACAGGGTAAGGGAGGGAACAGAGGGCAGGGACACATCATGAGTATGCACGATTAAAAATTAAATTAAATTAAAGTGAAATAGAAAAAATACAATAAAACTCCCATAACTAGTCTGCACAGCTTTCTCATACAGTGATTATTACCAAAATTTTACGTGCACGCTCTAGCAGTTTTACCTCCAAATAAAGTGGTTTAGATAGAGTGAATAAACTTGTTTACAGTCTGTCTGAAGGTCTGACCGCCACCATCTGTTTTTGTCCAGGTTGATTTCATTGCAGCAGTATCGCCATGGTCTGAAATGTCAGCAATTACTTACCCAGTAGTACAATTATGTAAGTAATAGAATAAGGGCCCAAGCTATAAAATTAAGACTCAAATTAGAATTAACAGGAATGATCCTTTATAGGGATTATTTAATCATCAGTATGTTATTGAAGAAACAACAGTAATCACTTGCACATGACACATGACAATGGAGGTCAGTCTTTATCAATTATGACAATTTTTAGCAGATTTCTCAAAGCAGACTTGCCCTTATAATTTTATGAGGGAAGTTTGATCCATTTCTTAATCTCTGACATGAAGTTAGTCAAAACTTCAAAAAAGGGGAGAAAAATCTGCCGGGAGTGTGATGTTATCTATCTCGAGCCCTGAGTAGTTATGGTGTGGTCTCCCTCGGGCTATAGGAGGCCATCTTGGGAGGTGGAAGAGCTTAGATGGTGTGATGGTCACGATCACTGGCCAAATGCTGGCGCCTGGGCAGGGGTCGTAAAAGCAGAGACAGAAATAAAAACTAATGGTGTGTCATAGCCAGAAGGGAGGGGGTATACCATGCCTTGGCCCTACAACAAAACAGCCGTTTCTCATTACCAAAAGGGAGGGCAGGGGGAATGGTAGAGTATGCACCGTAAATTACACATTCATCGCTCTTCCTGACCATAAATTCTTACCCTGGCTCCATTGGATGGAGCTCTCCCTCACCTCCCACTCTCCCTTTTTTCACTCTCTTGTTCCCAACTCCCGTGTTTTCCAAGAGAAATGAATGGTAAATCTTTGGAGTATATGGGTGCCCTTGATTTGCCAAGATCCATAACACTGAATGATTTCATTACTTTAGTTTGGCCTTTAAGCCAGACCCCAGGGAGTGCATCACGTCAGCGGAGAACACCCAGTCCATGTCTGCCGGACTTAAATGCACAATCCCAAATGTTAACAAAGGGGTACCACCACCAAAACTCAAAATCAGAGCTGACTCACTCTTAAATTAACTGACGGGTCTTTGAATACAAAGATTTCTACTAGACTACAACTATATCTATTTTTTATGTCTTCTAATGCTGTTTTCTATTAACCAGTTTTAATAAAAACTCAACTTATATGTTCAATTATATCCGCAAATGGAGCTGGCTCAGATGTTATCATGTGACCTCATCGTGACACATCGACTGAAAGACGCAGTTCAAATATATATAATCATATATTGTCTCATTGTACCAGGAATAGGTTTTATACAGTGAACGTGGAAGAAAAACGGTCAAGTCAAAATCATTTAAAGAAAAACGCACTAAAAGCTGATTTTGCTTTGCAAAGTACACTTGAAAATGTCAGCTGCCACATCATTTTCCAGAGAGGATGTACTGCTTCCCCAGGATAATCCACAGACCTCACTCTAAAGTTTTCATAAGGAACTATTTCCTTTAGATGTAACAAATACTGGAAATGTTCCACAGCAGGATCTGTGAATTATCCTAAGTAACATGGACATGTTCTTGGAGAGACATGTTGCTGTTGAGCTATTCAGATGCCCCATGCTGTGAGGACCATAGAAAATAGTTCTAATTATAATAGATAATAACCTCCTTCACCTAATTTGACGTGTATTGTGGATTTGTCCAAATCTTGTCAAATGTATGAATGGAGAACTGTTATTTGTGGGAAACCTGACCTTTCAAACTCTCACTCTGGTTTTCTGATTTTGCCGATGTCTTATTAAAAATGCATTTCTTTTGTTGTGTTTTTAGTTCCATTGTGATGCACAGCCTAAGTGACATAATTCTTACAGATATCTCCCAAAGATGTTCTGTCATCAGCCGGGTGAATAAGAGGTCTGGGGTACACGAGGCCACTGGAGCCTCCAACTGAGTCACCAGCGGCTGCCAGCAGCATCTACTGGACTCTCCCCTCCCAGCAGAGTGGCTTCCAGCTCTTTAAAGATTAGCCTTTGGAGATGTCCTGTCAGCAATCCCACTGATCCATGATAATTTCCATCTCTAAAGCTCCATAACCGTCCTCACTCAGTGGCTCAAGATCTGAGAGGTTGAATCTGGAAATCTACAAAGAGAAAATGTCCTCTTTGATTCGAAACTATTCCAATGAATTGTACATCAACACTGACAGCCTGGCATGTTTGATCAGCAGCAGATATCTTGGGCTGCTAAATCAAAATAACAAAACTATTTTATGTTTTGGGTAAGCCAACGCTCTTTGTGAGACAGACAAATCTACATCTGATGGTAGTTAAAAGGCATAAGTCACTTGAAATGAAAATCGTAACTGAGGCATCAGCACGTTGCAGTGAATGGCAACCTTGGGTTTGGTGTTAAATGTCAATGCCAGATGTTCGACATTCACTGAATTTCTACAGTATCATCTATAGGGCCCCTAACTGACTCTGTCTTGATGTGTACTGCAGAAAGAAGTGAGGAACGGCAGGATTTCCCAGGAAGAAACAATGACGTATCTTCTTATTATGAGCAAGTGGAAAACCCGGGGTAAGCATGGGACGAGCAGCACTCTTAATGAGGTTTAGTTGCTATTTACAAAGCTTAATTTAACCCAAATGTGGCTGAGGAAAGGGTCAGAAACTCCTGGTACAAGAGAGGAAAAGTTTGGAAGATGCTGGTTTAGTGGTGGACGTGATACTTGATGTGTACTGCCCCCTTTTGGAAGTGATCAGTAATACATTTGAAAAGCTCAGAAGTTTTTAACATATTTATAATTATTCATTTAAATTACTTTTTAAAAACCACTTAATTATTTTGAATACCTTGGGATTGCTTCCAAAATGTAAGCCCAATGATAAAATTGGACCTGTCTTACCTACATAATGTTAAAACAAAACCTCAATTAGGCCCTTTTCCTGCTTTAGGCAATTTAACTGACAGAACATGGTACGTGCTACTTTTTCCTCTCAACCTACTTGAGCACAACTCTGCACTGTTGTGGTTTTTCCAGCCACACACACTCTTAAAGTGATTGCTGTTTGTGTGCTGCTGTCATGTTTTTATGTTGTGTTACTTCTGTATTGGGTACCATTGTTTGCATTGTCAACATAGCTCTGACTCTTCTGCAGATAAAGGGGAAACCAGGATATGATATCAGTCTAGCCTCAAACATTACTTTTAGTGTTTATTTGTTTGCTTGTTTGTTGTTGTTTTGCAGTGTAAACCTGTATTCCTTTGGGCATTTGTGGCACCAAGAGAGAACCACTGATCTTGATAGCAAATGAGTGTGAGTGTGAATTAACAATTTAGGATCAACTAAGATAACAACATTATAACTATGTAATCAAAATGTTAGTTTTTCTACATCACAAACATCAGTCTCCCCACTTTAGAGCTCAGGGCTCATGACTTTAACTCAGTGATATTATGACAGCATTAGTTCATGGTTTGGAGATGCAGATATGGGTGTTAGGGCAGGATTCATATCATTAAGAATTTATTTACATGATAACATATTGTAGCTTATAGTTTTGTGGTAGTATACAAATACAGTGAAAGAAATAACCACAAGAGGGAGACATAAACGCATAAACGACTTCCTGCATCCTACAATTTCACCATTAGGTACTTCTATCTGGAGAAATGGACACATTCATCTAAAATTGATGCTAGGTTTGCTCTATTATTCAGGAGCTCATGGAAGAAGTCATGTGCAGTTTGAAATCCAAATAAGTAATAAAAATATTTCTTTTCTTTTCCAGAGGCTTGTCAGAAGAGTTTTGAGTTTTGGACAGGGCCGGAGAGCTGCAAAGGAAAAGAAAAGAGAAAAACAGTAAGAGAGGGAGAATTGACCAATGTTTTCTAATTAATCTCTATATTTTGCTTTTTTACTTTTTTTCAAACAAAAGTAGTCACAAACAAAAATCTGTCACACAATCTTTCCATCTGTTCATTTAAAGATGTTTGCAGCATAGATAAACCGGCCTCTCGACATCTAATACATCATCTCTACAATTTGTCTGCCCAAGTAAATCCTTTCAAATGACTGATATCAAATGTATAATCATTGGATATCCAGTTCTATGCACCCGCTTTTCTCTTTCATTCCAACAAAATCCAACTTTTATACAAGCTCTGTTTTTTTAACTTGACTGAGACGTGACTTAGATCTCTCCCTCACAAAGAGCTGGAGAGCTTACCTGCTTTTTTTTTTTAATGTTAAATCTTCTCAACGTCCTGAATTACAGTCAATCATGGTCAATCCGCTCCTCAAACGTTCTGCATTCCAAACGTCTCATCTCCAAAACAACTGTTCCAACCGAGCTGCCCAGCTGCCAGCAGCGGAGGACTGTAGTTACACTGGGCTGCTCCCAGATAGAAAGCAACGCAGCTGTAGGAACATTCATTTGAGATAGTTTTTAAGAGGCGTCAACGCTCAGCAAACTACTATTACTTTACCTTTAATTCACCTCCGTTTTGTAAAGCCCTGCAGATTTGAACACATTCTCTAGTAGAAATGTTTTCATTGACCACCTTCAACCCCACTGAAGCGGAAAAGTAATCAAGCGGTCTCTCTTTCCTGTCAACAGCTTTGGCTCATTTGATCCGTCTTTCACCGCTCTCACTGTCGGCCTGATTGTGACTGCTGTATTCTTTCCTAACAATCACTCGAGAACCACTGAACCGTGAACCACACTCAGCTGTTGTCTTGACTCCTGTTAGATTTTTGCCCCCATCAGCTTCTTTTCTCCCAGTGACAAGCTGAACCTTCAAACCCCTCCACATATCAACTCTTAAAGTCACATAACAATCAGAGAGAAGTTTTTGTGTAGTACAAATATCTTTTTTTTTTTTATCTCACTGCTTGAGTATTACCTCCAGTGCTGCCAAACTTTTGTTGTGGGCCTCAAAGCCTCAGAGCCTCAAAATCAGCATTATTGGCTTCAAATCAGAAATTCTACTTGCAGTTCAACATTGCAAGCAAACAAATAGATAGTCTGGCACTGAAACTAAGCTGAAAGAGCAAGACAAAGATTCAAGCTGAGATAAGACTAAAGGAACAAAGAGGACACTTTCAGTGCATTCTGTACATTTCATGCATGATATTTTTTATGGGTCTCGCCAGAGCAATGACCAAGAAGGGCAAAGCTCAAAACCACAGTCAGACAATAGATGTGATTAATATTCTTGTGACCCGAGGATGCTCATGACTGAATTTGTCACATTCATACGCTCCCACATTAATAGACTGTTTTATTTCCAAAACCACATCAAAGCTGTAGAAAGTGCAAAAATGTGTGAGGAGGGTGAAAGTGGCAGCAGAACAAATAAACAGTGTGTCCTAACACATTTTGCACTGCAGAATGTGTGAAATGCATTGTGGGTGTGCAATCCAAGTAGAGGGTGTGTGTACTGTTTACCTTTTTTTATAGTGAACATTAACCAGCATGTTGTGGTTGTTTTTGTACATAGATTCTGTATTTGGTCATTTACTATATCTCAGGTGTCCGGTGTGCCTTATAATAATATTAACCAGTACACCATCCAAGATGCCATCCAGACTAACAGTTGTCACCAGTCGTCCTCAGACGAGGAGCAACAAAGGTTGGATCAAACCGACAGATGCATCTGACCCTAAACTCTGGAAAAACAAGGCCTTGTTTTCCTGCTGAGAGAGCTCATTACAAGACAGTATAAGAGCTTCCCACAAGCAAGCACAACTCCTTGACCTCAGATGGGAGTGAATGGAGAGGACGAGAGCTCAGGCCAAGCCGCAGAGGCAGACTCCAAACCCCGCCAACAAGCACCAGCCCTGCGAGTGTCAGCTTGGGACACAGATGTATATTTTCTTCTTTCTCCATCCACAGCACGTAGGCCCTCAGTACACACTGAGCCGCCGCAGCTGCCTTAGTGAAGAATCCTACTTTATGTTGTGTTACAGTCCTTCAGCCAAAGGAACACAACCCAGTCAGACAAAAAAATATCACCAGTGGATAAATAGTCTGTTGTTGTTTATGTATGTATGGCTTAGGGAATCACTCAACTGGATGTGAAACGGTGACTTAAATACTTCTCAAGCTGTAGGTGGTGGACAGATGGACAAGTGACTCTGACAGCAATTTAATATTCTTTGCAACTTAGCACCAAACACAAAGAAGAGCTGAGGCTTGGGGGGAATATCATGACTTTTGCAGGTATCTGGCCATTAACCAAAGGATTTGGACGTTTTAATCTGATGATGGTATTAGAGGAGCAGTCATGGGATCATCCAAGCCATTAGAGTGCATGTTGAGGGATGTGAATGTCTGTACTAAATTTCACTGCAATAAATCCAATAGAGAAATTTCATTTAAAACCACAGCACTTTCCTACAGTGTTGCCTCTCCTTCACCCATTCATACACACACTCAAACACCAAGAGCTGCAGAGGAACTCGGGGTTCATTGTCTTGCTCAAGGACACTCCACACATGTGCAGGAGGAGCTGGGGAACCACCAACCTTTGGGGATTAAAGGATAACCTGCTTTACTTCCTGAGTCCCAGTTGCCCCAAACGTCATCTCTAGTTGAAAAATCTGGGGTTCGTCAGAGTCATAGAGATTCATCCTGTTGGGACCGTCAATATTTGTGTGATTGAGTGAGGAAGAGAGTTCAGTCTTGGTAAAGCTCAGCTTTAATGAACTTCAGCATTTTGGGACTTCACACAAATAATACACTGTTTTAGTACACTTTTTACACTGTACAGTTTGGAATTAATTACTCAGCATAAAAAGAAATTATCATCACAAAAATGTCACTTTTTACTGTACGTTACTTGTGAAAATGTAATTTGATTGGCATATGCAATGCTGTGTGATACATGAATGTCAATATATTTCTTTAAACTGGTTCCTGCAATTGATTTTTCTTGGCAAATTGAGAAATTCCAGTCTTTGAGTCAAACTGTAAAGTGACATGCTTTATAACTTAATTTCATTCGGACTCCGCATCACCTCATTCTCCAGCTTCTCCAGAAGCAAACATGCAGTTAAGCAGTCACTGAGGTATGCTGAATTACCAATGAGAGCATAATCTCACAGACATTTGGGGTTAACCCACGTCTGCTGAGGTTACATGCTACAGACATGACTGCGGTGGACCAGTGCATTTTGTCAAGTGAACACCTAACACTAAACTGAGTAATGACCCAGGCCAGGAGGGAGCAGGAAGAAACCATGGAAATGTATGGCCCTGGTTTAACTTTGTCTTTTGACAGCCGTGGCAGCCTCTGTGCTCCACTATGGAAAATATTGCAAATGTTGCTTCGCTGTCAAAATTCCTCGCGTATTATTTTTGTCTTTCAAACTGCATTCAGCAAACAGTCAATGTATTCTATTTCTGATCAACCAACATGTTTAATCCCTAATAGTAATAGGCTATTAAGGTAATTTGTCAATGCTTTTGATGATTTTCCAGAAAAAATGTTGTTCGGTATCTTTATTATTTGCTTATTCATTGGTTTTTCACTTTGACACATTTTAGATGAATAACTGATGTCATCTGATCACGCAGGCATAATAAGGGATATCAAAGGAATGAATGCTATGCTTTTTGGCTTTAGTTTGTGTCTGTTGCTTCTTTGATTAATTCATAGCGCTTGCCATTTATAGTCCTGCTGAGCTATAATCATGCATTATGTGGTCAAAATCTCTTTATCTGACAGTGAGAATATTTGGATGTGAAGCTGAATGTTATCACTTCAGCAGCACAGAGATCAACACAAAACTAGCACAAGTTTTTGATTGCCATGTGGATTAAACTTGTTTGCACCCACTTGTAGAGTGACTCACACGCAAAACAGAAACCCAGTGATGTATCTGGTGTAAAAGGAAAGATCGCTCCCTCCCAACCAAAGACTGTTTTTCGGCTTTTGTTGAGTCACTGCTGATAACTGGGCCGTAGACTTACACATTTCCAGTTACACTGTTTGCGGTCAAAGTCATAAAGAGATTACGGTGAGGCTGAGCTGGAGCTCCCAGTGGGCCCCTAATCTTTGGGAGACAGAATGACAAGTGAGTTTCTTCTTGGGGCTCATCTTCAGTGATTAAACGTAGCCTTTGAGGAATGCTTACTCAGCCCTTCACAGGCCTTGCTCACCTGTCTGCAGAAGCTGAGCATCTAACTCATGGTAACTCCACTGAAGGTTGGAAAGTCCCAGAAAGAGCCTGAGCTCTGGACCAGGAGGAGAGCTGTTCAGTCTTAATCCCGTGTGTGTATCTCAAGTGAAATTACATATTGATGGGAAGGGATTTGGACATTGATGTGCTTTTGATACTGATTTAATGGCAGAATGTGCAGGATTTAAACATAAAATGACCTCTCCTCTCTGGCTCAACAAGTATCTGGTACCTAGTAACTATGTTTTTAATGAGTCCCACCCTCGTGCCTTGCGGGGCTACACATCACTGCCAAAAGACTGACACCCAGAAATGTCCTGAACACAACAATGTAAGAAACTATGGGCAGAGAGCAGACAGACACTGACACACTCTTGGTCATAAGTGATGATTATAAAGGATTATTTTTGTCTCTACATTGTTTTTCATGGTTGCTTTTGTTTTTTTTTGTTTTTTTTTAGAAAAATCCTCTTCATTCTGCCTTTAACCATGAAACTAAGAGTGACTGACTGACAGACTTTGCCATACTTTAATCTTACATGAGGAATCCAAGTTGTAACAGTTGTAATGACCACACCACTGTTTGTGGCATTACTCATTGGAGGAAATTCCTAAAACCACTCATCCCCCTTTGTCGAAACCACATCAGGAATATGAGCAGCTTAAAATATTATTTGTTCTGAAAAGTAATTCATACACAGCAACAATTAGATTCCACTGTACCTCCTCAAGCAGCAAAAAGGGGAGACGACATGCCTCACTTTATGTACACACCTCCAAGTGTGTTTCACAATCAGCATCAACTGGTGAGACACTGTGAACACAATCACCGCCCGTTCCAGGTGTTTCTATCAAGGCCTCCTGCAGACAGTCAGCGGGCCTGAAAACCGTGAGGTGTGTTGCCGGCAGTAAATGGGACTCGTGGGATACGGCGGGCTGCGATGGGAACTGTAACCTTGTATGACTGACTCATGCCATGGTGTGCTTGTCTAGACACTGTGCAGGACGTGACTTTAAGTTGCTGCAACACTCACCGCAGGTAGTTCAAGCTTGATCAGGTTTCTCTGATTATGTGTGCCTTGATGTTTGTCAAATGAAAAGCAGGAGGATGCTCATTTATTCATTACTTCATTCTTTAGGTGTCTTTTTTTACGAGTTAACGACCGATTCAGGGGTTATGAAAGGAGACACACAGAATGGACTGCCAGACTACCACAAAGTGGCTCACATTGTTGATAATTACAGTCACAGTTCACCTCATTTTACAAAACAAAGGTCACAGTGATGAGTCCTTTTCCAGTTATAAGGCCCTAAAATGCTACAGAGTAATGTGTCAGTGCATTTAAGGGAAAACATAAAGATGTAATATGTATTGATGTTATAATATAAACCCATGTTGACATTGCTTACTCTCTCACCTCTCTCTGTGCTAATCCAAATCTGGGGTATAGTAAAGTATAAAAGGCTTCCATCTGTTTAACAATTGCATTTCTTTCCATAAGATCAATATACAGAATTCAGTGGTTAATGCTGATCCAGAACATGCATATAAAATATATATGCTGCATGTTACCTGCTGGTTCCTTGTAGCCTGGTGGTTGATTGTTGTTTATCTGCCAGGTTACCACATGCGTAGAAGAGCAGAACCTGAAGCTCCATCAGATACGCTGCTCTGATTAGTCATTGTTGTTTGGTTGATTCTTGTCAGATTACCTTAGACGCAGGTCATCTACGCAGCAGGTGGAGCCAGAGGAGGCAGTTATTTTTTTTCTTTTTTGTTTTGTTTTCTTTTGTTTTTTAATTTTCTTCTCATCTACTGCTGCCAGGACATAATGGCAGTTTTAGTAAACATGACTAAAAGTCCACTTTAAATAAGTCCTTTTTAATAACTTATTCTTTCAACATCGGAGAGCCATTAGTTTTAAGGTATGTGCTCATAAATCAGGCAGGTTTGCACTCAAGGATCACCAAATGTATAACAATTCATCCTGAGGAGCTCATGACTGTAAAGACCAAAATTAACAGCAGTAGGTTTTGAGACATTTAACTAAAATCAAACAACAAAAATAGTGGCGTTACACTAGAAATCAGAGGAACACCAAAGTCAGTAGCATTTGCACCATGTTATCCGCCTGTGGATTCTGTGCCTGTTTCAAGCATCAATCCTAAAGCTTCAGCCGAGTTTGGTTTGGGAAACTGAAAGTCTTTGCAATTGATGGACAAAGGTTTGTTACAACAGAAGTGCCTCCCAGTTGCTTTAAAAGCCCAAGACACCCACACTTACTGTAGCTCATTAGACCTCTGCTCAGTTTGCTGTTGGGTGAAGCAGTGCTGGGAATTTCCAGGGGTTACATAAGTTCATGTACTAATAAAAATTACAAAGATATGCAGCAAGTTGTCTCGTCCCAACAGGCGCAATAACGCTGAGAAGGCAGGAGAAAGATTTATCTTCAGTTAACCCCTTAAAAAAGGCTTCACTGTGACTACCGTGTCACTTGTCAATACACCTATGCACATGTGCACAGCTCCTAAAAGACTGACCAGCTGGAGAGGTAGAATGTGCAGATTTCCTCACAGCAAAGAGGGGTCAGTCTCTGCTGGACATTTTCAGCTCGAAAGTAACAAACCTCATCTGCTCCTGCCAAACTGCAAGAACTGGACATTGTCTCTTTCCAGTGCATCTGGTGGATCCGTGCAGATACACATGGATTCAGTTTGAATTAATTCAATCACACAATCAAGAAAATGCATGACATGGATTAAGCAAACTATTTTCTCATATCGCACCAGGCATCGGCTCAGTTAGGCTTCATTCAGTTTGATGCATACTGAAAGAAATTTGATTAGTTTTTGTTTTCAGCTTCTTGAAAGAGGGGAACAGTTTTACTGTTTTCACAAACAAGTGTCGTATGAGGCTTCTGTCAAATATGAATACACAATAAAGTCAACCATCTGTTATACAACTATCTGTTTAATTCAATTTAAATGAAACACGCAGACATAAAGTCAGTCAGACAGAAGGCATTAATTATCTTAGACAGACACATACAATAATAATATTTCCATACAGATTTTAATCTTGAGGAGGGCTGAACTTGACAACACGCTATAGGTAGAGAAATTACTGACTCATCCCCTTTATGTCAGCTTTTGAAGATTTACCTCCCTCTGAAACTGCAATAAGTGATTCTGATTTTAGGCTGAGAAGTGGTCCAGCTGGGTGAAAACAGGGCAGAGAAGACATCTGGGAACGATATGGAATAGGTCCATGCTAATCATCCCTCACTGCCATTTTTATGGAGCCAACTTTCTATAAACCTTTGGGATCTGAGCTTGTATTAACATGATTCTATCAGTTCTGATCCTTTTCGGTACTTGGGCTGAGGCTACCTTGAAAGTAGCTATTCAGGAGCACTGATTCGTGCTACACTAAACCTTCTGTAACTGCAATCTGTCATGTTTTAAAGGTCCAGTGATGCATGTTACAGTGAGGACCAGAGAAATGTTTGTTCGTGATCTTATCTTCAAAGTAATAGTTATTCGTCCACTACAGTCGACAGATTTGGCACTGGAGGCGTGAAAGTCACTCTTCAAACTGGGCCTCAAATGACCACGACATGTAACGGGGTGTTTGACTTCACCTTAAACCCTCAAATCTTGTTAAAATGGCATCTGTCTGAACCACGAGAAAGTTTCTCGTGAGCACAAGAAAGTTTCACATGCTCATGATTTTTTTCAGGTTTTTTTTTTTTTTTGTACTTTTTACCTTCAGAGCATGCAGTGATTTAATGGAAGGATCACCTCTACCTTATCATCTTTTATTGGCTGATGATATTGTCGGGTATATTTCGTGTTTTCAGGAAAGTGAATAAATCCTCCTCTGCCATTGTTCTTTTTAGATCACAGTTTCCAATGCGGCAGTTAAAGGGAAAGTTATAATTAAACTAAATGTTTGTCCATTGATCAAAGGTAGGTCAAAGATCAACTTCTTCTTGAGAGACACTATTAGGTTCTGTATAACCTTTATTCGATTTGGAAGCTGTAAATCTGACACTAACTTCACTTCAACTTCAACTTGGCTTGGGAAAAGAATGAGGCTAACCGAAAAAAAAACACATGAACTCAAAAACTCAAAATGGAACTAGAATCATGTCACTGAAAAGGAACCGTGGACACAACAATCTGGCAACAAAACAAGGGAAGACACGGACTATAAATGCACAAGAGGTAACGAGGAACAGGTGGACACAATCAGGGCGGGGCAGACAATCAGACGGGGGGCAACCACACAATGGCAGGAAGTAAAGGGACCTGAAACATGACTGAGAGTGGATTTCAAAATAAAACGTGACACGCCAGAACAAGAAACTAGAAACATGACAGACATGCAAACTTAACATGACGAGAAAGAGCAGAACCAGACATGACATTCAGTGATAATCAGGACATGACAATACCACAAGAAAACCAACTAAACACACTGACCACAAGACGACCTGAAACATGAAACACTACCGATATGAAAACTTTACATGACAAGACATAACGACGTGAAAAACGAGACAAGACCAGAAAACAAAACTAGAATTTTTACATGTTCAGCAAGCAAATGTTGTGTCCTCTGTAGAAAACCATGTTAAATGCCCTTCAGCAGTGAAGTTCTACTGGGATTTAAGCTGATAAGACTGACAGTTTTATATGCAGTGTGAACTTGAAATTAGTTGTTCTGAGTGCATGAACTAAACCCAGGTCTTTTTGTAAATTATTTTACTGACAGATATCCTAACATGTTATAGATGGCTAATGGAGGTCTGCTTGTGTTAGTCTTTCCACATAGTGTGTTTAGGGATCAGTATTTTAGTGAATGTGGGCCTGATATCTTTTGTGTGAAATGTGAGGGAGCGTGAGAAGCCAGAGACGCAGCTGCTTGCAGCCAAAATGAAAGGCCGTACTTTCTCAGACATGTCCTGTTTTTCAGGAACCTCTCCTGGGTGAGTTTGATCATGACTGACGGTGATAACAAAGACGTGGGAAACAAACTCGAGGGGAACGAGTGCGAGAGAACTTCTGAAAGGCTATGAGGCAGGAGGCAGCTTTTCAAACCAGCGAGCACACATTTCCCCTCTCACCACTAATAGCTGCTGAAGTTGAACCTGTTTGTAGAGCGCATGCACCGTATGACACCGTTTACATCCCCACAGCTCTTCCTTTGACCCTTCCTGCTAGCCGTCACCTCTCAGCCCGCTTCCCCTTTCCAATAAATCCAAAGGGGGCTGTGTGCGGAGCTGACCCCCCAGCGAAAGTGCCATGGAGCAACTCCAGATGTGAACATCCTCCCTCTCTTTCTCTCTCCCACACTCTCTTCTCTCCCACTTCCACCACCAGTCAACCCCCTCCCTCCCCCATGCAGCTACGAGTTTTCCATTTCCTTTTTTGGTGAAAAAATCTCAAACAGAGGCAGGGAGGAGGACATTTCACCAATGTCGGCAGGAGAGTGTATCTGGCCGTCTGTGTATGTGCGCTTCATCAAGCCGATGAAACAGTCGACTCAGCATAAACAACAGTGAGTGTGTGCGTGCGTGTGTGTTTGTGTTGAGGCACACTTAGATTCATGCTAAGATGTACACTTGTTCTCCATTTTAATCTCTCTCTCACATACACACAAAAAATATAAACCTACAGACACACGCAAAGTCTTTTTTATTACACACGCATGGTTTCTCTCTAACACTTTCCCACACTCACACACTTTCACGCCCTTCCCCCATCCACTCTCTCTCTCTCTCTCTCTCTCTCACACACACACAGAGATCTTTCCTAGAAAGACTTTTAAAACACAAGACGGGTTTTCTCTGGCAGAGACAGTAAACACAATCCACAGAAAGCTATGACCTCATAAACCAGTAATGCATATTTCACTATAACCTCAAACACACAGAACATAAAAACTCAGCAAAGTATCAGTCAGTGTAAATTTATTTAATAAGACTTCACAAACAAAACTAACCATGTAGCATTCAGTAATATCAATTATCATCTTTTTTGTTACAGTAAGTTCATACTGTTACCGCCTCAATGGCGTATTTTCAATCTTAGAATGTATATTTGCCAACTCTGACTTACCAGCATCAAAGCTGAAATAATGACATATAGGTATTTTTTCATATTTTTTTCACATACATGGTACAAACTAACAATGAAAAACGTAACACTAACAGCGTCAACAGCGACAAAATAATTACTGAGGCAAATCATGGCAGATGAAGACATGCATACTCCTGCAACGATATTGCATTTCATTTCAGCTTCTTTTAGGTTATAAATGCTGGCTCTTTGAGCAACGGCCATAAAAAGATTCATTACAACAAATGAAAGAGACAGAAGTAAGATGAAACTGTAAAAATAAGTGTCATTGCAAAGTTCAACAAAAGCAGATACATGACAAAAAAAAGTGGTCTGTGTGCCATTTTTTAAAAAAAATTGTGTCTTTATGTGCACATAACATGGTCGCAAGAGAATATCTTATCTGAAGTGCAAATGATTTTATTGATCATAACTAAATAAACTGCAAGTATAATCACCTAAAGTTTTTCTTAAATTGTCTTCTTGTTTTAACTTTCAAAATGCTTAAAACTGCAGTTAAACGAGCATTGCATCAGTACCTCCACCATACCAGACTGGAAGGTTTACATACTATTCTGTATCAGTGTTTTGAGTCTCTTCAGAGTCGGACCTCTACCTGAAGTGGCAAGTTTTTAATACAATAGGAAGGAATTGCTTTGAACAGTGACATGTTGCATTTCTTTGGTTTAAAAGTACATAACATACAAGTGATGTTATTTTTAAGGCACTCCATCAACTTTGTTTCACAAAATTAATCATTTTTTGGTTCAAGAGGAAATCTTTGCGGTGGTTCATTCAAACAATGCAGCATCAAAAACAGGAATTCGCGCACTAACTCCTGGATGAAAATCTGACCCCAGACAGGGCCCACAAGGAACTGATCTTTTTATATAAAAACAACCTGAGAGGCAGCATTTGTTAGCCTGCGTTACCTTCCTCGGTAATGACTTGGGGTTCTTGAAATGCTGGGGTGAGGGGTGTAAGGTAAGCCAAGGGAAGGGTGAGAATATGGTCGATGGCTGCTCTATAGGTTGCCGTGGCAGTCGCGGCACAAGATCCTGTCGCCATCAGGGAAAAAGCCGGCGCCCACCAGCGACACAGAGCACTGGGAGCAGGTGAAGCACGGCTGATGCCACTGGCGCTCCTCGAATGAGATGTACTTTCCTCCTCCGAAACCTGAAAGAAGAGCGATAAGACAGAGATCACAATGTAAGTCGAGCTTTCAAGGGTCTAACTGAAGATGCAACTCATGCATGCTTCGAAACGCCTTTTCAGCAATTATAACTTGACATTATTCATCTCTAACAGGGATATTCAAGATTAAAGCAAAAATCAACGTTTAATTTTCATTAAAAGTTTATAACTCAAAGACACCTCTTTCTGATTCGAGTCTTGCTAAATCCTGGTACACAGAGTTAAGCCTTTTCCCAAACGAGTCCAACCCACGAATCTCTAATTGTCCATTTTTTTAACTTATAGTGTGTTTAACAGTGTGTTTTTGCAGGACCCCATCACTCAGGGTGACGATATGTTTACAGGACCTTTATATATTTTTCTTCCTGATTGAACCTGGTGTAATATGTCATTTCAACATTATTCCACTGTCAAAACCTCAGGTAGCACAAATCAACATTATTACATAGACCGTATGATGTAATCTTGCCTGTGATTGGTTTGCTACAGGCTTCGCACTTCTTGGCGTACAGGCTGCCGAAGCATTTGAGGCAATAAGGGCTGTCGTCTCGGGAGGTGAAGTGTTGACCCGCCAGCTGTGTCTTACAGTTGGTGCACACAAAACACTCCTTGTGCCACGGCTCGTCCCGATAGGTCACGCCGCCTTTAGCCAGCGTCTGAAAATGAGACAGGTCAGATGTCACCTGGGGATCCTTCTACTTCACTTCTAAAATTTATTCTCATGCACGTTCCTTTAGGATAGCAGGATTACTCCCAGTCATATCCCACATTATTTCTTTGACTACATAATACACACAGGGGTTGGTGGGCATTAAACTCACAATTCTTGTCGCCATTCAATAACTTTACTGACCTTTTTACAGCGTGTGCAGCGTGGAGCGAACTTGTCTTCGTAGCAGGACACACAGTAGTGTTCATCCTTGTCAGGGATGAAGGACTTTGAGCCAATCGGCTGTTCGCAGCTGTGACAGATGAAGCAGCCCTCGTGCCACGTAGATCCTGCATACTCCAGCTTCCTCGTACCTAGCAGAGAGAGCGAGAGATGAAATGATGCAGCGACAGAAAATGATGGTCTTAACTTTTTTTTGTGCAGAATTAATCTTTTTATTATCCTTCAGAAGATTGTTATGACCATTTTGGTATTTTTTGCTATTAATTTCATTGGACAATGAAGTAAAACACTTAAATTGCTTGAGGACACATAAAACTCTTTTTTTTCTCTCTAAAACTTATTTTTATTTTAAGTCATGATACCATACATCCCACACTTCAATCCAACTGCTGGAAACTTGTGGCAGGCCTGACAGAATGGGGTAATGCCATTTTTTTCTTCTCCCCGTCCCCAACCAATCCATTTTCTATCCCTTAGCTGGTGAGTTTTTTATTATACCAGTTGGTTTATTCTATGGTGACACAGTGGTTTATGTGGGGCCGACATTTTGTATTACTGCTGTCTACGGACCGCTAACGTTTCACTGCTTCAGGCTGTGTGCTGTGGTGCTCTCTAGATGAAAAACTGCAAAAATCCCCTGCAAAAACATTCCAGGTTATAGGCTTACAGGACTCACAGTGGCTCAAGAACGACAATATTAGCAGTTAGGATAAAAGAATAAAAGTGAACAACCCCAAATGCTAAATACTATATGTATCATTATTGGGGACGATTTCACAAGCATTCCAACAAGCTTAGAGAGCTTTGAAAATAAGTGTCGAAACATGACATTTCTCTGTACAGAAAACAGACGTTGCACATAACAGAAATGTTATTATCTTCACAAACTATTTTATTGAATTCATTTGCTTGATTGAATTAAATCAATCCTCACATTGTAGAAATCTTTACTACACCTGGAAACAAATCCTACAGTGTGATCTCTGCATTTAGTCTTTTATCAACATGTCTCAAATGTCTCTTCACCTCATGCTACTATCTACTATGTGTCCACAGCATGTATCGTACCTTTCAAGCGCGTCTTTTCAGCAACAGATTTTCTTTATATATTTACTCCTCTAAAATAAATTGTGTCAAATAAGTGGACAGGGGGATTTTCCAGTGGAATAAATTAAGGGACAAAAGAAGAGGACCACTGTCTGTGTGACCATCTCTGGCAGTTTTATCAGCACAATCTTTTCAAACAAATGAGATTATGAGAAACCCATTTCCACGGCGGTGGTATTAAGTTTCTTCTCTCGTTTTGTAGCTGACATAAACCACTCCAACCTTGCATGTAGTTGTTAAACAAAGGTAAGTGTGAGCGTCTGTTCTTGAGGGTGTACATATTTGCGTATGATGGCAAAGGGATATGGTTGGGTTTAATATTTCTTTGGCTAACAGAATGGTGACACTATTCAGAACTGCAACCAAAGCACATCAACATTTTTCATGATACACAGAAGGAAAACTTTTCACCGCTGTATACTACTAAATCCTCAGAGTTTTTCTTGTTAAGATATCTTTGCTCTGATCACTCTCTAACAACTTATCTTCTGCACACTGTAATCCAACTGTGTGTTCGTCATGAAGAGCAGATATAAAGGCAAATGTTGCACTCTTCCTGGAATTATTTGTTACTTTATGAGGGCTGTGTAAGCTACTACAGCGGCACTGGAATAACTGACATGCTTATCTCTTCATATCATCAGTCTGCTGGCAGCCCACCAGCCCTGGGGATCTGGCTTACAGACAACAAGTCAAGCAGACTGACAATTACTCTGTCACATTGAGCCCTGGCTGCCGCTCAATCGTGGACCCTCACCTCTGTCTCTTTCTTACCCCCTGTCCCAACCCTTTTCTTTTAAAAACCTCTTTATATTTCTGTTTAATCTGTTACTTGATGCTGTTCATTTGTCCCTGCATCCTGCTATGTGCCATGTCATCATTTTCCAAAGTCATTTGCCTATCTATCTTGAAATTTGAATTTGTATATTACATGGAAAGTAAATGTGGTACAATGAGACTAATGCTTAGTGGTGGGGTGCTTATTACCATAATATATGGCACTGTCAAATGCATTATGTGAAAGATATTTCACAAGTCACTCCCTCTTTTATTCCATTTCATTTTGGAGTTTAAGCTCAACTGGTTAATGGTTCAAAAAGGTGCCAGAATCCTACTTCTCTGAGCTCTACTGTGAGAATAATACACACACACACACACAAACACACACAAACACAGAGGACTTGGAAAAAAGAGTAATTCAAAGAACATCAAATCTCAACAGCCAAATCTCTATGCACACATGCCTTTGCAGATTTACCTGGCATCACGACCTTGTCGCAGGCTACACACTTGGAGGAGAACTCGTTGCAGTAGCAGTCGTTGCAGAGCAGCGCGTCATCCTGGCTGGTGAAAGGCTCATCTGCCAACGAGCGGTCACAGCGGAAACAGCGGAAGCAGTGCTCATGATAATGCCGGTCCTCATAAAAGAGCTCCTGGAAGCAGAACAATAAGAGAACAAAAAAGGAATTGTAAGTAATTTGATAAGTGTGGCACAGAAATTGAATCACCTCAATGATTATGATTTACATACAGTTTGCAATTACATCGTCAAAAAATTTCTGATTTCTGGTTACAACAGGAACAGAGAGGAGAGTTGGATTGGCCTCACTCAAACTGACCCATGTAATGCTGCATGCAGTGGTTATTCAGTGTGTGTGTATATGCAGTACTGTACTTGTGTGCATGTTTCTGCTTGAAAAAAGGTCTCACAAGGATGTTGAATTGAATATCTAAATGGCACTGAGCCAAGAAAAGGCTGACTTTATTTATCCTCCACTGCCCACGAGGGTGTTGATATGTCAGTGGCCTTCTAAGCTAAGCAAACTACTAAGCACCGTAACATGGCCCGCTCTGTAAACTCCACTAAGTAGTGTATGTCAGTCTTAAATGATCCACTTCATGTTAGTGTTTTCCATTAAGGGAAGATTAAATTTTAACTTGATTGCGGGGAAGAGGGAGACGTTCCCTCATGCTGCATTTTTAAGGTCTTAGACAAAATTAGCCCATTGGCTTGTGTGGACTTACTGGAAATTGCCTGTTTAATTGCATGTTAAATTAGCCTTTACTATATCTTGCCACACAAAATATATAGAACACGCCTCATTTAGCATGAATTATGCATCATTAGCATGACATAACTTCTGTTTTAGCTATCCAAGGCCATGTCAAAACATGGTGAAAAATGGTTTACAGCTAATGAAAGCAGATGTTTATAATGTGCTTTATCTTTGTTTAAACTGTTAATATGTGGCTTGCAGTGTGGAAAGACCTCGGTCATATGTGGGGTTCATTCCAGTGCATATATTACAGAAAGTAGATGTTACCAGAAATATTCATCTACATATTTTCTCCTTTAAACAAATCGAAACATGATGATGCTTCAATTAAAATTCTGTATATACTCCACTGTTTGCGCAGCACATAGCTGATTGCATGTCTGATCATGTCAAAATGGATGCCTTACCCTTGCGTCGTGGCCGATCAGCTCTTTGCATTCATCGCATGTGTTTGAGAACAGGCTGTCGTAACAGGGGATGCAGTAGGGGCTGTCATCTGACTGGATGTACTTGCGGCCATACAAAGACTCCTTGCAGTTGTCACAGTCAAAACGGTCAGCCATTGTAATTTTCTGCAAGCCTGAAACACAGAAAGGAGATGTTCGGGTCAGAGGGGTTAAAAAATAAAGAGACAAAAACAGTAAAAGAGGGCTGAGACATTAAGTGAGGAGAAGAAAACAAGGGAGAGTGTTGAGGAATGGCTCTGTCACCTTGAAGCGCAGCAGTTGGACATCAGTATAGACTTTCACTGCCAATATTTATGCTGTAAATACTTCAGCTTGTACCAGCGATGGAGCTGAGCTCAAACAAAACACGCAAGTGCAAGTGGGAGCAAGTGGAAAAAGAAAGAAAGTCACAGAAGAAGAGTGAGCGAGAGCAACCAGAGAGGGAGTACAAAATGCCTATTAACCTCTATCGCTGTGTGATGAAAGTGTGGTTGATGCAGAGGGAGGGCACAAGAGAGGGAGCTGTCACTTTCTCACTAACTGCTGAACTCCTTCCTGTCAGCGGCTCAAAATCTGCAGCCTAAAAGATTAAAGTACCAATACGAACTCTCCCACGACTGAGTGGGAATGAAGTTGTGTATCCTCAAAGCCCTCACATAATACACACCTGTAAATATGCATAAGGCAAGAATCTATTTGTGGGGAGAGAGTGGACCACCAGCAGATACAGAAACCCCATGAAGCATCTGTGAGTTTGTCTGTGTCAAAAGCGCACTTGAAGCTGTTTGAACACGATTCCCAAGCAAGTGGCTTCCTTTCGGCGTAATGGTGCAAACTGCAGTGACATGCACATACAAATACAGGAGGTATGCTGTCGGAGTACGTGGCTTTCACTGTGCGATAGGCCCCTTGATCACAACTGAGCACACAACAAAGTGACAGAATAATATTGTGAGAGCATTATGGCAACAATATCAGGTTGCCAAAACATTACAGCATGGCTGGAGGAAAGCCCAGTGATAAGTGATACGACCCTCTGGCAGGGTACGCTGCCGGCTATTCAATCCCACCACCCAGTAATAATAATCACCTCTGATATAATAATCAATCAAACTCCAAACCGGCCCCTGGCTGCCTGTCTTACACCTTCACATACGCATGCACAAATGTCATCCTACGCAAGTGCACAAGCAGCATTTACACGAGGCACATAGGAAGCACGCAAACACACATAAAATACAGCGTGATGCAGAAGAAGGAACAATGACTACAAGCCAAATCACACAGGATCCATCATCAAAGAAAACATAAGTCCCAGACTCTCATATTTCATCTGTCTCAGCCCTTTGCCAGACAAAAGCTCTTAATGAGTTAGGGTGAGAAAGTCAAGATCCGACAGACCTCACCTGCTCATAGTCCTCATATTTAAACCAGTGACAGGCTTTTTGCTAAGTCAACATCACTTCTCCAAACTGGAGAGACAGTCTGAGCCCCCTCTGATGACCTTAAGACATACATTAGAAAGTGTAAATGCTTGACAGCCCTGCAGCCATGTGTATATGTTGGCTCACATCACTGGACCGCATTATTTCTCTGTCTAATCACTGAATGGATACATCTTTAGTATCTGATATCTCGTATTATAGTATCCATCTGGAGGTTATGGCAAAATATCAGAACAGGCAGCTGCGGTGTGTAATGCACGGTGAGGTGCTGAACTTGCGAGTCTGCGTTTTAACATCGGTTTCTGTACATTTGACACAGCATCTGTCAGAAAATTCCAGCAAGCCTGCCATCAGCTCACAAAACCACAATGTCGAGATGAAATCAGCAGAGCGGAGGGCTAAAAATGAGCACTGTGACCTTAATGTTATCTGCAGTGCCAGGTAGGTATGTGCTGCCTTTGCTTGCCAGGTAAGAGAACGAGACGAGGCATGATTCACAAAGCCAGGAAGCCAGAGCTGTGACGTCTGATGTCAGCTTCAATTTCAAACGCAAATCAGGCAGCTGTTTATTGCCCTCCCCAAATTCATTTGTATCATTCACATATTCACATATGAAAAGGCTGAAGAAAAGTAGGTCATGAATACTAGGTAGAAATATATACGTCCTCTGACAAAATGATGAATATTCAGATGCAGATATCTAACTAGCCAATGTCCCCGTACCTGAGATGAATCACTTGGGGTGTTTCTGGTTGCATTATTTCCCTGCTAGTCCATTTCAGCCTTGGCTGTTCTCGCACTCCACAAGTGTTTTTATGGTCTCCTGAGAGATGTGTTTTTTAACAAGAAAAACTAGTTTGCCAGCAATCAGGTTAAGATTAAGTAACGGAGAAGTCGCTAAAGCACAGATGGGAACGTTACACTCACTTGCAAAGATTCCAAGGTCTGATACATAAATATTTATCATCTTACAAATCAAAAGAAGGGCTTGTTTTGACCTTCAGGTCTTGTAGTGTTTCCATTTCAAGGAGATTCACTTTGAGTATCAGTGCTTGAGTGGCCAATGCAGAGCCTGAAATGAACTCCTGATGGCACGGGCTCTCACAGAGAGGAGCATGACGTCAGTGCACTGACCCCTGGGGCGATGGACTAAGACGTGACTGCATGCAGAAATTGCTGACCCAAAACCCACTATTCCAAATTGGAGAGAAGAGAAGAGAGAAATGGAGAGTCGGATCTGGGTCACAATGAACTCCTGAGGACAGTTCTCACAGGGCTTTGTATCTAGCACTGTATATGCTTACTTCCCAGCAGAGGTCCATCTCCTTCATGTCCAGGACCCAGTGACTAAGAACCCCACGCTGGGTTAATAACATTCCCAAATACCAGAGCTGTGACTGAATTCAGCCCCCTGGGAAACGTGTGGGCTTCAAGGAAATCACCACTGCCTCCACTCAAGAAAATGGTCCAGAAATAATGTACTGAGTTTAATTATAGAGTTGTAGCATAAAGTAGGGATCTCTGTTTAATATAGGTATAAATGCCTCACATTCTCTATAATGCTTCAGAGGGTCCTGATCTGAGAGAGAGTAAAATATATATGAAATGCAGCTATATGGGTCATCATGAATAGAATTGTGTCTATCTGGTTCACTGTGAGGTTTGTTGAGGAAATGCCTTGTGATGACAGTCTGGATGATCAATAATTAGTCACTTTGGCCAAAAGAGATGTTGATATTCATGGTCACCACAGAATGAATTCTAAAAATCTAAGCTTATATAACTTTGTAATGAAACTGTTGTGACTTCTTGCCCATTTTGACTTTAAACAGTTGATAAAGTTACACAAAAACTAGGAACGCTCCACTACCATGGATCCTTTACACATATTTGAATACTAATACTTTTCTTCTTTGACTTTTTAAACACAGTATATTTACTTGTGACAAGGTATTACTACACTGTGGTGTTGCTACACAGTGTCGCACACACATCCGACCATAAGATAGCAGAGGAATGCCAAGGCTACGTTCTACCAGCCATCACAACCCTCCCTGATTGGCATAAGGGGGTGAAGTTCAGGGCCAATTGTGAGACACCACAGAGCAACAGACCAATGCAAGCAAGCGGACAGTATGCTGTTGCCAGGAAACACAGTCATGGTTGGTTACTGAAGGGCTAACAGACACCCTGGCCAGTCCAGTCCCACGGGCAGGCCTGTTAATCCCCAGCCCAAACTTTGCTTACGCTCTGCTTGATCCCAAATGAACAGTCCGCACAGCCTGCTGGGAATGAGCCCGCCAGTTCTTCCCCCGCTTCCCTGCTGAGCATTAGAAGAACCTGCTTGTAAAATATCTGTTTTACTACCGCTGGACAAAGCACTCAACATCATCAGGATGCGACCACAGCAGGCAGATGACAAGCAAAATTATAATGTTGTGTCTCACTGCCACAAAGTTCTACCTTGCACTGAAGGAGGAAAAGATGCACCATTGTGTCAAGACTGATTTGAGAAAATACACAGTGAAACAGAATTAATAGACGGCATTTATAATGTTCATGCGGTGTCATAGTAAATGTTCTGAATGACACACTGACTTTAGAGACTTCTGAGGATTCCTGTGATTCTGACCTGTGCTATTTTTTAGTTTTCACACTTCAAATCTCAGTTATTTAAACACTATGTATGTTGTTCTGTCTATACGCATCTGTTCTGCAGATTGAATCTTAATATTATTTAATCTCAAATTGATATATTATTGTTATATGTTAATATTGAATATTAAATCTAGCAGCAGCTCCATTCTAACCTTACGAAAAGGTAAACAGGAAAACACAAAATAACACTGAGAGGTAATTACAAACTATACCAGGAAACAACATGACACAGTGATGCCAAGGATTGTTTTCAAGGTTTTATTTTCACTTTTGTGTCTTGTATATGGTGCTACAGTGAATCAAACAGAGCCCTAAGTCAACTCAAATGAAAAAAAGAGTTTTCCATGAGTCCATAAGCTAATGTCAGTGGAACAGCTGTTTTTGTACTTGTTGACATCAAGGCAATAAGGGACAACGCATTTTTTTTGGCTATGATATAGCAGCATGTGGGAATTCATATCTCCAACATAAAAAAAGTCACAGAGCGGAAGTGGTCCAACTGTATCCACCCTGATAAGACAACATGACCGTGAGTGGAAATAGCATTACAGTCTGCCAATGATGCCTTGGCAGACGATTATAAGACAGTTTAGATAATTGCCAAATGGGAAATGGTGCAAAAGGGGTGGCTATGCTGTAGTAAGAGGCCTGTAAGCAATAGAGATGACACCATTTTAATACCAGGGCAACTGCTCTATTTGTCCAGGTCTGTGTTTATGGGCACATTGTGACCAGTGTGCTTTTATGTCCAAGTAGATACTTTAACAAGTGTGGATTTTACTGTGTGTAGTAAGATCTGATTTACTTTAAGACAGTAGTGGCTAGAAAAGCCACTCAGTCACCTTTAACTGTCTGATCTTTTGGCAGCAAACACCAGAGGAAGGAGTGTGCTGTTGAGCAAGTCCCCTTAAAGTTCACATGAGTCTGTTTCCTTTTATACAAGTCCCAGAGAAGGAACAGAGGAGAAATCTAACGCAACAGTGAGACAAAGAAAAAAAAATGGAAAGAACAAGAAATGAAGAAGGTGACATTTAGAGGCAAAGGGCTGCTGGAGCAGGAACTCAAACCTATGACAAGCCTTAAATCAAATTAGAGGAAAAGTGAAATGGCTACGTTTGGATAAACACATACCATCACATAGCCCTTTGTCTGGTGCCTGGACATCTTCCAAACACAGTAAAGCTCCTTGGCTGGCTTGAAGATGGGGAAAAAGTACAGCACTGGACACTTAAGTATATCATTTGAGGGCCTGGTTGAGCATATCAAAAATAAAGCACAATGTCAAAAGCACACTTCAGAAAAGTTCATTTGTGTCTCAGTCCAGTGGCCACTTGAAAGGAGCCTGATGGAGATGTCGTCTGATCCTATTTATTCCAGCGCCTCATGACCGTGGAAGACTTTCCATTTGGTGACTAATGCGAGAAGGCAAGAGCATGAATTTCACAAGACGTTTTTTAATGGTTCAGAACTTGTGTTTATGACACATTGTCAGAGGGATTACGTTCATGTTTTTCTTCAAGGGACTGGAAACTGAGGTCAAGTCCTTTGGGAGAAGCCTCCAGATCCACATATTCGGCAAGACGAGTCACTCCGCGAGCTAAATGACATCTGCGTGAATAATCGTGTGCATGAGCATCATCTAATGTGGTCAGAACCATCCAGGTCACAATAAAACAACACAAGACTTGGACGCGGAAACGTATTTGTTATATATTAGTCAACTGCTTGGTGCGTTGCTCTTGCTGGCTTTCGCTGCATCAGATAAATGAAGTCCAGCAATCGAAAGGACACACTGAGGCAATGAATCTTATCACAGGAAGAGGAGGAAATTGCTCATGAAGGAGAGATAATGCTGCAGCCCCATTCATAAACAGATGTGCTTATTTAAACAAGCTTACAAGTACTGGCGATGGAAATACCAAAAAACTGTTTAATTCTGATCTCGAGGAGGAATTTTGCTTACTTAAAAGGACATAAAAATCTGCTAGAATGGCAGTTTAGTAAAGCATCATTCTGTTTAGTGTAGCCATGACATGGATCCTGAGGCCAGAAAACCAAAACTGCAGTCGTCATCATGACATTTAAGACTTTGAGCAATCTGCGGCCATCAAAGTTTATAAGATGGGGTCGGCACTCAGCCACTGTAAAGATGGTGTTGGTAAACAACCAGTGGCTCCACTATGAGAGTTGTCATTTTTGTAATCTCTCAGTCTTGCATTAGAGGAGAACCTGGGCCACCCACATGCCCGGGACACTGCACAAGGCTCCAGGCAGCAGGAAGCCACCGAGAGCGGCCTCATTTACTGAGTTCCTTTGAACACCATCAGTGAGCGTGCCGTGGCAGGGCGGAGGGGAGTCGTGGGTGGGGGTTGGTGCGGGGTTGCACCTGAGACTGCTCCTCTGTGGGAGCCCGGGTCAGACTTGACGACAGAGTACAGGCTGCAGGACCAGACACTGGAACCCAAACCTGTTATTGTCCCTGAGCGCTTAAACACCGCCTGGTGTGGAGTGGGAGGGGACAGAGGGCTCAAATGAAAGCCAACATCATAAACATAAAGGAGGAAAATGACTACCTGTGGCAGAAAATGTCACCACGGCCTTTGTAATTTGTCCCTCCTTGGCAACTTTTAATGACCGTGCGGGGCTACGACTTGATGTCTTTTAATATTAGCCTTGATTCTGTTGTGTAGTACACACTGCAGCATTAGAGGAAAGCTGCAGGCCTGAAAGAACGGCACGTCCAACCTTCTGGACTCAATTATTAAAAAGATCTGATATGGTGATTTAAATGTGTACAAAAGATAAACAAACGCACAGCGCGAGCCTGCCCTGACGTGTGTTTAGTTGTACTTAAAACATAAATTTGTCATAATCTGACAGTCACTTGGCACGGCAGGGCCTGAGGACGTGCTTGCGAGGAGGACGCCCTGCGCATATGGATGACAGAGGTTTCTGAATGAGAGCGCAGCTGAAAATGCAATTGTCACATCTCATTTGTCCCGTTCCATGAGTCGCTCTCAATCCCAGTATTCCACAATATTCCACCAACACCAAACAATAACGTCGCAATTACTCTAAATCATACAGTACCGTCCCAACTGCCGTGAGGGAAAGTTTGGAATGAATGTGGATTTATTTTTATATCACTGTGTGTGCATGGCCAAAAGACTACATTTTTGGCCTACATTTGTCTTCCTTTAAAGAAAAGAAAGAAAAAAGAAAAAAAAACCCTGCCATACATTAGTGCTTCACATCTGGTTTGCATTCGGGAAACTATGCAGTCAACTCCTGTGTGCCAGTGGAGGTTCTGGAGAGTCACTGCCTGGAGAATGCAAGAAAGGTTGTCTTTTTTTTTTTTTCTCCCTCACTCTGTGCTGGTATTTGCCGGTAAATGTTTAGATGGCAGAGGGAAAAACTGGAGCGGGAGTGAGAAAGGAGAAAGCAAATTTTGAAAGCAAGCATGAAAGAAATCTTTACGGCCTCGCTAGCTGATCTTTGGATACACTTTGGGGTGCTAAACAGCGTGGCGAGAGAGGAGGAAGGTGAGGAATGCAGAAACAATGGAGTCAGAGAGAATGCGTGATTAATAGTAATTCAACAAAAGGATTAAAAGCTAATGCACGCTGAACAAAACTGTACCGTCATGCAGATAAGCGCCCTGTTTATGTTAAAAAGGAAAACTGAGAGAGGTGCTGAAAGATCTCGGGGCAACAGCTACATTCTCACTCAATGGTTTGGTGTGGCCGCTGGTTTTAGAATAAATAAGTTCAGTAGGGTTGATCTAAGGGCCTCTGTGCAGCCCTATGAGAGGAAGAGTATATTATTTCTCTTTGCACAAACATGGCCATTAATCCTAGGAACCCCTTTACTCCACAGTTTCCCAGGGCGGATTTGTGCCCAAAAATGGTTATCTTAGTCACTGTCCTCAAATCTTCACATCCTCCCTGTCATTCTCCATCCTGTGATCCACTGGGATAGGGCAACCCTTTGAAATCTGAGCCCCCTCTGTTTAGTGGAGACCCATGTCACTTCTGACACCTGCTTTGATTTGCTGAGGACTGTGCACACCGTTTAAATAAAAACCTTTGATTTTAAAGCGCCCTGCTCAACGCGCATACTGTACTTAACATACTGTACAGCCCGGTTGTCCATTCAAATCTGAGCAGAATGACAAGTATGCACAGTGAGGTCAGGGTACTTTCACTGGCAAGCCTGGTGATTCAGTAACTGGTTTGCGAGCCCCGGGAGAGGATGTTGTTTTCACAAGACCAGCCTCCAGAGGGGGAACAGAAAGAGCCCTTCTGATGCAACATCTTTGGTGGAAAAACCAAACCAAAGGTGGAAATACCAAGTGTTGTCCGTTTCTTTGTGATTTTGCTACAGGCTAGGCAGACACAGCAAAATGTCTCGCAAGTCACCACAATGGAAAATTACCTCTGTGCTGCTCATATAAATAAAACAAACTCGTTTAAACGGCCCGAGACAGGAGATTTAGTGGTCAATTTGTCCTCCTTTTAGTTACACAGGTCCTATTATGGATTTGAGACACGTGTCTCTGAGCTCTTGCTATGGAAAGGACCGTGAAATCCGATCATGGGGGATATTGAGGTGCTTTGACTTTGTAGGCTCTGCTTTTGATATGATAGAAAATCGGCCACTGTCTTTGCTTGTTTTCTTGTCTTTCTGCTAAGGCTACGTCTGGATTGTTAAAGTGTGTGTAGTACAGCTTTGTGGCCTCGATGTCAGCCCAAATACTGTCAGCTGTCTTTATTAGCTGTCCCTGTGCTTTGTCAGTGGAAAGTGGAGAATTTCACTCATTTCATTTCATGGTAAGACAGATAATAAAAACTCAATCTAAAATAAATAAACAGGACTGAAGCGCATTCGGCCATTACACATATAAATGTGAGTGAGATGTAGCAGAGGAGAAAGTGCAAGGGAAAAAAACTCTTTTTGGCTCAGAATACTTTTTGTTCTTTGAATGAAATAATTATTTATAGTTACAGCGTTGACTGGCACTGTTTCAAATTTATAATTACAAGGTTGACTAATTATACTGTTGTGCAGTATGGTGCCTGTGTATTATCTAAATCCACTACCTCAACATAACGAAAAGTTAGGAAACCCCAGAGCCGTGATAACAACGCCTGCATCACCATTTTGACTGAGACGTGTCCTGACCACTGCTGTTTTACGCACTAACTCTGTGGCTATTAGTAACCCACAGGGACTGAACACCAAGGCTAACTGTGAACCAAAAGACTCAAAATGGCTCCCACACACTGGTCATTCCCAGGTGGTCCACTAATGTTGCTGAGTCAACTCGAATAGCCAGGACATCAAGGAGTTGGGCTAAGGTTTCACAGGCCGCACACTCAGCAATCTAAGCATGCCACACACAACTGCGCGGCACACACCCACAACTGCTAGCAATTATTTATAACTCATTCAGACTTGCGGCTCGTGGCTGCAGTGATGGCACCTGACCCTGAGGTTAATGCCCAGACGAGAAGAAGGTTTCTTTTTTCTCTTTTCAAGCATACATCCCAGCATCCCCAGACATGAATATTCAGCGTGTTGTTCTAAGCAGGTGGATGTTTCCAATCACTGGGTGCAAAGGGCTTTCACGGGCCTAATGCATTATGCACGGGACGGACAATCCACATTCTCGACGATAGCTGCACAAATTATTTCCCAAAAACGGCAACAGACCAAAATTACTCACCTCTCTCCCTGTCCTGCTCTGTAACCCTGAGAAGATGGGTTCATTTCAAGAAAAAAAAAAAAAAAGCATTACGTTGGCTCAGAAAAACGAGGGGCGCCTGCCAAATGTGAGAGGACTGGGATGAAAATCTAAGAAGTCATTTCCAGTACATGCAGCCATTTTTCCCTTCTCAGGCACATCTCCCTGGCAACGTGTAAACAGTGCCCTCATTCCCCAGGACCATAAACCTCCTGGCAGTGACGTGTAGTTCTCGTTTCATCCTGCACATCTCTGACTGAGGGCACAACCCAGGATTTTATTAGGGATGCTGTGGCAATAAGAAAATTGATGTGTTTGGTGCCATAAAAAATACTGAACCGACTGGGGGACGCAGATTCCATATTAATACATCCCCAACTTAGATCATTCAGGCAAATTTTAGACTTCCGGACTATTTTTGTGCAAAGCCTCGAAAGCACACGTAGAAAATCGGGTCAAACGTGGCAAAAATAAATCTTGCAATTCACCAGTGCATACAGCTAAATGCACACTATTTAATGTGGATTTGAAATAGCACACACAGTAAAATCCCAAAGCCCTAAAAATAGATGTGATAATGTGGGGTGACCTCTGAAACATCCCTGTGCACCATTTTCCTGTCATAAAACCATAATGTCTTCTTCCTTTACTCTGGTATGTGCTGTGAGAACCAAATGCGGGTTCATTTCCTTCTGGGGAACAACCCTTTTCACCAGTGCGGGGTTGACAACAATGAGGAGTCCAAGTCAGTACGCACACACGCACCGCGCTTCTTCCTGTTACCACAAACACAGACATCTCTGGGACTTCTCAGGAGGACCATCACGCTCATTTGCAAACACGCAGTCACAATGAAAAACAGGCGCGATATGTCTGAACCCGCAGGCGCGGTCCTGCAGGGGAAAAAAGTGGCAGACACACAAACACACCTGCAGCCACAGCGCATGAGTGGTCGCACACCACAGCAGTTCATGCATGTGTACATGCGAAGATGAGGGTAGATAGGGGGATCAAACAAAAAAATAAACGCAGCAGCCAAACTGGGGGACAATGGGTGGCTTGTGCAGGAAGAGCAGACACAGTGAGCAGTTTGTCTAAGTCTCTTTGTGGGGACTTCCCGTCGAGTGTAATTACCGCTCATATTCACAATCCCCGGCTTTTCTGCTCACATAAATGGGGCTGATAAGATCAAACAATTTGATATATTTAGGAAATGAGTTTCAAACAAAGTGAGAAGATCTTGGGTTGTAGCAATCCAAACACATCGAATGGATGATGAATTCAAACCAGACTGACGCACTGGGACTGACTACTGCCAAGCCACCCTCCTTGGTCCTCAGTCCTCACCAGCAGAACAGAAGATGGAGGCTTTACTTATTCAAACAATGATGTCATCATTGGTGAGACTACTGGAGAGAAAGATTTAAATGGCAAAGGATGATAAAAATCCGTTTCCATTCAGACTCTACTGGAGATACTATAAATTTCCCCTGATAATTCTGCACACTGCAGCATAAAAAGAAAACTAGCAGGACTCTGTAGGAACATATCTCACTTGACCCAATTTTTATGATCCCAGTGAGGGACCACCTCCTTTTCCTTTGTCATTCTCCCTGCTTGCTTTGACCTCTAAGTAGGTTACTGGGGAGCGAGTCACGTGTCTGTCGGATGCTCTGGCAGCTCATTTCTTGCTTGTTGGGAACCAGAGACACACTGATGAATTGCCACATAATCAGGAAGTGCATATGTTAGTGGTACACTAGTGGAGGTTAGTGACCTGAGGGTCATTTATCCCCGTACCGCAGGAGAATGTCCCCGCTCTGAAATGCAGCAGGCAGGCTGTGTGGCTGGAATGAGCTCACTTCAAAAGGTGTCCATAAATCATGCTGCCATGCATCCCAGGACTGCCTCCACCCTCCACGTCACCCAGTCGCTCACCCACCTACCCTTTTCTCTTTTTTCTTTGCTGTCCTCTAGTCTAGGCTCAGACCTTGGGCCTTTGTGCGTCACTAGTCCTTACATGTCATTTGTGCTTTTGAACTTTTGCATCCACCCGCACTGCCGGGATGGTTGAATTTGATCGTGCGGTAACCTGGCAGTTGAGCAGGTCATGTAGAAATCAATCCAAGCAGAAGAGCAAGGGAAGCAGTAGATGTAAACATGTGCGCACCTAAAACTGATTAGCACTGGTATCAAAAAGCGATACTCCCTTTGGTAGACAATGGATCTCAGTGGATTTATCTGAGGTTCCTTTAAGTCTTCAGAAGAGCTGCAAGTTCCGAAATCCTATAGCTAGTTTCTTGACTTTGCCAGAGCGGAGCTGCAATCCGTCAGGTCCTTATCTCCAAATGTCACACTCTGGGATCTCTTTATCATGCACCCATGCAAAACACCATTCATCTTCCCCACCTAATTCATTATCAGTGATAAAATGCAAAGTCCCAGCTGCAGTTGTTAAATGGAGAAACGGCGTGAAAACAGGTGCTTTGGTAAACACTGATAGCGTGGTTGAATTATGTTGCTTCCCAAGCAGACTTGTCTATCTCCTTCAATCTATTAACTACAACTCTCGCCCGCCTCTTGTCCGACCTCATTCTGCTTTTATCCCACTTCTCTTTCCTATATAGGAGTATTCTTGGCTTCGAGGGATGCAGGAAGAAAACAGATGCAAACAAAGTGAGAAGCTGGTTGAAGGCACGAGATTCTCATCACGTGTCCGCAGCCTCTCCATCAATCAAGCGGCGCGTAAATGCGCGTCGCTCGTCGTGTAAATTAGCAGGATATATGGCTCTGCCTTGATTACTGGAGCGGGCCTAGCAGATGGATGTTAAAAGCTACACGGCGCTACCCACAGTGCCGTGTGTAACGGACGGATCACCACAAGCATGACATGGTGTGACCGATAACCGTCAACATGCGTGACTTCCATTTTTTTTTTCTTCCATTTCTTTCTTCAGCAATCATTAAAGCTTAAACAGTTTCCACTCACCACTGTTGAGAAAGCATGCGATGGGATGAGGGATGGGGGTTTTGAAGGGGGGTTGAATACTTCCACAGTGAAGTCATGGTGCTCGTGTCATTGGCCCTCTGCAGTGCTTTGCTCACCGTCTGGCCCCCATTTTACCCATTGATCTAATTTCCATTGCCAGCATTGGATGTGGTTCTGTTTGAAGCAGAATGTTTAGGCCCATTAAAGCACTGACAGAATTGCAAACGTATGGTGGACCTTAGGAAAAGTAAAGAAGAAAACAACTTAGCGATGTTTGCCAGACTCTTGCGGGGAGTGGAGTAAACATAACGTACAGTTTTGAGCAGCGTTCAGTGCGGTGGGAAAATCTGCAACCCTATAAACACCTGGCGTTAACGTGCATCTCGCTCCCTGGTGCTGAGCTGGTTTTAATTCATGTCTGGCATGAAAATGTAAAATCTGAAATCTCTCAAGAGATAAAAAAAATCTCACCTCTTCTTATCATATTTAAAACTAAGAGCTAATTTGCTCTCTCTCATGTCATGCTTATGTGTAGATTGGTGGCACCAATGTGTTACATTTGCGCTCTGCTGCTGCTCTAATGCGCTAAAGCGCCATCTCTGTAGGTGGTTTTGGCTGAACGCCCGGGACATATACACTACATCAAGCTGATGGTCATAATGGGGGTCTGTATCTGTCACATAATTTCTCTAACATCACAGAGAGGGCTTCATGAGAGGAGAGCAGTCTACAGGAACTCTTCATGCTCAGATAAGACAACATGCACCCCACCATCGTTAACTTCAAAAAGTGAAATCCGACTGACGACTTTATTAACTGCAGAGTGTCTGTTGTTTCTTTAGTGCTGTTCCAGAAGATAATGGGTTTTAAATGGCAGGACACAAAAAATATCCTTCTGTTACGGCTGAAGCAACCATCGACTACAATCTGCAGTTTCTTGCTACAAAAGGACACCAAGTCACTGTTCTTCCACTTAACTGTACCTGTGTCAATCTGTATAAGTGCTGCTGTACCACACGCACAGCAGCAAGAGCTCCTGTGTCCATCTAGATTTTTCCAGCTGTGGAAGAGACGGCAGGCTACAGTTGGAGTCCTTCTTGGTATGTAATAAAAGTTCATATACATACATATATATGTGTATATATATGTGTGTGTGTGTGTCTATATATATATGTATATATATATATATATATATATACACGTGTTTTTTGTAATCTCTTGGTGACACTCATATAATAAAGTCTTCTATCATAATTTTATTTTCTTATCTTTTGCATCACATGTCTTAGATGCATACGTATAATAAGTTATGTATATTTCAAATATATCCACATTCAGTGCTGCTCATTTCAACTTTTTGAGCTGGGTAAAAAACAAAATGCTGGTCTGGCTGCAGCCCCAGTGGTTTTGTATCTCTGAGGGTCTCCCAACACCAGATGATTATGACAGTCAGAGCAAAGCAACACCAACAGCAATGATGTTCTCTGGTACTGGAGGCCTGTGAAGCGTGTGGTAATTCTGTTGAACGTAAATGTTCTGATCTCCCTCTGGACTGAGTTATGTTCGATTACTACAAACATCCTGAGCTGAACACAGTGTCAAACAAAGCAGTATTTCACTGTAATGATCTCACTGCACCACTTTCAAGAACTTAAATTACATAAGGTGAGTGAGAGCTGACGCCGGATGCTTCGGGGGAGTCGCAACATGTTCTCTCACTTGTGTACATTTGTTGTGTGATAAGGGTAAATAGTTTCTGCACACTAATAGAAACTTTTCCAAGATGGAGAGGTGGTGCGCGCAGAGTAAACTGCTCACGGTAGGGACTTGCGTTTGTCTTCGATTACACTTTTCTGTAACAGCCCGTTGACAGATGCGCCCACAGGCAATAATAGTGTGCTCGGGCCGCTCCTCTCTCCATCTTATCCTTTCATTCTTCATTCTTCCTCACTCCAGCCGAAGAAGCCAAGAAGTCCCTCCTTAGCTTACTTGTCTCTATCGTAAATTACCGCCATCTCCCCATCAAGGAGCTGACGTCCTTTTATAGCCACACCAAGGACACTTTCTGCCATTTATGGCTCCTCCAAGGCACCGTACATGGGCCGGTCAGTATCCGACGAAGGTGAGAAAACACAGGAAAGCACAGGCGGCCAAGGCACATCCTTCCCGCTTCCTACTCCTATTCAATGCATCTTTGACAAATTTACAAATGAATGCCAAAGTGTGCCCGAGCAGTGCCAAGTGCACTCCTCTCTGTGCGACCGCCATCAATCCACACCTCAGTGTATGCAGCAAGTCTGGCTTGTCCCAGCCTGTCTCCTCTGTAGACACTATTGTCTCTCCAGCAGAGCCATAGAGACAAAAGTGAGAGGCTGAGACAGAGTGTGTGTGTGCCTGTAAACGGTAATGAGCAAAAAAACATAGAGGGAGAGAACGATGACGAGAGAGAGATGGTGTAAGACACTCTGGGTAAGGAGGCACATTCTTGATCGCTTGCTAGTTTCGTCATGCAGAGCAGGCATTTTAACAGTGTTTACTTTCAGCGAGGGGAATGCTCTTGCCCGCAGCTGCGCTCCAAATAAACAGTCTTGTATCTATCAGTGACAAGATAATACACATCTAATCTGAACATGTAGCAGCTTTTCACAGAGTCCAACAAGTCGGGTCCTTCTGGTTCATCCCTGGAAAACAGTTGTGCAACGCAGGGAACACTTTGTGCGCCTTTCGAATAAAAACCTGCACGTACTAAACACAGACACCTTGCCACACACCCACACTCCCATGACTGCACTTCCTCTGCCATGATGTCACCGTCTGGGTCCAATCTTTGCAGATGTGGGAGCCAACCCTATTAATTTTTTGGGAAGCAATCAACACTAATGCAGTTGGTGTTGTGGCAAAATGATGTTACTGGCCATATAAAGACACAGCTACCGCAGCGGCAGGGGGTGAACGCGGGGATACAGTAGTGGCACGGTGGAACAAACAACACCCGTATACAGCGCCAAGGCTAAATTACTTCTCCAAGACATCTGTTATGAGAACGGAGTCCTGCTAGCTCGTTGTTGTGGAGAAATACTTTGTTAACAGCCAACTCTCCCCGGGGTTTACAGTGTTTTGAAAGGTGACATTTTAAGCCTCAGGCACTGTTGCCTTGTTTGAGGCCTGCTGTGCATCATTGCGTGGTGAAGGACTGCATGCCACATGGTCTCAAATTATTTCCCAATTAAGCCAGTGTGCAAGTACATCCAACGGGAAGGATGACGACATCACTATTCCCAGAGAAGTGAGAAAAGACACTTTCTCAGTTCTGTGTGGGCAAATGGTTTCTGTTAGTTTATTGCCACTTGCTCATAATAGAAATAATCTTTTTTTTTCACAAGTCCCAGTCCAAGAGTGCCATGGTGGGCAGGGGTGTGAGCAAAGAATACAAAACCAAATCTTTGACTCTATCTTCTAAGTTAATCTTTGCGTTTACAAGAATGAAAGCACGCTGTAATTTAATAGTGATCCACTTCTGACAGAAGCCATGATAATTGTAGGTCAGCAGACCAGCGATTCCCTCAGTAACAATATCATCCAGAGGTAGATCGCTCTCTCATCCGAGACATGAAGATGTGGTGTTGTATGAAGTGTAAGCCCCGGCTCTTTACTGTGTCATCTCTCTTAGCAGAGACCTATCAGAGTGAAATAACATCCTATTAGCGTGTGCACTGGAGAAATCTTCCTCACCCAACATTCTTCTCCTTGAGTGCCTCCATTAACCATAGGTTATCCTATGATTTAGCCATTAGCCACAGCTCAACATAACCATTAGTTATAGGAATTCATAATACACATCACATTGCCGGTTGTATAAAAACCACTGCAATTTGTCTGCAGACTTTAAATTTGTGCTCCCATTACAAACCTCCCCTCTCCCCGCTGCTTGATGTGACTTGCTTAGTTGGTTTTGGAGGCCAGATTGCTGACAAAATAGATCCAGCTGTCATGCTTATTTATGGACATTTGGGACATTTATTCCCTGTGTAGAAACATAGTGTCTTTCCAGGATGCCACCTTTTATGGGATTCAGTGTATTGGGCAAACAGTGGTATGAAGCAATTCAAGGTACGTTTGGCAATAGTTTTGAATTTTTGGAAAAGAGTGTTTCAACCCACAGCAGAGGTGTGTAACTTCCAGGGATACGCAGACAGGTTTATCTAGGATCCCGTTCCCATGAACAAATCGAGGTGGGTTTGGCAAAAGGTGGAGGAGGTGGGAACCACTGCACGTTTTGCATCACAGCATTCCTTTCACGAAATTCTATGAATCTGTACGTGCCACACACTTCTGCCAGAGCGTGACCCTACCCTCTTCCCTTCAGGCGAGGGCGCAGGGAAACAGTCACGGCTGACGCACATGTCCTCCTCAGCACAAGCTCATGACATGTCAGGGTGCGATGATGCAGCAGTGAATCGGCGGGATTCCTGCACCCAAACAACATCTGTTTCACTGCAAAGGTAACACTGATCAGGTACAAGGGGTACCATTAATTCAGTGTGTAATGATTACAACCGACACATGAGGCAAAAGGTAGCAGACTGCGCAAACTTAGCCCCTTTCTTTCATAACGTATAATTAGTTTGTATTAAACCAGTGAGTGTTGAGTTATGAGGCATCCGCAATTCTGTGCTTACAATTTGGCATTTCCTTTGAAAACAGCATTTCCTTCGAGAGCCGCAGGTAAGTGCTAGGTATGGACCTATAATTGCATCCTGAGAAGAATGTAATTACCCCATTAGCGCAGAGTCGGTTGCCTTTTACACTCCTTGGCTGCCTATATAAAGTTTACGTTGTGTTTACATAAAATCTCACACGGAGTGAACGCTGTTGCAGAGAGAGCGCAGAAAGAAGGGAGAGAAAGAGAGCGAGGCAGGATGACTGGATTGTGAAGGGGGCATATTACCTCCCACGGGGGCCCTGCTCATGGGATCGGGTTTCAGACGTTTACCAACAAAGCGTCCACGGAGGAAGTCTTGTGCCCCTCACAATAACACCACAGCACCTGGCCATCCCCACGCAGGAAACCTGAGGTCACTTCCCCCCTTTCAGGGAATTCAGACACACTCCTGCTGCCAGCCACGCGCCCCCACAGCCCATTCAAGAGGGAGCTGACTGCCAGGCGGAAAGACCTGGAGACATGCACGCAACAAACTAAAAGAGATCTGAATTGTGAGGAGAGTTTACAGCCGAAATGATTCCCAAAGAGCTTACTGACATAGTCCACAGAGAAGTGCTTGAGTGTTGTGTGTGCCAGACAGGTTCTGTTAACACCACAGCAGAAAGAGTTCCAGTTTCCCTTTTTTGGTCTCACATGTAGCGCAGATGTGATGTTTTTTTAATCAGTCCCAACAGCTAAAAGCTGGATTGGGTTGCATTGCTTAATCCTGGTTGGAACCACATGAATAAGAGGTCAAAAAACAAAAGGTATGTGCCTTAATAGCTGCGCTGGAATGCTCAGATTGTCAAAATGTTACCAACAATTAGGACACCAAGAAACAACAAAGAAAAAAAAAAACCACACAGTCCGTGATTAGAGAGAGACTGTATCTTTTACAACGTGACATGCCTTGACCAAATGTGCTTGAGACAAGCAGAGGAAGCCTTATGAAGTAAAAATCAGAAGCGGTTGATGTGAAAACCTGGTTAACAGAAAGTAATGGACACGACACAAACTGCGTCCAGTGTCCTCTAAAGCACCGTGGAGGGACGGACGGCAACAGAGAGCTTTTCCAACACAAATCTAAATTCTGCTCCTTAACCACCTGCAAACACTTGACCGCCGATTCATCATTATCGTTGGCCAGGTTTCAAACGATGCCAACCCATAAAACCAGCCACAACCAGTCCGAGTCATTTAGTTGGATTCCCAGTGCAGTTTAAAGCTGGCCGGGGTCCAACCACCACGCGGGGCTAACCTTTGGAAAACACTGAGACCTCTGAAGAATGTGACCATGGTCAATGAAACGGAGCGGGAGTGAGGAAGAGGAAGAAAGCAAACAAACACATTACACAGCCCCGTGGGCTCTGTCAAGGCAAACTTCCCAGATGCTAAATGCGACAGTCTGACTGGCTTTTGGCTGCTGTGGGATTATTTCTGCTTGTTACTGCGACAAACAGTTTGTGTAAAAATAACCTGACAGCGGTGAAAGCACAGCGTGATGCCTGAGAGACCAAAGTGTTATTTATATAGTGACAGACAGAACAGAGAGGTGTGGGAGCAAACTTGGCTGTTGTGATTTGGGAATTTGTCGCCTTCAGCATCAAATCAGCACAGTTCAGTTCAGTCCAATCAGTGCCTCTTCATTTAAAAAATTAAAACTGGTGAATCCGCCGCTCACTACTTACTGAGCAGCAGGCACCAATCAGACAAAATGAACAACTAGCTGGTGAACTAACAGAACATTTAGAGGCAAACACACAGATATTTACACCAGGACTAAAGCCAGAAACAAATGAATGATGATAATGTCGCTTTCTAACTAGTGGATGTGTAAAAGTTTGCTAACATGTTCAAAGTATGATGATATGTGACCGAAAACACGGAAAAGCAGTTAATACTATCAGACACTTACAATTCATACACTCTTCTAACTGAAACCACGACAAAATGTGACTTTAAGTGAAGTGTCGACTAGGATGGAGAGCTGCATCTCTGTCTTTATCATTTCACTCTCTCCAGTGTTGAAAGTGTTGAAAAAAATAACGTGAGAGGTGATTCATTCCCAAGAAAACGAGCTTTAGAAAAAAACGTCCCTCACCCAGATTACGCAACAGGTGAGGCGGCAAACACTTGTCACGAGGATGACACCACTACTACGCGCAGTGATGCGATGATGTATGCCCACAACATGCCAAGGAGCTGCAGCACAGACACACCCTTCCCAGACGCACTTCCTGCTGCCGAGAGACAAGTTTAGCCTGAGGGACTTTGCTCTCTGAGGCCCTCGCGCACCGCTCAGCTGGGAGCTTCTGCGATGCAACAGTTGCTCCTTAATCTTTCCTCCGCACAGTTCAGCGGGTCACACGGTCCAATGCAGTCTCTCCCTCTGCTGAGGAGGGGCTGGTTATTTGTATTTTGCCTGATTTGTGTGTGTGTGTGTGCATGTTATATCTCAGTGGGGCATGAGTGCAGGTGTGAGACTGTGATCAGAGTGACAGAGAGCGAGAGAGGAGAAAAAGGCAGCAAACAACAAAGAAGGCAGAAAAAACACACAGGCAGACAGTAAAATGTCCACACACACACACACACATGCACACACACACACACACACCACCACCCTTGCTTGTCACAGGAAGTGGTTCCTCTTTTGTCAGGGTTTTACTTTGCAGGCTTCTCCCCAGGGCAGCGTGTTTGACTAAGGTGTGCAGTGTTTAAGGCTGCTCATGATGTCAAGCCCACACACCTTCAAGTCAGACTTCTGTTTTTTTTACCAAATGACAAAAACTCTTATGAAAAGTACAGAGTAATTATGATATTATATGATGATATATGATACTGGAGGTGTTAAATCATAACTTTATAGATTATAATTAATGTCCAGCAAACTGTACTATGACTACTACTACTACTGATAATAATAATAATAATAATAATAATAATAATAATAATAATAATAATAATAAAGTCTTATAACAATTTGTTTGTATGTTTGCAAACTTTAGATTAACTACTTTCGTCTACAATAAGGTTATTTGCATTAATTACAGATTCAAACAGCTCAGCAGTTGTCAGTAGTCACAAAGTTTGCAGCGAACAGACTTGAGTGATTCTTGGTGTCATTCATTCTCATTTGAAAAGGCACATCCTTCTCTAAAGCCTTTAAATGACTTTTGGGACATCCCAGTTCAGGTCCCCATCCCTGAATGAAACTTTCCAAAGTCGACTCTGAAGGTTTTGTGAAAGGGGGTCGAGGAGGTGAGCGCAGAAATCAAAGTGTAGAAAGGTGTGTGTATTTCAGAAAAAAGAAAAGAGAAAAAAGAAAGAAAGGAAGGAATAAAAGTCCTACCAGGAGCAATGTCTGAAGTCTGGAGGCAACTTTTGGAGCAACAGTGGAAACCCGCCTCCCTCCTCTCTCTCTCTGTCTGCCTCTGTCAGCGGGCTGCCTCTCGGATCTGGACCCGGATCAGTGTGCAGCTCTGTAGTCCGGATCCTGAAGTGTCCCCCCTTCCTGCAGCGGCGAAAACTTGTTGCGTTTCCTCTGATAGTGAAAACTCGGGGAGGGATGCAGCTCGCCGGCTACATTTGTCCTACTACTGAGGAAGTTACTGGTGAGTCACAAGATCCCGCCCCCACCCCCCTCCAAAAAAAAAAGAAAAAGAGCGAGAGAGAGAGAGAGAGAGAGGAAGAAAAGGAAACATACCTCCTTCCCTCTTTACTTCAAATGAGACCAGAGAGGAGAGCAGAGCTGGTGGAGGCTTTTCTTTTTACTGTTGTTCTAATAGACTTATTGTTTCTTGGTGAGTGTTGATTGACAGGACAGGCCTGCTCTGTGATAAGTTACTAAGTGCTTTTGAGCCTCCTTTTGATGAGTTTTTTTAATCAGTCAGTCAATCAGTTAATCAGTGAATCAATCAACTACAGCACAGGTCATGAAAACATCTTTCATTCATATAAAGTTTGGTGACACTTTGCAAGTGTCTGCTAACAAAGTAGATTTCAAAATAAAATGTCATCAGACATGTTGGTCTGATAATGTTTTTTCCCCCCCAGAACTCAAAAGAGGATGTTGACCAGGATCTCGTGGAGCTTACTCCTTGCAGATCCACATCTGTGAATCAGTGATGGCGGCCACTGGTATGAGACTTACTAATCACCCACAACAATGCAATTCCAATGTGTTTTCATCACACAGTGCCTAGAAAATCAGTATTTTGCTATGAAGTGATCAGTAAAATGTCTGACACGAAACCTCAGAGACCGCTCTGGAGTCGTAGCTGTAGGGTAGCTGTTGGGTCAAGGTTAGGTAAAGTAAGGATCGGGATCAGATTAACTCAAGGGATCAGCACATGTTGAGGTCAGGGTTACATATTTTGCCGAGAGTATATCTGTGCTTTAGTTGCTGTCACTCACACACTTTTTACCCTTATGATGATTCCTGGGTTCCAATGAAGTGCTGCTCACGCCTTAACATAACCAAACAGGGTAAAGAGCAACCCCAGCGTTAAAACTCACTTCCCTATTTAACAGTGTGTTTCTTTTGTTGTCTTGATGTTCCATTTTTTTGTCATGACTCAACAAGTGGAGGGGGAGTGACGTTTATCCTGGAAGCAGCTGGCTGCCGTTTTGTCATAGCAGTCGTACATCTGATCATTTGAGTCAGTACTGTTAATCAGCGTGTGCCCACCTTGTGAAAACAGAAGCACCACCCCATCTGATAGATAACATTGTTTTGCTGCTTCTCATGACTTTAGGGATTCAGAGGGAACCAGTAAACCAGCTGCCGCCGTGCACTCTTCTGCGGTTGGTGTTTTCAGCCTTATCGGCTGTTATTCAAACAGAGTAAGACCAGAGTTTGGCCCATATGATATTTTGTAAGCTGATATCAAGACAGCGGAGTCACCCAGAGGAAACATGTTGTGTTGTTTTTCTTTACAAGGAAATTATGAGGAATTCTTTGTTTTTGCAACTGTGTGTGTTCATGGAAGAGCAATAAAATGTCAACAGGACCAGTTTGACTTTTGCACAACATGAACTTAGTGCATTTACACTTGAAACAAACAACATTGTGTGTCTCCCAACCATCAAACGTGTTTATATACATTGAAGACAGCCACACATAAGGCAGAGTAATCACTTAAAAATGGGGATAACAGCTCCTATTTTTAGACAGTCTCTCCTGGATGTCGTTCATAATGTTTCATATGTGCGTACACATGAGAAATGTCAAAAAACAGAATGAAAAAAAAGCTTCTCAGAGAAACCCAAACCCTGCCCACTATCTCACCTCTCTCACCTTTGTGCACCTGGCCACCCGGTAAACATGTGTGCTTGGATATTTATATTGTTCAACCTTTCTTCAATGCTGTTAGTTACATATCGTAATTAAAAACATTAAAAGACTCATATAAATGTAAGCTGATCTGATTGATTTGGAATCAGTGTCACTTTTTCTCTGCCTCTGAGTGTTTTGGTTGTGTTTTTGGGAATGCACAAGCAGCTGCGAAACACATGTAATATTTTAGTAAACATGGAGCTTTTAACTTCACTGCGTGACCACGTGACTCTTATCTTTCACGGTCCAGTGACAACTAAAGGAGTTTGATCCGAACTGGTGTGACCCCTGGATTCCCCACAACCCGCTAATTATAAATTCTAATTTTACACGCTGAGGCGTGGTTCTGTCAGACTGCGTGCAACAAATTAGAGGACAGATGCCTGTCAATTCATCGCGGCGAGATGACTGTCTTGCTGTTTCTTTCCTTGTAAAAAGGTTGAGGGCACCTATACAACTTGTACATAAAACATCCCTGTTTTAGTTTGAACATACTTCACCTTTTTAGGCTCTGCCATGCTCGGCAATGTAATGAACTCTAATGAGCCTCGTGGGCCTGAGCTGCAGACTAATGAGGCAATCAAACAGTTAAAAGTCACACTTCAGTAATATGTAGGTATGACTCGTGACAACGTGTACGACTGTGTGTAACAAACTGGAGGATAGATGCCTGTCGATTCATTATGTCAGAAATATCCCAATTCACTCACCATTTCTTTCTTTTCATAAAGAGGTGCCTGTTATCACCTTAGTATTGGATAATAAGGTCAAACACACATTTTACCTTTTGATGCTCCATGGTCACTGTCATTATCTAGCAAATTAAATTTGAATTGGATGTGTGATTTTTGAACACCTGAGTGAAATTACTCCTTATGAGTGTCATGGGTCTGAGCAGTAGACTAATGAGGGAATTGAACCATTAAAAGTCACATTTACGTAACTTGTAGGTGTGCCTTAGTATATGCATTCATCACAAAACACTGTGTGAAGTTGAGTGGAAACGGTGTGTTTACGATCTAGTAGCAGCATATGAGGATGATACAAACTTTCAAAAGGTGTATCAGTTGAGCCTTTTGATGATATTCTAGTGATAATAGTTTTCCTTAACAGAGCACTTGAAGTACACTTTGCTTCATCTGAAACTCATCCACTTCTCACCACTTCACCTCTTTGATTGTCTAGAGTATAAAACGAGTCATGCTACAATATGCACTTCAAAACTCAAGCAGGGAAAACAAGCACCGCATTGGCACTTAATTGTAGACAATTTCTGTTTTACAAGAGTTTGTGGTTAAGGAACTGTGGTGAGAATCCCACCCAGGAGAGCACGTACCGTATGGCTGATGCAGACTGAGGGGAACAATGTAAGGTAATGCTAGGAATGTCCAATGACCAGTAGTGAAGGAAGAATCATCATCATATGTTATCATATGTTGAAATCATACGTTTCTATTTCCCTCTGAAATGTTGCATAGTAGAAGTATTAGTAAGTATTAGTATCTCCAAATAAGTACAGTGCCTAAGTAATTGTATTTGGTTACATTTCACCACTGCCAACAGTGACTCATTTAAAAGGCTGACTTCTGCATCTGACTGATGCTGTGTGAGTTTTAGGAGATGCGACTAAATTAATCACACAAGAGGAACTTCTGGTCTGTGCATTTTTCAACGGGGCTGGCCTGGCGGCTCGCTGCAGATGAGGACCAACCATGGTCAGGGGAGACATACCAAAGCCCTGAGCTCAGCCCAAGTGCAGCAGTCTTACAATATGTCAGCAGTGTTATTTTTACAGGGTCATATTAGAAAACCAAACGGATCTGCATCTGCCCCACAAGGGCATTCCTCCATTGCTGACCCTGAGCAAACCCCACAACCTCTTGTGCTCCTGCTCTTGCGTCAGCTCATTACAAGCCCCCAATTTCCAAAGTAGCATTTACCCCTGCCGTGGCTCATCAGGCGTCTCTCTTGTAATGATAAATACTCCCATGAATTAAACAGCAAGGAGCCAGATAAGTCAGAACACAGACATTAAACCCGTAATTCCTGGCTGCCTTCTGTGTTTGCCTAGTTAAACATGTTAGTGGGTGAGTGGATCAGACGGGCCTTGGGCTGAAACCTTCACAGGAATCGGGGTCATTAGCCATCAGACTGATAAACAAGCCTGTGACATAATGTGGAAACACTGATCCCATTCATAGGTCTAATCACCCGCAAAACATTCTGCATGCCGTGCAAATCTCACACATATAAAACAAATTCCTTGTGGTCGGTGGGGGGATAGTGAGGTGCCGCGGGGGGAAAATGGCTGTTTAGTGGAATATCGCTCTCTGTCCCACTGGCTTCTTCTCACATCCACAAAGAATTGGGAGTCTGGGTGAGATTAGGGGACTGGTGCCGTTGCGGCTTTGTCTTTGTCTACCCTCTACGCAAAATATCATGTCAGGAAGTGGATAGTCTTTTTTTTCCCCCAAGAGTGGAGTGATGACCCCTCATCTTCCAAGTTCCTGCAGCACTTTTTTCGTCTCAAAATGGAGAGGGAAAAAAAAAAAAGCACAGGCGCCTTTCATATGTGCGTATCTGTCGCCTCTGCATGATGACCAAAGTCGTAGTCTACCTGCAGGAAAAAAAACAACTGAAAGTTTGAGCTTCAACACGATTTTTGCAGTTTATTTCCTGTTTGACTGTGTGTGAAAGTTTCAAGAAGGATTACACAGCTTTTCTGTGTAATCTCTTTTAGGTCTATTGGTCTGGACATAAATCAAAACAGGGGTCTGGAACTCCGATGGAAACATGCAATAAGTGTTCATGTTGGAAACACATAAACTTGTTACCAATTAGTGCTAACTGTGCACTCTGGCAAATACAGGACCTCATTATAATGACCAAAATAATTTGGTGTATGAACAGTGCAGCCAAAACATAATAAGTCAGCAGCACTGAGATAACCCTCACTTGTTCTCAGCGGTTCCTGTGCCAGGCCTGGCTTTCATACAACTTCAAAAGGGCAGATACCAATTGCATTGCTCCTCGACTCAGATAAATGTAATTGAACCCATTTCCCTTTACCAGTAAGTCCAAAACAGCAACTTCTGTTTTCTCTATAAATTAAAGCCAAAGGAAACGTTTCAGCTTTGAACTTAAATGGCACAAGGTTATTAGATAATAAAAATTAGTGAGGAAATTAGGTAATTAAGTTGTTCGCATGTCATTATATTCCCTTCCATTTACAGAGATGTGAAATGATTTATACACGTCCTTAACTGAGGTTAAAATACAACAAAATGAAAACGACTTAAAGTATCATTATGCAACGGAACAGGCCCTGTGAATGTAACAGTAACAGATAAATATGACTGGTATAATATAATATAATATGACTGCATAAACACATGAAATACATTTTATCTTGATCTTCATAATAACACTAGATCATACTTTATGAACAGTGTTTTGTTTGTATCTTCTCCATCAGCACCAGTAACCATGGACGCACATACAGTCATCCATACAATCACATACAATCAAATGCAAACAGTACAGACGCTTTGCCTCCCTTATCGTCCACAACTGCACAACACACTGATTCAACCATCAGAGGCTCACGCAGCAGCAACAGGGTGCAAACACTCAGACACATTTAAAAATGTGCAACAGCACCACCTGCTGTTTGCTACGCGCAACTACAAGAAACAGCATTTACGAATTTACACTTTATTATATCAAGAAAATACGTCCGCGTGTTTCTGCTTCTTGTCAAATAAAACATATCAATTAAATGATTTTTTCACCCACATGAAAGTAACTCTTGCGGTGTTTTCAGTGTGAGCTGAGCGGCGAATCTGCGGAAGGGAAACGACCCTGAGCGGAGCAGGAAACACGTGTCGAGCTGCCGGAAAGGAGAGAGGATTCAGTGTGTGTGCTGCTCAGGAAGTCTTCATTTATACCTGCTGTGACCGAACTGTTCTGACTTTATCGCCGTCGAGGACGTGTGTTTCACAATGTCTTCGTTCAGGAAAGCGTTGAAATCCCGACAGAGAAACCACCATGAAAGATCTCAGGTGAGCATCTCCTCTGTTTTGCTAGCTAGCTTGTTAGCATGCTGCTCTGTTGTGAAACCCCCCCGCACCTCTTTCTGCATAAAATAAAAAAAATAATGTTCCTGTGACACAAGTAGTAATAAACACTAGATGTGCACTCATGTGTTTTAACTTTTCACCGTTTTGGTTTCACCAGCCTGGTTCCAGGAAACATTTGGGATTGCTAGAGAAGAAGAAAGACTACAAACTCCGAGCAGAGTGAGTTCAGTCACATTTATCAGATGTGTTCTTCTGTTTCCATCCTTTCCAGTCTACTAATGTCAGAGCCGTTGTGTTGTTTTTCAGTGACTACCACAAGAAACAAAACACTCTCGCTGCCCTGCGAAAGAAAGCTCTGGAGAAGAACCCGGATGAGTTTTACTTCAAAATGATCAACTCTCAGCTGCAGGTGAGACGAACAGTGAACACACAGACTGACCTCACGTTGATGCTGTCGCCTGACCTCTGTGACGTTTAACCAGCGTCATCTTATTTTGGCAGGATGGAGTTCACGTGGCGAAAAAAGCGGAGGGGGAGGTGGAGGTGACGGAGGAGCAGAAGAAAGTGATGAGGACTCAAGATATCAAATATGTGGAGATGAAAAGAGTCGCAGAGGCCAAGGTAAGTCTGTGTTTCCCGCAAAGGATCATTCATTGAGAGCTTCACTGACACCATCCAAGAGTCTCCGATTTTCTTACTCATACTGGTTCCTGGTCATTGGCTCTCTGTTCAATTTTTAAGATTTTACTGGTCACATCTGGATCTGACCTTAAGATTTACAGCAGAAATGTTGACCCTAATAAAAAAAAGTCAAGGGTCAAATCTGAAAGTTTTTTGCTGTCAGGGCCCCTCGACTTTGGAACGACCTGCCTGAGAAGATGAGGCCAAAAACTTCTTTTAAATCACTTCTTAAAACTCATTTTTATGGACCAGGTTTTATGTGACGTCATCTTTTGTTGCTTCGATGGTTTCTGTTTTTATTTCTAAATAGTTTAGTCTGACTTGTGATCTTTTTGGTTTAGTTTACTTTGTCTGTCAACGGACATCACACCTAAAATGGAACTGTAATGTAATCTGTAACTTACACAGCTTTATAAGTAGCTTTTTTTCCCCCTCAATCAATCAAAGAAACATCACAGCCTGAAAAATGCACTTTTCTGTTGATTCTTGTTTAGTAAATATCAGTAATTATTTATTGTATCATCTGAATCTTTACTGTAGGTGTTACACACTGAACATATATGAGATATGTTCAGGTCATTACAATCTACCGCCATAACACGAGTGCTCCACAAATGGAACTTCATTTGTTGCCCCCTCCCACATAATCTTTGTCTGTTTTATCGTCGGCTTTCAGAAAATTGAGAGGCTGAAAGGTGAGCTCCATCTTCTGGAGGCAGACAGCAAACCAAAAAACACGCATACATTTTTTGTGGATTCCAAGAAAGACGGTAAGCATGACATCATTGCTTTTTTGGGCTTTAATGGTTATTAAGTTGCACTAAAGCAGAAATGTTTTAATACGTGTTTTACTTTATCTCCTCAGTGCAGTCATTTGACCTGGCGAAACACCTGAACACGGCTCCTGAGCTGGTGGACAGAGTGTACAACAGGCCGACTTTGCAAACTCTGGAGACAAAGAGCATCCAGGGAGCCGCAGAGCCTCGCAGTATACAGGTCTGTTGGTTATAATGCAGCCTCTTTTGTCCTGTAACCTTCCTGAGCGTCTGCAACCTGTACTGACAGAGAAACAAATGTACTTCTATAACTGTATATTGTGGTGACTTAAAGGTTCAGTTTAACCAGCTGATGGTTCATGTTTTCTCACTCTTCACTGTAGAAGTTAGCTCGGCAGAGGAGTCACCAGTACAAGATCCTCTCCCAGAGGATTGACAGAGAAAAGAAGATGTTTGTAATCAGCCAAAAGATTCAGTCCCGGAAAGACCTACAGGTGAGGAGGGAAGCTCTTTTTAATCCCATTTTGGATTCAGTTTCAGATGAGTGTTTTTTTTATTGTTGTTGCTGTTGAATTTAAATTTCAGTATGAACAAATGTTACAGAATATGTTATTGCTCTGTGCAACAGGACAAGAACAAGAAAGTGAAGGTAAAAAAGGAGACACCCAACGCTGCTGCTATTTACAAGTTTGAGGCCAAGAGGAAACGCTGAGAGGGGGATTAATCATCACGCTGAGAAGAAATCACTAACTTTGCTAAAGAGACACTGTTGAAATGATGGACTTCAAGATGGTGGAAACCACAGACTTTTTCTTTCCCTCAAATATTGTTGCAGCTTTGCAGTTTTGTACATATTTATGTTATATTTAGTTTCTGTCAAATAAATTTCAAACAAATTTCTTCACTTGATTTTCTGTTTTTTTTCTTCTTTTTTTTGATTGAAATGGCTGAATTTGAGGATGTTATCTCTGGTCAGCTGAGCCATCAGAATCGGGGCAGCACATTGTATGTTGTTGTTGTACCAGTAGGTGGCATTAGTGCTCTTTATCATACAGTGTGAGAAGACTGTTTCTGGCTGAAGACCCCAGAACATGCATGGGCGTAAACTTTAATTTCACTCGTATGCCCCAACGTGAGACTTCAGAGTTTAACTGTGATTGTGACGTTTTCTGTAAGATGTGCGCAGTGTTGGTGTTTTTGTGACGAGCAGTTCTCTGCTCCAGTATGTTGTTAACTGAAGAGGTGAACTCTTCGTTCACATTTCAGAGTTGTCATAATGGGCCGTGATTGCTTTCATTCAAACTGTAAATACTCAAAGCCAGTCATAAATCCAGCTTACCAGTAACCCGGAGCATCGTTTGTTAAAGTGGCTCATCCTTTAAAATCTGACATCAGAAACTTACTCGTGTATACCAGTGTGTCATTTGAGGGCAACTTCCTGCTGATAAACATTTTTTGCTTTGACCAGGTGCTTACAAATACAGTATTAGTTTTGTTGTGTGTGAGGCTGGTCGGTTTTGTGCAGTGGAGGCACAGATTCAGCTCAACTCCTCAGATCCTCTCAGAGCCTTCGACTGGAGGCAAACACCTTCGACAGACATGAAGGGCAGACACAGCTACAGCTAATAATATTAAGTTTGGTTTAGGTGTCAGTTAGCAAGCGTTGATAATAATAATACCAATAATTACATCATTGATGCTTGTTCATTAGCCCACTTTAATCAAAATGACCCATTATTAATTTTATTAACTGCGGCTGTGCATAAGCAAATGTGCCTCTGTGAAAAAGCTCCCATGAGAGGAAAATGTAACTTTTTAACAGCTACATCAGTTTCTACCGTTTATCCTCCTTCAGTGAGTTATGGTGGAGGAATAAAAGTAGGAAAAGCAATTACGTTAACGACAGCTCTGCTCTATTTGCGTGTCCCAGTAAGCCAGTGAATCCGTAATACCAGGACCATGAAACTGAAGCAGCTAAATGGCATTTGGCCATCATTCGTTTTCTTATTTACACCTGTGACTCTCCCACAACTACGTGTCACAATGTCTCCCACAATAAAGGCCTATGAAGACTGTCGTTTTTCAACATCCCCCTTGCCTCCACCTGCTTTCAAAAGGCTCTCCAGCTCTCGCGGGCTAATTAGACTTCTCAGGAAAGTGCGTGCACGTGCTGATCAAGTTTGCCTGAGTGCCATGGTGGAGCAGGGATTAGCTCAGACGCCTCATTGTAAGATCCCTGGTTTGACAGCCACTAAGGCGTTCTGTTGATCTTCCTGCCATCAGTCCCTGCCAAGTCCATGTCCTGGTAATTGAAGTTGGTTGAGTCAAAACTTCCAGGCTCTCTGAAATGTACTGATGCGCCATATTTCAGGTGAGGCAAGCACATTCAAATTGTCTCTCCGCAAACTATCCTTTTCTGTTTTGTTTTGTTTTGTTTTTTTGCGCTGTCTTCCTCTATTAACCTCTATGCGGCCGTGCGTGTGCGTGTGCATGTGCTGTGTAACCAACTGTATGTGTGGTTCCTCCGGTCTGTAGTGTGAAATAGACTGAAGACCTGGCGCCCAGCAGCAGATCACAGTGACCCAGGTTTGATTGATCACTGTGGTGGCAGCAGCTTCATAAACAGGGCCCATCCATCAGCCTCTCCTGGGAGCCTGTGGAGGGGAAGAGGGGAGAGAGGGAGCCAGGCAGAAATGTCACCATGCGCAGCGAGAGGTGGAGGGGGCCGGAGGAGAGCAGACCGGAGGCCTTGGCCCAAACACTGCTGACCAGAGCAAAGGTGAGCCAACACCTCGGGATGGGCCAAAGTAGGGGAAGAGTGATGGCAGGTGTTCAGTCGGGGCTGGTTACTCTCGTTTTAAAGCTTACGGCAGTTCTCTGATTGCAGCACAAACGATGGTGAGGACATTTTTAAATGTACAAAAGTCTACAAGACTGTGTGTATACACGTGTAGTGAACGTATACAGAGTGCGAACGCATGTGTGGATTTCACTGTACGCCGCACAAGCAAGTCCTCCAGTGGCATTTCAGCATTGACCATTCATGCGCCCAGTAAAAGAGTGATTGACGTCCTCGGCCAGCTCTCCTTCCCCTCCTTCCTCACGCCTTCCTCCCAACCTCCTTGCCCTCCTCGCTACTGCGTCACAGTGCAGAGAGAGCGTGCGTGTATCGGGACCCTCGGGCCCAGCGTCCATAAGCGGAGGGGGTGGAGGTCGTTGAGGAGAGCCCAGGGGTCAAAACACTATGTGCGCAGTTCCGGGACCCCTATCTGGCTGTGTGACCCAAGTACAGACGGGCCTCTGTTCCCCTCCTCAAGCTCTCCTTTCATTCCCCCCCCCCAGCAACGGGACTCTTGCGCCGGGGTGCAGTGGCAGAGCTCAGGGGTGGGCAGTGGGCGACCTCCTGATTTTAAAGATATAGACAGGCATTTCTCTTTTGTCGAAAGCCTCGTAATTCATTTGACGACTCACACGGGCCATCCTGCTAACCCCCACCCCCACCCCGCTTCCACCACCCCATGCCATCTCTAAAGTTAATGACCCTGGAGGTTTGCTAACAAATAGTCATTTTTGGAATGGGAGGGGGGGTTAAAAGTGGAGTGCTATGCGGTAGTCACACAGCTGCAGGGTATGACATTGACCCCGATATATAGTTACTGTTGGAGAGTAAAAGACTAGCCTGGTTAAGAAGGAGTACAACACAACAGAGCTTTGTTCAAGTTTAGTTAGAAAACATATTGTGGAAAAAAACTACTCTTTTAAATAAAGGGGGCATTTTGTAATCAGCTTCCTTGATGTAAATGTCAATTAAAAAACTGTACTGTACATTTTATATGAGCTTGCACTGTCCTAGGTATTCAAAACAAGAAAACAATTGAGAGCTTTGAGTTCTCAATTATAGTCAAAATACACTCCAGTGTTTGTGGTATTGAAAAATTTCATTCAGAATATTAAACTCCTCTTTCCAGAGTCGACATGCAAGTTACTCTTGATAATCTACAGACCTCACTGTGAAGAGCTTTCATTGGAACTACTTTCTACTAAAGAACTAAGCCCGTGAAAACTGTCGACAGCATGTACTGTGCATTACTCAGAGTGGGTGCTGTTACATTTTTAAAGTTTGGCATTTCAGCGCTTCCCTCAGTTTCATTGTGGAGGTGGAAGAAATCTCAAGACACAATCAAATAAAAACAAAGGTTTCATTGCAATTTTGGTAAAGCAGCCCATTAATTTATTTCTTAAGCAGTTGCAGGCATTGTGGTCTCTTTCTCTTTATCATTAGACGACACAGAATACAAATTAGTCACAAACCGCTGCCGCCTCCCTCATATGATTTTAACCTGCCACTTGATCCTTGCAAACCACAAGTGCTGCACCTTCACCCGCCTTATTCACCAACACAGTTCTGCCCTGCTCCAAAGCCGGCGCACAGAGCCGAGGTTAAGGATGGTTAAGGACAATACTAATCGATCCCCCAATTACGGAGAGCTGGAGAGCGAGAGGTGGGGAGAAGAGAGAGGTAGCCTGGGGTTTGAGTGTCGGGAGGGTGTCTCAGAATGCGAGCGGTGGGTGGGGGATGAGAGCTAGTCTTTATCTTTGGATCCCTCTCTCCTTTAACTTGAAACTGGGTGTCATGGGGCTTTTGAAGTAGTGGATAGAGAGGAGGGACAGAAAAGGGTGGTGGTGGTGGTGGTGGTGGTGGTGGGGTGCTAAGAGGGAAAGGGAGGGAGTGGGGGGGTTAGGTTGGCGTGCAGGCAGGGTCTCTCTCCATGCCAGGGGGAAGACGTCTGAAGGAAAATCTTTACAGCCTTGACAGTGCCCCTGACGCGTGTGTGTTTTTGTGTGCTTGTGTGAGTATTTAGATGTGTGTGTGTGTGTGTGTACCTTAGCATGTTTGTGTGTGTGTGCACGTGTGCATGTGTGCCTGAGTCTGGCTCATGCAATGAGGTGGGGATCACAGAGCCCCCTTTTTAAATTGCCGCTAATGAGCCCTGGCTGGCGAGAGGTACTCGAATTGATTAAATTTGCATGGGAGCCTAAATCATGACGGGGGCCTCATACTTGTGCCCCCTGCCACCCCCACCCCCCATCCTAGCTCTAGGTGCACACACATACACAGCACCCCCTGGTCCCCCACCCCACCACCTCCACATCAGACCTACAGGGGGTATCTCTCTGCAGGAGAGAGGGACGGGATAGAGCAGGGGAGGGTGTGTACATGTGTGTGTGTGGTGTTGAACGGGGCGTGGAGGGCACCCATCTGCCCCGGTATTACTGTCAGTCCATCATTCAGGGGAATGCCAGGCGCGCGCCTCGGGGACGTGTTCATTACGCTTTAACTACCGGATCTGTCCTTGTCTCGCAGCCTCCCCGTGTCATTGTCTGCCTGAGATTGCGTGTGTGTATATTTATGCATGTGTCTGCTTGCATCACAATTGAATGCACCCAGTTCTTGTGTATGTGTGTGTGTGGGGGGTGGGGGGGGGGTGTTTTGAAATTGAGAAACATTCTGGCACCCTGGACAGTATACTTGGGTTTGATACTGCAGGTGTGTACGTTTTTAACTTCTGCTCTACTACTGTTATTATCACTATTATATTAACGTCCTCCTTTGTCAATATCTTTTCACTTCATTGTAATGTTCTCGGTGTCTTAATCCTTACTTCTGTCTGTCACACAAACACACTCCACTCTAACATGCACTTTTTCTTTCCTGTCTCAAATGTGTTGCTTCTCTAATGGTTACCTCCCTAATGGCAATGACGACGCATGATGAGAGCTACACTTTCTGTGTGCACGTGCGCCTCGTATCTGCTCAACAGTGAGCCATCGTTACGTGCGTGCGTGTGCGTGCGCTG
>JBAJHX010000036.1:15737441-15775137 GCA_037176925.1 Amniataba percoides
ACACTTTCTGTGTGCACGTGCGCCTCGTATCTGCTCAACAGTGAGCCATCGTTACGTGCGTGCGTGTGCGTGCGCTGGTGGGGGGACAGCGCTTGTGCGTGGTTAGCCTGGGTGATTGCAGTAATCAGATGGGGAGGGGGGGTGTTAATCAGAGTTTGTTCGTCAGTGGCCTGATGAGGGGCGATGAGGGCCGCTGATTGTAATGTGATGCTTCAATCGGTCCCTCTGACGACTACAGAGACAAACCGCCAAGTGAATCATTATCATACCGTGCACTTTTTTTTGTTTTTTTTTCTTTTCCACTTTTGGAACGCCACGGCCGACTGCAAAAGTGTAAACAAACAAGCAAAACACTCCTATATGCTTCCAAGTATGTCACTGGGAAGATGCAGACACAATTATTATTATGCAGGATGTTTTCATTCCAGTGGACACAATGAAGCACTGTGACACGATGGGTTATATATCACTATTTAGGTGTCAGTGTCACCCCTATTGAATAACAAGAGCAGGGGGGAAGGGATGCGTTGGGGTTAGAGGGGAGAAAAGACGTGGTTGGAAAGATTGGGGGGTGGGGAGGTAAATGTGACCCCGTGGTTTATAGTCCTGTCTTGTCACAGATGGGCTTGCATCAGATCTTTTTTTTTCTCCCCTTTCTTTTCCTTTTTTTTTTTTTTTTGCAGCAGTGGGGGGGTGGGTGGGGGGCGATCGCTGATGCTATTATGGCTGTCTCATCAGCCAAGTCCCTACAAGGGCTGATACAAATTAATTAACCTAATTAGGGGCTGCGATTGCGGGTGTGATTATAGGGGCTGGAAGGGGAGGGAGGGGTGGAGGGATGAGGCAGAGAGGGATGGTTCATGGAGGTGGGGGTTCGCTGCCAGCCAGGGCCCAGGCGATGATGAGCCGGGAGGTGTGGGAGAGGAGCCAAGATGCTCTGCATGGCTAATGAGGAGAGCTAGCTAGCTTCAGCCTTCCCTCCCCTTTCCTTTTTACAATTCTCCATCTTCTGTTTACTTGCTTCTTGTTTGTTTGCTTTTTTCTTTCTTGTTTTTATATTTCACTTCTGTCATGCTTCAGTTTCCTCCAGTGTAATGTTAGATCTTTACACATTGGAAACTTCAGATGTGAATTAGATATGTTTTATCATTGTTTTCCCATGTTTTGTCCTTGTGCTTTTATTTTGATGAGTGACTGAGTCTGAGGCCACACAAACTAACTAATTCACCTGTTGCAGAGCACAATTAAAAGAACTTTAATCTGTTATCTGCTCTTTTCCATGTTGTGGGCCATTGGCCAATCTGATCCAACTAGTGGACCTTGTTCTGGTTTTACTGTTGATATTCAAGACTTTTATGGCTAAAAAATATTTCTGACCAGTTCCGATGGTGAAGTAGGATCCCAGATTCCTCTACAAAGATGTAGTCTGGCTTTTGTTGATGTTCTGTAGTATCACGCTGCATAGGGTGCAGTGCAGCACTGCCTATTGTTCACTTTAACTGTACTCCACACAAGGAACAGAAATACCCTCTGGGAACACATAGTGTCACACACACACAAACACACACAGGCTCACACAATTTCTCATCCTTTCGTATGCACAACCAATCGCAGCTCAACACACAGATGCACACAGTGCACTCAGACTCCCTCTCTCACACAGGCACACTCCAGAGGAGCAATATTTAAATCTCCTTCTATTTGTATTGGAAACAGAACAAAGATATTCTTCAGACCGAAGCAAAATGTGTTTTCTTGCCGGCATCAGCAATTCTAATGTTTCTAATGAGTTGGAGAAGACGGGCGACTGGAAGCGGTTAGGTATCAGTAAATAAAAAAAGGAATCAAAAGGAAAGAAAAGAGGAGTTCCTCACGAGTGCAGTTCTGGGGCTTCTATGTTACCGAAGGTGCAGGAACCAGTGCCAGTATTGTCCACTGATTGCAATGTCACCTTTTGAATGTTGTCGCTGTATCTGTGCCATACTAAGCACGCAGTGGATTGTGGCATTTGATTTCCAAGATTGTGCCTTTAGCTGCCTGTCTCTCTCTCTCTCTCTCTATCTTTCCTTTCTGTTCTTCTTGCTCACCCTCCCTCACATGTTCTGTTTCTGCCTCAGTATCAGTAGCAGGGATGTGATTAGGAAGCCACTACCAGACAGTGATAGGGAGGTGTTCATATCACCGTTCTGATCTGGAGCCCCGGGGAAAAAAAAAGGAAAAAAAAAAAGCCCCTTCTGTTTTCCTCTCCCAAGGATTCTGCAGCGTAAATAGCCATAAGGCTCCTCTTCATATATGGAAAAATGCAAGATGGCTTTTTATTAAGCATGAAGATTAAAAATGAAGAAAAAGTCAAACAATGTGTGTGATTTAAACCTGCTCTAATAAAATGTTCATATTAGTGCATTAGCTCATAGTGACAATCCCACAGAGAATTACCATTCAGCAACTAAAAAGTGCAGCTTTTCTTCACTCTCAAACTCTCACCATCATGTTTTCAAAAAAGTAAAACATTAAGCTTGTATTTGTCTACTTTCCCACAGTAGGACAGAGTGCTGCTCCATATCTACTGGATGTGGCAACCTGGTTAAGTTCACCAACACCAATGAGCTTTCTCCAGAATTACAGATTACAGCTTTAATGTATATTAGATTGAGTAGAAATGACATGAACTCGACATTATGTAATGTAAGTATCTGCATCTGAACCAATAATATTTCTATACTGACATTGTACGCTTTACAGTAAAAATCAAATGATGAACATCAGATACGATTGTTTACTTTTCCATTATATTCCAAACTTTCAGTTCACAGTTCAGTGCTTTGCATGTACCATTAAATTCTTATTTGCGTTGCTTTTTCTTTCACTGTTCCATGTAGAGCGCTACTGACAGCGGGTAGCAGTTTTCTGAGCTTTTACACTCCCTGTTCTGAACACACCGGCTAACCCATCTTTCCAATGAAAGGTCCTCTGGTATGCAAAAAGGGAAATGTTCCAGTAACACTGAAAAGACTTTGTTTGTTTGGAATAAATAGAAGAATAATTTGCATGAACTGCTACAGCCACATAATTCGACATAAATTCCCATTTCACACACTGTTATGTCGTTTTGTTTTGTCTTAATGAGGTGTTACGAATGTTGATTCAGTGAATCTCTTTGTACTTACTGTATGTTTCATTAGATCATCTAAATTCCTGAAACTGATGATGAAACATTGTGAAGAATTTGTATTCCATGTGCATCGAACAACGAGAGAAGCGTCACGCTCAGGTTGAGGAAGTACGCGTGTGTGTGTGTGTTGAGGGAGAGGGCCAGAGCGATTACTCAGGCCTTTGAGAAGTCGCTGTCTCTTGGCTCCGGTACTCTCGCCTCACTGATAAGCATGAGCCCTGTCAGAGGGAAGGTAAATACGGCACTTAAGGATTCCTCTCTCATTTGTAGTCACGCTTACGCTTTAATTAAAGCCAGAGAGAGAGAACGAGAGAGAGCGATAGCCCTGCAATGAGCTGATGCTATCAGGGGGCCAGGCAGGTAGAACCACTGGAAGATGTGGGTCCGATATCAGGCATCCACCCAGCTTATATATGTGTGGGGGGGGGGAAACAAAACAAAATACAGTATATGTTTAAACATATATGTGTGCGCATATGCATGCACAACCCAGACAAAATATTTGTGTGTGTGTGTATGTGCGAGGCGCTTTACGTTGCTCTCCCAGCTAAACAGCTGTAGCGAGGCTGCTATCAGATATTTATAAGCAGCTCATGAATATGGATGGGCGGCGAGATGGGACTGATGTTTGTCCTCTAAGAGGGGATGAAAGGAGAATGTGTGCTCCTTCCCTGAGAGACCCAGTCAGGGCCGCTCACATAGCAGGGGATGTGAGCTCCGGATTGGGAGTAAAACAGGGATTGGGGTGGGTGACAGTGGTTCAGGACAGATGGTAAAATTTAATGAAAAGTGATTTGGATACTCACTCAAGGCGAAGAATTCCCCTTACAGATTTCTGAATTAAAAACTTGTAGTAAAGTATTAACACTCGCATCAGCGTGACTGTAGGTTTTTGCTAACTCCTTCCCAAATCGTCCATTCAGGATTATTGCTGCTTTTTTAATTCAGTGATATTTGTGCTCATTATAATGATAATAATTATACATCTGTGATGTTTGGCTTTTAAACATCATGTGGCTTGAGTGTATAAGTGTATAAATGTGCCTTCTTCAGTTTTTGAATGCAACCATGTCCTACTGGCCAAATGGAAATTAAGTACATTTTCATTTAAGAAAAAAATAAGTGGAATTTCTTTGTCACAGTGAATAACGCGTGTCCTTGCCCATTGCCCACTCTGATTCCCAAGCAGCAAACATTTGGTCAGGGACATGCATAACTGACCTAAGTGTCCACAGTAGAGGTCACCACATTGAGAGACAGGATCAGAGGACAGCAAGCACGGGGGCGAGCGGCAGCCCTGTATTACAATGTACCTTTCAATGCTAATCACTGAGTCATCTATCAGAGCTAATACATGGGCGCTAAGCAACCTGTACATGCATTAGACCCCCCCAAATTACCATAATGGGTTGGTTTTTAATATGGCTAATAGGCTGGCACGACCTTGCCCATTCACTCAGCAGGTACATGCATCTAGCCAATGTGAAATGGACATATTTAGAGACTAAATGACCATTAGGGACTTTTAGCTGTTACGGGTCTGTAGTTATACATCTGAAAAGGGATGGATGGATGGACAGACAGATGGATAGATGACAAACAGAGACATTTGTGAGCAAAAGACAATAAAATGAGAGGAAAGAAGCTGAAATGGTGATGTATGCAGAGGAGAATGGATATTATTGTTGGTTTTGCTCTTTGGGAGTACAAAACACAAAATGGCTATTTTATGGGGCTGCATTTTGACCAAGTAGCCGTCTTCATAACTGAATGTGCTGGTGAAGGAGTGCCCTGTGGGCACCACTGGGAAGTACGTCAGTGTGGGCGCAATGTGGTACCGGGAGGGCGGATGGGTAGAGAGGAGGAGATAGGGCAGAATCTGAAAAATGTGCCTCCGCAAAACCCCGGGGGGTTAACATTTTGGTTTTCTCTGAGTCTTTGTAGTAGTAGACAAATGATCCCAGGAGTCAGACAATAATGTTTTTATGGGACTCTAAATGTTGAGCTCAACAAGGTCATTGTGGGAGTGTAATGGCCAACACGTGGCCAGGCTTGAACTCCGACAGCCGCGCAGTTGGTCCGGGGGCCAGAGGGGAGGAGAAGAGGTGGGAGGAAAGCAGGGACTCACCCCTCTGGGTTCCTCCAACAAGCCTGCACTTTGTTCTTATGGGAGACAAGAGCTGCTCAGAACATAAAGTACCTAGATGACCAAACTATGCCTGGCCAGGCCAGCCTGGGTCTTGTAAACTGGCCGAGAGATAATGTTTCCCTGCAGCTAATCTGTGCCTGGATGCCCACGCCCTGGCATCTAGTGAACAATAATCCCTTCCTGCTTCAAACAAGAATCCTTTTCTTGGTCTCTCTTGGGACATGTCGGACTCTCACTGTCTGTTGCTCCCCTGCGTGGGTCAGAGCTGAGTGATTTATCTGTTTGTTAGTCAGGATAAAGGATTTCACTGTAGTCTGGCTGTCCACTTCACTGTCACTAATAAAAGAAGGGATATGGGAACTGTGTGTCCCCCGACCGGAGCTAAGGTGTAGATAAATAATGGCACCAAACACAACAAACACAGTAATGATTTTGTTTAAGCTTTCTCAATAATGTATGTGCTTTGATTTGCTAAAATGAAGGAGATGTTTGGTTGTCTGTGTTTGAGGTTTTCATTTGTCTGCATGTGTGTTTTCTCTCTCTCTTGTTAATTTAATCACGTTTGTTGTTTGGCTGCGAGGACATTCCCACGTTTATGGACTGATAAATACTGTAACTCTGAAAAGGACTGCTGGTGATGTCTTATGTGCACCTGTGGAAGTATGTGTGTTCTTTCATTTACATCTAATGTTGACAGTGTAAAGAACAGAAAAAATCTAGGGAAAACTGACAGCAGCAGAGAATTCACTCTTTCTTCAGAAAAATATGCTTTCAGGACACATTCCCCGTCTGTCTTCCGTCAATTGAATATCAGTCACACCATTTCATCTAAAAAAAAAATAGTGATGTGTGACAGTACTTTTGAAGATGTAAACAGCCTTTGAGTAGCAAAATGTGTTTGACCAAGCATTGACTTCTCAGATTGGCTGAACAGATGTGTGATAGGACAGATCCTGAAGAGGCAGCCTCATCATGTCTCTGCTTTGTCTCACAGTCGCATGGAAAATAGATGGACCTGTGTGTCCCTCAGAGGGCCCAGCTTTGTGGTCTCCTGAGTGAGGCCGTGTGTCTGTGGTTAAAAAGGGATGGAGCACCAGACAGCTAATCAATAGATCAATCATAACATTTCCACTTCCAATCAATTACCCCGTGACTTCCTATCCATCTTTGTTCCTTTGTTTCCGCAGATTGTGCTTCACCGTCTAAGGAGTATTTGCTCAATTTGATGTATTATTAAGAATGGATTTATTTGCTATTATATTTTTGCCTATACAGTAATTTACAGTCATTTTTGATGCTCAACTGCTTTTATGCTACCATGAAAGATTTTGCGTCACAGTGAAATTGCAAAACAGTAAAAATTACAGCTACATTTACAGAACGGGGAATGATTCAAAGCCAAAGACGAAAGAGTGAGAGTGACAGAGAGAGAGACGGAGGAAAAGTAATAAAGAGGGCACATTGTTTCCAGTCTGCACGCACTGAGCTTGTCTTTTCGACCATGTTGAATTCCAGCCATTCAGATGACTGGAGTGCGTAGGCCAGGCCTCCAACGCGTTTCCCCGTCACCATCACAACAGTTGCCATTCATGAGGCTCTGCTGGCTGTGGGGACATCTGCACCACAACTCTTGTCACCTAAACCCCCCCCCCCCACCTCGCTGAAACAAACACACACGTATACGCACACACACTAAACTGCTCCAGCTAAATGCCAGCGAAGAGAATCAGAAGGGCATCAGAGATGGCTGTTGTCTGCATACGCCCATATGTGGGTTTGTGTGAATGGGACCCAAGGGTGGGGAGGTCTCTGATACCACGGGGTGCCGGCGGGGGTGGCACATTGCTTGGCCCGCTCGGGTGTGTCACGATGTTTTGAGGGTTGAACGGGTGACAAACCCATGGTTTTCGACCAGAACGACCCCCTGGCATTCCTCACGGGCTTGTTGCACCACAGTGACGTGGGTGGGCCAGGTGACCTTTGAGCCTATGTAGCGCTCTCATATGTGTCCATTGTGCCATGGATTCTGTATCAGTTTCACACATCTACACAGTATGGATCTCATTGGGTTCCTATACAAAGCTTGGCGTTCAGACCCAAGACAAAGCACTCTGAATACAGGCAAAAGTAAAACTTAATTGAATGTCTTGTGAGTTCAGAATCATTTAACAATATGTGCGATAAATGATAAATACTGTCAATCATCCCTGATCTGTAATAGTTTTTAGTGTGTCAAGTTAAAAATCTCTGACATACGCCTCAATACAGATGCTATAAAGTTCCCATTCATGTTATTTCCAAGCTGGCTCCTCTGCTGGTATTTCACACCACTGGGTACTGGGCGTCAACACAGGGGTTTGTTGGATAAACATCCAACGCTGAGTAGGAGCGCCAAGCATCACTGTTATTGTTACTGCTTAATGCCATGCACCAGCATTGTTGTTTTGCAGCAATCAACACATACATATGTAATAAAGCTGAGAGGCAGAGGGACAATACAAGCTATTGTGACACCAAACTCGGATCAGCACAAAGGGCCCCCACCAGTCTAGGTCGAAGCTGACACCAGCTTTGCATAACTGCTCTAGCACTGGAAATAACTTGTTTTCTAGTTAAGAGTGCATGCTAAGATGATTGGTCCCTTTTGGGAGTTACCTGGCATTTGTCATGGTGGCTTATTGGTTTAGAGCCATCTGTTGAGCGCGCTGGCATTTTTGTGAATGATGAGGTCTGATGGATGGTGATGAGAGTTCAATGGTGGGAAGGACAAGAGGTGACGGGACATTTTGGAGTGGCTGCAAAAATGCTGCAGATTGTCTATATGTGTGCTTCGGTGTCTTCGTGTGTGCGTATGTGTGCGTGCGTGTGTCTAAGGGCAGACGTCGATGGCTGTGTCAGGGGTGAGTGATAACCGTGGTCTTTTCAGCTCCGCGGGGCGGGTCAGACGGATGTGATGGATGGTTAGCAGTCTGGCCCCCTTCTTCACGCCTCTCTCCTGCCCAGTGTCTGGAGATCTGGGTTGGGGTGGAGGGCTGTAGAGGTTGGGCTGCTGGGTGGCTTGGGGGTGACCATGTCTGGCCCTCGTTAGACAAAGGTTGTCTGCACTCTTTAAAAGAAAAAAAAAAGGATTCATTGGGCAAAATCACATTTAATAGATTGCTGTTCGCCAAACCACTTAAATGTCAGCTTTGTATCGAAAGGTGTTTTTTTTAAGGCTCTATTTCGATTTTACCTCTGCACAGAACCTGAGAACTATGATATTTGTGTATGAAAAACAAAAACTGGTAATTGAGAGTAAAGGAGATTCACAGCTTATAATATTTAATTAATTGTCAAAGACTTTTACATATGACAGTATCTTTTTTCATGGATGAAACTGAGGACTGGGCTTTAGGGACACTGCAGGACCAAAAAGGAGCCTTTGTTGTTAACATCTGTCATAACAGCTACTGATGTCTACTTTCTTTCACCTTCACTTTCCTTTCTACTTCCTGGTCCTTGTTCTTCTCCTGATCCTCCCCATCTGCTTGGTCTCACTTTCATTTTCCTTTAAAAACCAACAATCTTTTTCTTGATTCTTTATCTATAATCTTTCTTTGTCCTACTCTTACTCATTGTTCCTTTTTCAATTCTTTCCCTTCATTTTCCTCTCCCCTTTTCCACACCTCCTCCTTTGCTACCTGCCTTTCTCTCAACATTTCTCCTCTTCCTTCTCCTCCCTCACCTACACCTTCTACGAACATCACACAGTATACACATGCTGTACGCACACATCTCAGGGTCCATGCATCTTTCTGCACTGGTAGAGGTGATGGCATATCTGACACAGCCATCCTTTTCTGACGGAGGTTGGCTTTCCATGGCCAGGCTTGTGTTTTCCCTCCCTGTGTTTGAAGGCTCTGTGGACACTGGTCTGCTGCTTCAGGCCCAGGCAGGCTCACAGAGGGGCAGACAGCAACCAACACCCCAGAGAGGCGCTACAGTAACCTGCCTTGTGTCTTTTCTCAATCTTCAAACACGGGGAGACAGAGGGAGAGAGGGAGAGGGAGTGAGAGAGGCAACAAAGGCTCATGTGAAAGAGCACAAGGCCTTCGCACACCCGGGCTCACTAATTGACGGCTGCAGGGAGTGGGAGAAGCAGTGGGAGAGATGAGAAAGCCACCAGACCCTGCTTACACTCTGCACATAGTGCATTCAAATGTCCGTGCAGAAAAGGACACACACATACACACAAACATATCCACATAACACAAATTGTGGAATCAAATAATGTATGTTTAAAATCTCTCATCGCCACCACTCATTTTGCTTTCGCCTTTGATGCTGCCATACCTGCGTTCCTTTTCCTCTGTATTCACAGTTCATAAAACAAGCAGAATTTGTTTCATCTCGCCGAAATGGGCGCTCATATGTGGGCACAAGTATGGAGAGAGAGAGGCTCAATTTGCTGCTTCGTCACTGGTTTAGTAATGGCAAACTGAAGGCCTAGGGCCACTATTTAATTGCTTTGGCCATGTGCACCAAAGAGGTGCCACACCAATTAATCCCCTCAGTGGCAGTGTCCTGTCCAACGCCTGCACCCCCTGGTAGAGACATCCCGCAGGGGGAGAGGTGGGTGGGGTGGAGAGGCACATGGGAACCAACAATGGGAACTGAATCTATACCCTCTGCTCCGCTTCACTTCACCCCAGCCCCCCAACAACATCAATGGATCACCTTTCATCTGTTTATGCAAGTAAGACAATCTGATTGGTGTGAGAGATTTCACCAAATCAGTCTGCTAAAAGCACGACACGCAGCTTCACGAGTCGTATTGGAATCAAAGTTAATATGGAAGCTTTAACTTGCAACACAAACACAAATTTAATAGTTACTGCTGACAGTGTGGAGGATGTATTATTTACTTAAGTAAAAGTAGAAATACTACCAGCTGAAAATAATCAGCAAACCAAATCTGACTCAATATTGCAGAATGGTCCCCGTCAGTCACATTAAACGGTGTCAGTTTCAACTTGCCAAGGTGTCAGTAATTAGTATTTTATAAATATTTATAAGTTTCATCCATAAACCTTATAAGATCTATTTTAGCTGGTAATTATAGTTATATCAGTATAGTGAAATAGAAATCCAACTTTACTTCTTACATAATGTACGGTAGATGTATAAAGTAACAAAAAGCTGAAATACTTGAGTGAAAACACCTTGAAGTTGTACTGAAGTATCTGACTAACTGTTTATGATCCACCACTGGTTGCTAATTAATTAAAAAAAGTAAATGGCCTCCAAATAGACCTCCATCATCCAGAGGGACATGACATGTCTGGATCTGAGGAGAGTGATTCTATTACCCCTTCCCTAGCCTGCCCATGGGTCATGAGTCTTTACCCCAACAAAGGAGCTGTCACCTCTCCCATCATCCTCTCATTCCCAGGCCCCCTTCACTGTGACTGAGGCGAGTTACCTAACCTGCTCTGACCACTGCAGGGAGAGCAGCAGGTGGACAGACAGACAGAGACAGAGTAGAGGGAAAGAGAAAGAGACAGCAAGAGTGGATTGGAGAGAACTGTTTGTTTGCCTCTCTAGGAAAAGCACAGAGGGGGGAGGAAAGAGGTGAAGAGAGGAGGAGGAGGAGGAGGAAGAGGAGGAGGAGGAGGGCCGTGGGTGGATGCAGCATCTGGCTGATATGCGGCCGTGTACTGAGGCGATGAGGCGCCTCCAGCCCAGGAGGAGGTAAAGGGGAGCTTGTATGAGGCCAACACAGATAGCCGGAGAGATAGACAGCGACAACAATAGCCTCCAGTAGCCTTCATTCGTGCCGCTGACAAACTCTCTCGACCATATCATTCTGCAAACGTCCCCTCACATCTCACCTAAAACTTTGCTCATCCCTCATTCCGTTTGTGGCAACAAGACGGAAATTAGGATCCATCATGAATAAAGAAGAACCGTCACGCGCGGGGAGAGAGATCACTGCGAAGACAGGTCAGGACGCCGACTGACCTTTTATCTTATTTAAAAATCAAAGGGGTGCTACTGCCAGGCCCGTGGGGGAATGCAGGTGGGCTGGCTGGAGAAACCAGGGTTAGTGGGGGTGTCTGGGTGCTAATCCATGGGACCATCGATGACCCTTGACCCCCGGGGACTCAGGGTTGGGCTCTGCCGAAATGCGTCTGTGAGAGGAAGGCCCTTCCCTCTGCGCTTCAGGCGAGCCAGACCCTCGCAAGCCCTCCGCATGATAATGATTTATGGGGCAGGGTGCGATCGACACACGCTCAGCCCTGGGGATGACCCTAAATGGTAGTTTTGACACCACTGAGAGATGGGGTTAAAGGTGATCAATAACAAGCCACTGGAGGAGGAGAGACAGAAGGACAGATAGAGCGAGGAGGAGAAAGGGAGGTGGTAGATGAGGAGGAGGAGGCAGCTCTTTTTAATTGGCCTCTGCTCATTACTCGGGTCTTTGTAGGCCGTTGCCTCTTTTGTGCATGTCCCGGCCTGTGGCTCGGGGGCACATATGTGTCGGGGTTTTTAGGTGTTTTGGTTCAATTCTTCTTGTGCTGACCTGCTCTTGTGCTCTGAAAAGGCTGGTTTGAAGTTTGACCTGAATGCGACTCGAAGCAGAGAGCTGAAACGTTGCCTTTCATGATGTTCTTGAATCCTGCTTCCAGTCAAGTACATTATTACTCACTAACCATGGAGAAAAACTCCACGATGAGGGCTCCTGCCAACCTCTCACTCTCTTCTCTTCTCTCTGTTCATCCTCCCCTTAATCTTATCCTTCATCATGCCAGTCTGTCTCCCATACCATGTGCGCTGTACCCTCTGTTCCTCTCATTCACCACACGGTTTCATCATTGCGAGTCTTTGACATTGGCTCAGTGGCAAGCGTTCATAATACATGCAGTACATGCAATTAAAGCTCCCTCTTCTATCAATGGTGGCCCTAATCCTCATCATAGGCAGATCTTGCTGATGTGTCTGAGTGTTCAAATTAAAATGTCAGCTCATACCCATTCCTATGTGTTTCCCCATCTCTGGCGTGCTGACTTTATGTGCATGGGTTTCTGCATGCCAGTGTCTCTAGTGTACCCTCCCAGAGCTTGTAGTGACGGGAGAGATTTCCTAGTAGTTTGTAACACCCCCTCTACTTCTTCTAGACACACACACGCACACACGCACACACCAGCAGTCTTGGAGTATCTCTCAGAAGTGAGCTGATTAGGCCTAAGACTGGGGACTGCTTTGCCTAATCATATCGCTGCATCCAAATCATCTGTGTACATTTCTAATTACATGGTGGCACGCGGCGTCCTTGAGCACAGTGGCAGGTCTCCATTTCATCTCTGTGCTGTCTCTACCCCCCCGCTCCCCCCAAACCCCTTGCTCATCTTATTTCTTCTCTCTCCTCTCTCCTCCATTCTTATTTATTTATTTCCATCAGCCTTATCTTTGTTGTTGTTTCAGTTGACTGTGCGCTGAGCAACAGCACTCATTTGCCCACCGATCTTCATCCTTTGAACTCAGCATCGCAGGGCAAAGCCGACCGTCGGGGGCAGCGGGATCATCTTTGATGATCTGTTTATTGTCCGGCTCCAATTTGCAGGGGTGCACAATATAATATCCATCCTGGCATGCATAACTCGAAGGATCAGTCATGGGTAAAGGACAACAGGAAAGAATATCATTTGGGTTTGGATTATAGTGCTGGCTGTAAAGCAGAGGTGGAACTTTCTCTTTTACTTTTGGGCTGCCAAGATTTCTAGAATCCATTGCTATCCTCTCCTAGATTGTCCCTATGTATTCTTAACGAAACAATAGAGCTGCTTCCGGGTATAAGGAAATATGATCTTCCTGCTTTTAAAGCCTATACATTTGTGAACTCTGAAGAGCTATGTTTTTTTCCCATCTTTGAATATCCTTGTTGGAGAACGGCCCTGAACATGTCAGCATGCTCTAGGGTTAGATGACCTTCCTATTGTTTATCGGTGTGTGTCTCTCCACTGCAAGGCCTTGTCTTTTCTTTCCCTCTCCTCTTCTATGTGGTGAATCTTGTTATTGAAGTCAGAAGGCATCGCAACGCCACGGCTGCAGTTGACAAAAAGCATGTTTGAAGGTGAAAGGAGGGAGCAACCTTTAACATGGGAATGGCATGTCCTTTTAGGCGTAACAATTAATCTGCAACCTTGTACAACAGTTTAATAGGCAGCTGTGCGGTGTAATTTTACATGTCCCTTCCTGAAAAGAAGCCCCCAAAAATAAACCCATTTTTATTACTGCTTTGTTTGGTTTGTGTATTATCCCTAATACGTTTCCTTGGGCTATTTGCAACCTTTTGTCAGACAACCTACAAAACGCAGGCAGCTTGTGCAGTACAGATTATTGCATTTATCTTGCCTTTCCCACTGTGTTCTTATCACCTGCTAAGGTTGTCACAGCCATTGTTTAATACCAGCCCGCTCACTGAATCAGTCGTAATTGCTGCTGCTGAATGCCTCTAAAGTATGACTTCCTTCTCATTGTGTGCCACCAACAGTAACATCTATGTGCTGCTGCCTGGAGGCAAGTTCCTGAGATATTAGTTCTCCACTCTCAGAACTGTTAGTCACACTGACAGACACCTGAGGCGATATAAAATGTCCCTCAAAGCCATGAAAGAGGGAGACGGGCTACTTCTCTTCTTCAAAACCTCGGAGTGAGGAGCAAAGAGATGCAGAGGGGAAGGGAGAGTAACTTTCTAAAGCTGCACTTAAACCCCTTCGCATATGGGGGCCATACCTTGGAGTAGACATGAAGGGGAAACCCATATAGCTACAAGGCCCAGTATCATAAATAACACAAGACTTCTCCTCTCCCGTCTCCGTCTCCTCCAGTTCACTGCCAGAGTGTTTCATATGGTAACTAGGTGTTCACTGTGTGGCCACATTGTTGCCCATCTTTCAAGTGGCTCAGAGGAGGAAACCTTGAGGTAGGGGAAGAGAAGGAATTTTTGATGAAAAAATGCATTATTCTGTTCTCTTTCCAGTCTCCATCCCCCTTTTCTCTGCCACTCACTGTGGGAGTGGAGTATTTATTACATAAACGGCAAAAAGAGGAGAGGAGAACTCGGCCGGAGGAAGAGCTGGTAATAGAGAGTAAGAAAGCTACAGGCTCTTTCACCTGTCAGGTTAAAAAATGTGGTTTGGATGGAGGAATGAGCACTTTTTCCCCCCTCTCCTCCACACTCTACCTACAGAATAATATGTGGATGGATGTAGATTCCTTCTAACTGCCATTGAATCAGTGCCAATCATACCTCAGTATTGACCAAAGATAATTTTAACATGACCTGCCATCAAATGAAAAAGATGCATATATTAAAGGAGAAACTGTATTGCGAGCGTATTAACACAGTGTAAATGATGCACCACATTTTTTCATGCTTTGTCTTTTCTCAGCTTTCTATCCATCATATAAAGATAAGTGATGTTCTAATAAGGTACACTGTTCTGCTTGTGCTCATAGGCAATAAATCATTTATTTGCACAGTAATGGACAGTTGATAGACAATTCTTTGGTTGCTGGGTTGTAAGCTGACAAGTTGTTGGGTTATTAGGGAGTGAGTAAAATAGTAAAGACTTCTTACATTGTAATAATCTAGTAAGTCAGAGTTATTAATGGATGGTTTTTGATCCTGGTGCATGTCTCTCTTTTTTTTTTTTTTTCTCCATGGGGTAACTGATCAAAGTGTCCATTGGAGTGATCGTCTTGATGTTTCAACAGAGAGAGCAAAAGACAAGTATGGCTGGACGTGAACACACAAAGGGGTATTTCACAGTGTAATAACCCCAAATTTGCTCTTATTAATTCTTATTACTAATCTATACAGGAGTCATCAATTATTTATTAAACATGAATAAGGCCATTAACAATATATAAGCCCTTTGAAACAGGCCTCATGAGAAAGTTGTGCCTAAAAACTATGTGCCCGTCTGCCTACGAGCAGCTTGGCTCTCCAGCATCACCCGCATCTCCGTGCATGAGGATGATCCAGAATCCCAAAGAATCCCAACCAAGTGAATTATTCAGCTGCTCCCATTATTTCCATAATTGCCAGCATTGTAGTGGTGTTTGTAATGTCATTAATAACAGGCGTTGGCGTATAATACGCTTAATGTTATTTATCTGTTGGCAGATAGCTTGATGCTGCTAATCCTCATTCATTTGCTGTGGATCAATGCAAATCCGCTAGCGTGAGTGAAATCCCCTCCCCCTCCCAGAGCTGATGGTTCCTAATGTATTTTCCCACCATTAACCAACCATAATCCCTGCTAATCATCACTAATCCACATCTCCTGTGTGTGACGATACTTCCCTGATGAAGGAGGCATCCGTGTTCGCCAGCGCCCGGGCACTGCTGAAGCTGGAGCTCCTCTCTGCAAGTGCTGCCGAGGGCCCACTCACTGTAGGAGAGCAGACTGCTGAGAGAGAGAGAGAGAGGAGGGAGGACAGGATGAACGGGCGAGCTGTGGTGATTCGTGGGTCAAATAGCTGGGTTTTGCTGTTTTGCGATGAGTTCTGCTCATGTATTATTGATTTATCGGCATAATGGAGGTTGTGTCCCTCCATACGGTACAGAATAAAAATTGCATATCATCAAATAATAACAGTTGGTACCAGTCACCACAATCTCTCTCTTGGCTGGTCAGCTCTGGACTCCTTCTGTTTCCCCATTCATGTTCATGCTGCAGGCCTCTGTGGTTAGCGTTGCGTTTCAGTCCACGTCTCCTGGTCACTTTGAGGCCCTGTGCGGTCTGTCCTTATACTGGGAGGTTTCATGTTCTGCGTGACCCCTGACTGAGTCTGAAACTTTTAAAAATGGGTCTCGCTTGTGCTTGAGGAAGTGACAGATTGAGGGCTGCTTTACGGGGCCACCCAAACACCTTCACGGAAACGTAAGTTCAGCTCCAACAGTGTCATGCACCTCGACACAAATGAGAGTTATTCATTAGTTTGATATCTGAAACAAGGCAAAGACAACTTAGTATCTGTTGTAAATTTATGTGAAGGTGCAAAATACATGAACTGAGTCATGTTTGACATACATATGCGTGACATGATGTTGATATTATTATTATTATTAGTAGTAGTAGTAGTAGTATTAATATTAGCATTAGTATTAGTATTGTTGTGTTGTTTCTGTTGTTTTTGGTCCTTTCTGTCCACCTACAGGCTGTCTTGGTGCTGCAGTTCCCAGATTTCACCAGCAGGGGGCGCCTGTGACTCGCTGTTCTCTGACAGTAGCTTTGCTCCTTTACGTCGGCCTCCTCTCCCACAGTTTGACCACCTCAGCCGGTGCAAACACTCTTTTTTCCCCCCTCCACTTGCACCTCAGCAGCACAAAAGGCCGATTTTAAAAAAGGCCCGGTTTTATGTTGCTCCCAGTGTTTGTTTCAGCGCGTGACACGGTTGCGCAAATGACGCACACAAGTCCATTAATAATAATAATAAAATAAAAAATAAATAGAACACACAAAATGACAAATATGCGTGGATATTAAACCGCCAGTGTGTAAATGTTATAAAAAATGAAGAAGAGCCGAAGTTAAGTCTGTCTCCAAACTGTGGCTGTGAGTTTTCTCCGCAGTGTTTCTCCAAACTTTGCTCTGCGTGCTCGGGTCTGAAAACGGCACACTTTCAGCCAGAAAAGGGCCTGATGAGATCAAATAAAAACATGTCACCCATCTGTAATGACTCTCCGATCATAGTTAAAATAGTTCCTTGACGCAGTACAAGTTTACGCTTCTTCAACAAACCCAGATTTGACGCTTTACGCGCTCCGTGAACGCGGAGCTGCTGCGTCTTTTCCTTCAACTTTTCACGCTGATTTTGGAAAGAGAGTTTGGAAAGGAAACGCGTGAATGTGGTTGAAAGAATTAAAACAGATGAAGTGAAGTGAATCTTTCCACCAGGTCCAGCCGTATCTTGGTCTGAAACGGAGATGGAGCCTGTGCGTAAAAAACCAACACTGCGCACAGCCGCTGTGGCCCGTCAGGACTGTAACAGCGCACCTCATGTGTGATTTATGGACATTTCATTTTTATTTAGCTGCTAAACAACATTAATAAAGTGCTGCACGTGAATGTGGGCCCGTCTTCACTCTTATTAAACTTTCGGGCCTGCCGTTTATCCTTAACCTATATGTGTGTTTTTTTTTTTCTCCTCCCCACCCCTTCTCTCTCTGTCTTTGGAGAGGAGGCAGATTTTCGCCTGCAGGTACTTCTCCAGATCAAAGATTCGTCACAATTCGCCTTTTTAAAATACTTAAAACATGACAAGTGATGTTTTATGGAAGGAAGACAGCTCCAGTTTCTAAGTGGCTGAAAAATGGCCTGTTTGCTCTGTGTAAAGAAGTCCCCTGGATAATTATACTCCTGATGATAATATTAATAGTAATAGTCATAAATAATAATAATAATAATAATGAAAATAACAACCACCACTCAATGAAAAGACAGTGATTCCGTGTTAATATTGCACAATTTAATACTGCGATTATTACACAAAGATGTGAACATTGTCAGAGACTGTGTGAACTTAGCAGGGGATGCCTGAGGTAAAATACTGTTGTCTATCCCCTCGAACAGCACATGTACACAGCTTCTGATTGAAACGACCCCCCTGTTACATAACGAACCACTGCTATTTAAACTGAACACATGGAGTGGCGAGCACTGCACAAGCATCCAACTTCACCATCAGGTTTCACCTTGTTTGCCTGGCGACGCCACAGCAGACAGCAACAGAGGACGAGTGGTTTGGATCTTAATGAAGACAAAAGACCATTTCTTGTATATATGTTTTATGTAAGTAATAAAATATTACTATAACATAAATATAAATGTGACTTTGCAGTCTACATTTAGCAATCAACATACAACCAATGTAGTGAACAGAAAAAAGGAAAACAAAAGAAACATACTGAAATCCACTGCAACATAACCATTAACAGAGCTAAACAAAAAGCTCCAAACACGTTTAAGAAATAAATATATATATATAAATGGTCAGATTCATAAATGAAATCATATTAAAATATCTTCTTGGAATTAGTAAGTGTACAAAACTGCCCGGAAAGAAACAAAAACAAAACAATATCTCAGAACAAATACAAGTTTACATATTGGACATATTTACATATCGGAAATAATCCTGGCAACATTTTCTCTAAAATCTTTTTTTATCATTATTATTATTTTTTTCTTGAAAAAAAAAACCCAAAACGTTTTCCTCATCTGTACTGAATAGCACTGCTGTAGGCTGTTGGACTGGTCCAGCATTGAGAAATGACACACAACGCATGATTACTTTTTTTTTTCTTTTTCTTTTTTTTTTTTTTTAACGTGTCAGATTTCCTCTCAGGTCAGAAAGAAAATAAATATATCTAAAGTTAAGTCCCTTCATCGCTTACCCTTAAGGAGTTATTATTTTTCTTTTTCTCCGAATCCAGCGTCTTAATATAATACAATGGATACGTGGGACAAAGGAAAACGGTGTGATGTGACCAGATTAAAACATCTAAAAACACACAGGAACCAAATCATAATAATAATAATAATAATTATAATAATAAACCAATAAAAAAAATAAAAAGAAATCATGTACAGGCGTGATTTTCCGACATGGGGCACTGAAGTTACCTGAGTTATTATTACTTTTCATTTCGTGTTTGACCAATCTCTCTTGAAATGTTTGGAGCACAGGCAGTAAGCAGTGTGAGCTGACAGCGCTCTGTGGTGAAAACCAGGAACCTGTAAACATGGGATTTATTGTGTTTGAGCCTGCGGAGACGAGCTCCACTCACCGTTTTATTAACAAATATAAAGAATTGCAGTAATATCGACGAAATAATAAGTGCTCGATGCAAAGAAAGAAACAATAATTTGAAAACAGTCAACCCCTCCCTCTTAGAAATAAAAGAAAATGCGTTTTGCATGTTTTTTTTAAAAGAATTGCCCTTTTAGCGTCTGGTGATGTTTAGCAAATTTCGACGTGGTGGTCAGCTGCAAAGCTTTTAAATATCTTTTTTAAGGCATGCAAGCAGGACTTAATGACCTGCTGCATTTGGACTTTATGTTTTTAAAATGATTCTCCGAAACGTGTCTGACCCTAATTGTGAGCGTGTTTCTGGTGCCAGAATTTCCACTTTCCCACCATCAACTCCCACTGAGTAAACAGGAAAAAAACAAACAAAAATATATATTTATATATCAAACTGGAGGCTGCTCTGATGAGTTACAGTACCCTATAGCAAAAAAATCATGAAAGAAATCATAGACAGTCTGCAGAAAAGAGAGAGACACTGAAGTTAAAGGATTTCCAAACCAAAACATCACACTTAATATAACAAAGAAAGTATACACTAATATTCAGGAATCTGGTTAATCAGTTTAAGCCCGAAAAAAGCAAAACAAAAAATTGTTCATTCAGTGTGTAGGCTACTCGTCTCCAGTGTGTTGAGCATTTTCAGGCAGCCACCTCGCTCTGGTGAGCGCCAGCAGTTCATGCCACACCAGGAGGAGATGAGATGGCCTCAAGTTGCCACATTTAATTACTCCCCATCTGAAACAGCCACGGGATATCAAATTCACTCTATATGCATGTCTCCTCCATATAATTTTGGTAAATAAAGATCTTTGTTTCACTTTAAATGCGCACGGAATCAGTAATAACGAACATTTTTTGTCTTTTTTTCTGGATTTTTTTTCACTCTCAACATTTTTTCCCCCTCTCGCCATGTATTTGTTGGACATGACGGTATCCGAATACTAAGGGCAAAACTCATCTGTTCAACTTTTCCATGTCTCTTTTCTCTCTCAGGAAAAACAAAAACAAAAAAACAAAAGCCAAACTTAAATACTGTAAACTCCATAGTCCCTTTCCCTTTTTTCTCTCTCTCTCCCTCTCTCTATCCCCCCTGCAGAAATGCTCGGATTGTTCATGAAAACAGTCACTGCACAGGACTCTGTAGTGTGCGGTGTAGAGGAGGGGTCTCTGCTTGGGAATATACGTCCTCCATATTCGGGTGAGGGACCCCCACCGGTGTCATTCTTTTCTCTTTTTGTCTTCTGTTGCAAAACCAAACACGGACAACCTCTTTTTCCAACTGCAGAGTGCCGGCTAAAGTGCTGATTTCGTGAGCGGACGGCTTTGGGCATTTTAAGAAATGGTTCTCCAGCGCCCCTTTCACCCCCACTTCGATGGAGGTCCTCTTCTTTCGTTTCCTGCCCTGCGCAGCGATCTTGTCCAAATTGGTGGGGCTGCCCGTGTTGGAGTCTGTCTCCTCCAGCCACTTGTTTAGCAGCGGCTTAAGTTTGCACATGTTCTTGAAGCTGAGCTGCAGCGCCTCAAACCTGCAGATGGTGGTCTGAGAAAAGACGTTTCCGTACAGGGTGCCCAAGGCCAAGCCCACGTCCGCCTGCGTAAAGCCCAGTTTGATCCTGCGCTGCTTGAACTGCTTGGCGAACTGCTCCAGGTCGTCGGAGCTGGGCGCGTCCTCGTCCGAGTGGTCCTGGTGGTGGCTGAACGCCTGCTGGGGCGACTCCATCTGGTTGTCGTGGCTGCCCGAGTCGTCGTGGAGCGGGTCCCGCATGCCGTGGTGCAGCGAGCCGGGCTGCGGGCTCAGCATGGCGTTGAGATTTGTGTATCCGGGCTGCGAGTAGACCAGCGACTGGTGGCCGTTGGACGCCGGGGACAGCGGGGACAGGTGGTGGGTCGTGGCGGGCGCCCACGAGCCGTGGTGGCCGCTCTGCGTCTGCTGGTGCACCAGGTGGGATCTGTGGTGGAAGCCGCTGCTCAGGTCTTCCCGGCTCGCCTGCACGCCGCCTTTGTGCTCCTGCTGCCCGATGTGGGTGCCGCTGGACCAGTCGGTGTTGGAGGTGGGCAGCCACTGGTGGTGCGTCAGGCTCATCGGGTGCCCCGTGTTGGTGGCCGCGAGCCCCTGCAAGTACTCGTGGTGCATCATTTTCTGCACCTCTCTGTAGGTCGTCCCCTGGTGCATCCTGTCCGAGTCCGGATGCATGAGCGGGTTGGACGGTAAGGAGTTATTCCTCGGAATATACTGAGCTGTTGTCGCCATGGCTCCGACTTCGAAAACTGACGAGCGCTTCGGAGGTCTCCGGGCTTTAGAAGCCAAAACGCAACAAACCTGCTCTGGGAGGTCTTTGCGAGGAGCGAGGACACGCCTCCCTTCCGCTTGCATTGGCTCCTCTCCGATTCGAGCCCGCTGGGGACTCGTTCAATAGGCGCAGCGCTTCGGAGCGCGGCGCAGCGCGTTTTTACGCACAGGACGGATGGAGCTCGGGTCTTACATATGTTACAGAACAACACATGTTCTATTTATTAAATGTCTCTTTGAGTTTTTTTTTTTAAACAGTGCTACTTTTCTCGTTGCGTACACCTGCGCGCGGTCAGCCTCCCTTCTCTAAGTCTCTCCGAGGAAAGGTGGCACAGGAGGAGGAGGAGGGGGGGGGGTGCTGCAGAAGCGGGGTTTGATGAGGTTTCCCTGGGTTTAGATCGGTTGTTTTGCAAATAACCACGTGGGGGAGTACGGAGATCTTTTTGAAGGCCCCCCTCCAAACACACACACACACACACCCTCCTCTTCCTTCCAGCGCACACACTGGCAAACGCGCGCCCGTGCACCTTTATAATAGGTCACTGATGATTATAGCGCTCCTCATTTTAAACAGATTATAAGGCGCGATGCTGCGGCTCCGCAGCCACCCACACGACGAGAGGCGCGTAAATAAGCGCCCTGCGATGTGCCTGTGAATGCGCCCGCGAACGTGTGACAAATTTGAAAGCATTTGCTCCATTTCAAAGCCTCCGCGTATGTCATTTATTTGTATTGTCTCGGTAATTTTCAATGTTGTATGATCTCATCATCACCACCCACTTAGTTATGATAGGCCAAGATACGCTGCCTCTCTCTCTCTCTTTCTCTCTCACACACACACTCACACACACACTTATAGTGCAGGTGACAGATATTAAACACAATTTATTCACATCATTCGGGATCTTATTTTGAAATCCCCAACGCAGTGATATAGATGTTATCAAGGTTTAATGCCACATCTGATAACGATCATTAATTTATCATAAAACAACCCCACTGAATTTTTATATGACACTGTATCATCACTGCCAAGCTGCTGCAGTTGATGTGGACCCCCCCACACACTCACTCACACACACACACTCACACACACACACACACACACACCTCTTCCATCCTCCTCCTCCTCCTCCTCCTCCTCAAGTCTCTGGAAATTTAGATTTCACCGATTCAAGAAAATAAAAGAGGCCATATTCTTATATCATTTACCTCTCGAAGCATTTTACTAAGCAGCAACTTGGAGAGAGAAACCTTGTGTTCCTTCCTCCTGGCTCCTTCCTCACTACCTCTCTCCCGGTTGATCTGATTATTTTTCCCTTCACGTTTTGTCCCAATAGCAAATTACCAATTCTATGAATTGCAAAGCAGCCTCAGAGACGCTGAGGGGTAGAGAAAGAAGAGGTGGTGGTGGTGGTGGAGGAGGAGGAGGAGGGGAGGGGGGGGGGATGCGAAGATTGAAAGGGATCTTTGCAAACACAATCACGTTCTTAAATGGAAATGCGGGGCTTTAAACAAATCTTACATCTCTCCCGTTCCATTCGCCTAAAACTCTGCAATCAGGCGCATGTTCCACTCCTAAAACAGCAGCGTTTGGGAAGCCTTTCCAGGCGCAACAGTCCCATTTTAATCATTTACCTGAAAGCAATGTTTTGCCTTTTATTTTTTTTATCATCATCTCTACCGCGTGTTTGTTTGTTGTCATCTCCCCCCTTAACTAAAAGAAAAAGCGACTATTTCCTTTCTATTTACAGGAGGACTCAGCCTCACGCTGTTCATTTTAATCCGGGACTACAGGACTAAAAAAAGGTAAGTTGTCTCTCCTTTTTGCTGTGACCGCGTCCTTGCTGTACTTTTGTCTCCTGCGTTAACAATGTGTGTGTGCTGAGTGTGTGTGTGTGTGAGTGTGTGTGGAAAATGTTTGTCGGGGGGTCACAGGTGCTCGTCATCATCTCTTGAAAGGCGTGGTTTTTGTCCACCCATCCTTTATATATTTATTTAGCTGGAGACGATCCACGCGACTCACCTGCGCGTCATTTCAGAGCTCATGTGATGATTTCTTTTTTTTTCTTAAACGCACTTTTTTTTGTTTAGATGTGTCCCCTTTACTGACGCTGTTTGCAGCGTGTCCCATTTTAACAAACACTTTTTTTAATGAGTGACATTTTGCAAACAGTTCTTTTTCTTTAATTCTCGAGAAAACAATCATTTACGTGATAAAAAAAAAAGATCTGAACATGAAGTAGACTGATGCGTAATAACAGCACCTACCATTACAAATATTTCTGTCTTGTGTTATTATTAGTTGATGGAGGAGGAAATCGTGTAAAATGTATAAATAAAAAAATAACATATGAGGACAATGATGGACAATGCTTCTCTAACGCAACTCGTTAATGGCTAAACCCAGTCAGGACATTTCTTACTGTCAGCGTCTTTTTTTTCTCTCTCTCCCTGCGCCTTCAAACTCCTGAGAGACCTCAGAGGCTGCGTGTCACAGCTACAAGGCTCCCGCAGCTCCGCGCGGCTCGCGCTTAATGAAGACGCGCTCGCCATTCACTCATTCTTGTCCCCGAGTCTATAAAAAGCAGTGGTTTCTGCCACACAGACCCAGGCTTGTGCTTTGCCACGCCAGAGAGGAGTGGGGCTGTTGGAAAAGAAGGGATCCAGATGCTTTGGCCCTTTTTTTTGTAAAGAATATGGCCTTGTGTGCGCTGAGGTGCATTTTTGCCAGGACGCACGAGGTTTCCATGGTGCGCGCGATGAAAGGGATCACACAGAAAGTTGGTGGTGAATGACAGGCCGTACAGGAAAAAGCGGCTGGAAATGATATGATGGATTTTTTTTTTTTTAGAAAATAGAATGAACAAAAAAAAGAAGGAGGAAGGAAAGAAAGAAATCGCGCTGAGTGTGAGCCGCAGAGATGAGTGTCGAGGAAGTTGGGTGACCCCTTTTTTTTCCTCTTTTTTTTTTTTTTACCAGAAATAAAAAAAGTGAGCACAAGTCTCTCCTTTGTGTGTCACCCTGAAAACGCAGTTCTCTGATTTATTCCTCACTTCCCCGAGAGTTTCTTCCCTGTGATGTCTCCACGTGAAGTGAACACGCAGGAGCTGGAGAGACATTAAAACTTAGATTTTCACATGGACAACAATTCACTTTCTTTTTCTTTTTCTTTTTTTTTTTACAACATCTTTAATGCAGCCTGTGTGCTTTTCTGCGCTGCTGTAATTTGGGGCTTTATTTCTCAGAATGAAAGCCCCCCCCCTCCCCTCCAGTCAGTCACGTGTTAATCTTCACCCACGGCCTACTTAATATGCAGCACTTATTGTCAGGACGCACCTCAACCAATAGGACCCCGCCGACCATTCAATTAACCAAGTTTTACCTCTTTCTCCTTCTCTGACTGGCTATCAGTCAGCGTGGAGGATAAACAGGATGGCACCTTATGAAAATGACCCGTGGCGAATAGTTAGGAGAAGAGCTGTGAAATTATGTCACACTTTTCAACAGGATGTTGAAGTAATGGGTAAGAAAAAAAATACAGTCTTATTAATAAGAAAGCTATTTAAAACACGAATTGGAGTTTTATTATTTTTTCTAGTCCTCATTTCAAGTATAAATATGCAAATACTTAATTTGGAAATAAAGGTTAAGCAGAGGATCTTTTTTAGATACATCTTTTTATTTCCACAGCTATACCTGAAATAACTCTCTCTCTCTCAAAACGGCCTCGGCCTCACATTAGATGTTAAATACAAGTCTTCCTCAATCCCAGAGGGAACACTTCGACCTGCCACAAGCTATGTTTAGATTTTAAAATTCATGTGATGTACCCCCACCAACTACAGCGAGCAGAATAATATCCACCAACTCACTCAATCAGATAATTGTATTTCGTTTCCTTTTTTTTTTTTTTTTTTTTTTTGATAGACATGCGTAATAGGCACTAAATATGCAATAGCAGAATAAGAAAAAAAACACACACACACTGTTTGCCTATCCATTTTGAAGACCAAATCGTCCCGTGCTTTTCAGGTAACTTTTTTCCCTTTTCTCTTTTTGGCTAATGAACTTGGGCTATTCTGCCAGCAGCCCCCTGAGAATGCGACTGGGGGTGGGGGGTGGGTGGGACGCTTCTCTTGTGGTAAAAGGTGCGAGTTTCTTCCTCTATCTCCCGGCTAATTAGGCGGGGTCTGAACACGCCAGGATGAATATTCATGAAAGGCACCAGCGCGCAATTAGTCGTGGAGAGTTCCCAACTTCAATCCCCAAACAACGCAGCTTGCAGAGGAACAGGGTAACCGCCCCCCCCCCACTCCACCCTCCACCACCACCCTCCCACCATCACTACTCCATGTGTCTCTGCTTCTGCTCAAGCACTCTTTGAGCCCTCACTTACATACTCTCAATTCTTATCAGCCCGTCTCCTGCTCCCACTTTCAAAGCGGCCACCAGCACAAGTGATTCGTCCACTTCATGTGAATCTCCATGTTGGGAATAACAGCTAATCCAATTACCATTCCCAATAACTTCTGAAGAGGCCAAAACAGATATGTCTTGTGTCAGCTGAGGTGATGAGCATGAGTCCCGTTTTAGATATTTCAACATCTAGAGGCCTGACGTTCAGAGAGACTCCTCTGACAAGGTCGCTCGCTCGCTCCGAGAGGTTGAAGATTGACATTTGTGGCAGAAAACGGATGACACACACACACACAAAGGAGGGCCGTGCACGCGCAAAAACAGGCAACCTTTACCCACTACCTCGCCCCTAATGACGCATATCATCTAACAACACACTATTTCGTAAGCATCACCCCCCTCAATTTTCCAAATCCCCTGAATCGTCAATGGCCCCTGGTGCTCACATGTGCTTCCATCCCCTAAAGCCTCCCTCCACCTGTCTCGCTGTTCGTGTGTCACACCTTAGCCTGTGTGTGCCGGCCGCCTGTCCGTCCGCCCCACCGAGGACCCACAATCCTCTGCTTTGAATTCAAGGTGATTCTTATCCCCGACCCCCTCCTGGCCCGGCGCGTTTGCCTCTTGCCTCCATAAAGACGTGTTTATGTATGTATGTATGTGCAGAGGGGAACACGGGGAGGTTTTTCAAGGGTTGGGGGGAGATAAGCAGAGGAATTTGAGGCCGGTGAATATGGATGGGGTCCCTGCTTTTAGAGAGCAGCGCTGATAGAGAGGTAAACAGCTCCTGGCCAGGAGAAGGAAGATGGGAGGGAGAGGTGGTGGTGGTGGAGGGGGGGATGGTTGATGCATGCACTGGCATACATTTGGGGCCTAACCCCATATCCCTCTCTCTCCGTTATTCACTCACCATCTCTGAGGACTATCTATCATTATTCCTTCACCTTATTTTGTTGTTACATTGTCGAGCTTTTGCTTTTGGACAATCTCGTGGATTTCGACGTCGAGGTTCCATTATCAATACATGGGGAGTGAGGGCGTTTGCAAATCGGAGGCTCAGAAGTTTTTTGGTTTGTCGGTGCTGATGCTGCAGTCTCGAGAGCGGCAAACTCGGCGCTGGTTAGAGGTTACAGGTGGCATTGTTTTTGTGCACGTCAGCCGGGTTGACAGTCATTATTTTCAGGATTACTGTCATCCTCGTACAGCATCGGCCTCCTCTCCTCCTCTCTTTTCTTGCGTCCTCTTGTTGGGATGATGACAGGGCCGGCAGCTCGACCATCCCAGACTTCTGACCCTCTCTCTTTTCCTTTTTCTCTGTCCCCCGTCCTCCCATCTCCCGGCAGATCCTGCGAGGCCGAGCGGCTTGCCAGCACGGAGGTCACGACCCGACAGCGTGCGGCAGGACCGAGTCGACGTGTTTCGCGCATGCTGTCACAACGAGAGTGTGAGTCTGTGCGAGTGGTGCAAACAAGTCTTCTGTTCACGACTCTGCTGAGCTCCACTGCAGCATCTTTACCCTTTTACTTTAGAGTTGATTGTGAAGAAGCGTGGCTTTATGCGTGTGTGTATGTGTGTGTGTGTGACAGAGCGAGAGAAGGAATCGTTTGCTCACTTACACACTGTAGACAACATGTTGCTGTTGCATGTTGTTGTTGAGTTTTCACACACTGTGCTCCATGGATTAAAAAAAAAAAGACTAGAGCGCATATTCATCAGTCTAAATGGATTTCTGTTTTACTTTTTTTAAAGTATAATTTGGGGAATTTTTACGCCTTAACGAAAGACTGACGGTAGCGAGACAGGAAGCAGGCAGATTGACACGCAACAAAAAGGCCCCTGAAGGATTCGAACCAAGGAAGTTGCAGCTTCTGGTTGGCACCTTAACCTCTGAGGTATGGGGGCGGCAATTTCTGTTTTGTTTTAATACAGTGAAACGGTGAATAAAGTTAACTTTATTTGGTGGAGAACATCCTCTTTGGATCTGGCTAATTCACGGTAGTTGTTTTGTTCCACAGGTAAGCCCTCTCAGGCCCTGACTTTCCTTTGGGGCGGCTGCTTAGTTTTATCCCACTTGATTGCTCTCTTGGCCACGACACAACACAGCTACTCTCTCTCAAACACATACACACATACACACACACACACACTCCAGAGAACTTCCACACTAAGGCCCCACCGCAAAGTTATTAATGAGCTGTTTAATTTTAATTAGATAGTAATTCATGTTAATGCCTGCTTAATGGAGCCAAATAATTCCCCTCGGTCACTCGGGGTCTTTATGCTTCGTTTACCAGCCCCTGCAGTTATTCTCTGGCTTTTGTTTTTATATTACATTTCCAAGTATTTTTTTTTCCAAGCAGTGAGTGAATGATGAAACAGTGAAAACAGGAAACATATGGGGCGAGTGAAGCGTGCGAACACGTGTGTTTGTGTGTAAAAGAGTGTCAGTGTGCATCAGTGAGAGTGAAAGCGAGCGTTCACATGTCTGAGTCTGTGTTCTTTTTGATTTATATTTCATTTTCATTCAGGCTCTTGTTTAATCAACTGCTTTTTTTTCTTTCTTTTTTTTTTTTTTTTTCACAAACGCATGTCCGCATGTGTGAAAAGTTGAAATAGTCGGCCAAACACTCCCACACACACTCCTACACACACACGCTGAGTCTCTTAACGCACAGGCCACTACAGTAAATGCCTTAAGTCAGACCAAAGAAAAGGTCAAACTCGGTATTGAACGCTAAGCAGGGTTAAACCCTCAGGTTGAAGTGCAGGTACCAAGACATTTGCAGGAGAGAGGTCGTGACCTTTTCGTCCAGGCCGGGCCTCGAGGTAAAGGGAGATCTTGCCACGTGTGCACCGCTTCTTACCTCGGGGAGGCATTTGTTCCCGCCCCCCCCCTCCGACCCCCTTGAGGTTCAAACATCGGTAAGGCTGTGTAGGAGTGACCACACGAGGTCGGACCACCGGCCTCTGTGTGTGTGTATGTGTGTGTGTGAGAGAAGCAGCGGAGGGGTCAATGCTGTTGAGTCTGTCTCGGTTCTGTCTGGGTGCCTCGGCTCTAACGGAGCACTAAGCTGAGTGGCTGAATTGAGTTAGTGGCTACAGACAGGCTTTTAATTGTTGATTGACCAGTCTGAGTGCTTCCTGGGCTGGGGTCATTGCAGAAAGCAGGCGGGGAGGTCCCCAGGCCCCAGCAGCAATTTCAGCCACACACACACACACACACCCAAGTCACCGCGAAGGGGTGGAAAGAGATCAAGCGAAGGATGGTGCAAAGGTACTTAGGACACAGTGAGGGGGGGCGGATAAGGGCTGAGAGACTTCAGAAAGTTTGAAAAATATTTTAGTGCTTAATTTTTTTTTGATACATAAAGTTTGATCTCTGGATTTATGGGGGCCGTGCGACTCATGCAAACATTGGCGACGGCGTTGCAGTCGCTGTGAGCAGAGCGGGCTTTGAGGTCCACAGATTAGCAAGTTCAATGTTTACTCCTCCACAAAATCTCAGCTCCTTCATCTGTTTGACAATTACAAATTTACTTTGTACCCGTTCCATTCAATTCTTTGCCCCTGCACTCCCTCCCTCTTTATCCTCTCCTCTCTCTCCCCCTCTCAGCCCTCTTTCCTCTAATTCTGCACGGGGCCACAAAAGCCCATTCTGCTGTTTTAGCGGGTTAGCTCTTCTCTCCTCTCCTCCCCTCGGCTCCTCTCCTCCTCCTCCTCCTCTCGGCTCACAGCAGGTGCCCGTCCTCGGCTAACATTTGTTATCTCTAATCCTGCAGGTTCGGCGCACAAAAAGAGCGTAGTAAACTCTCTCTCAGACCTAATCCCACCACTTCTTTTTTGATGGCGCTCCCCTCGCCCTCCTCTCCTCATTCTCCCGTCACTATCTCTCTTTTAGGCTGCTGGGGGGGACACTCCACTTCTCTGATTGCCACATAGCTTTTTATCACCGTGGCCTTCAATTTGGGGGGCAGCTGTTGGTGGTGGGGGCGTCCTTTTTTCCCCCCGTTCTTTATACCTCCAATTCCAACTCTCTTTTTCCTTTCTCTCTCCCTCTGTCTCCTTTTTTTGCCCCCTTCTCCCTCTCTCTCTGTATCATTTACAGTCATTTTCTGGCAATTAAAATGGAGCTCTGCTGCAGGATTTTCGCCTGCAGTGCAACACTACAGTGCTGATGAATAATTCTTCACCCTGCAAACTGGAAAGCTAGCCTTTCTTTCATGTCGGCCCTTTGTTGATTTACCATTAAAACTTACTGCACCGTGCTATGAGTGGAGGGCCCGGCTCTGCGGGAACTAACAAAAAGCAGAAATGAGGATGAAGCAGATATGTGTACATATGCTTTAGGGACATTTTTTTTTCAGCTTAGGATGAGGAAGTCTCTGAGCTACGTGTGTGAATCATATATATTTGTGTTTATGGTTTAGATTTATGGTGCCGGAGCCTTTTCATTTATGTCCACTGTCTCGTTCTGTACCACTTAGGTTTTATGTTAATTTTTCTTATCAACGGCTTTCATTATGGGGCTTAACTGTATTGTGTGAGTTATTAGACGGCCATTCATCTCCGTTTCTCTTTCCCTCACACACACACACTGACACACACAGCAAGCAGTGACTGATGTGTGGACGGGGTGTGTGGGGCGCTCAGGCTGCAGAGGTTGTGTGGTATTGGCAGTATGTTAAATGGTCTCCAGGCCAGCCCAGCTTTACACTGTTTACTGTGAGCGTTCTCTGTTTTGTGTGTTTTAGTTTAGGAGAACGTGTTTGTTGAGTAAAGCTCACATTTGCTATATTAAGTGTCACAATAAAGTATAAAAAGACAACAATATTAATAGACTTGAAATAATGAAATAAAACATACAAACCAGGCAAATGGTGATCAATTATGCTATGACTCCATATTCATAACCTTAAACAAGTCATTTTATTTGTTTGAACATGAGGAAAAAAGTGCTGCTGCAATATCTTTATCTTACCACCGGGGGTGCCAGATGAGCAAAATGCTCATTTTAGTGTTTGTTTTTTTTTTTCTTGTTTGTTACTACCAGGGCTGATAGATTTTATTATTAACAGTGCTATATGTGTTATCAAATGGGGGAAACCCATGTGTTATGATTCATGAAGTGAAATCATCATCAATGGGTTATTTCTGAATACATTTTCCATTCACCACTGAGTGATTTCATCTTACAATTCTCTATCTATTACTGCATTACATGAAAAGAAAAATGAAAAAAAGTCTAATTGTAATCAATATGAAAATTTATTTTCTGAATTCTCTAAACCAGGTGATTGCTGCATGTATGTGACAACAGCAAAGAGTGCAGCACAAACTGTTCAGACTGCCAAATATGACTGAATGTTTGAATCAATACTCAAGACATACAAAAAAAACCCTATATGTTTTAGATATCAACCCACCCACCTTAAATTACTATCCTCAGCCTGCAATGTACTGTTTTAGCAGGTAAGCACCCCCCCCCCCCACAGCAGCAAATTAATTTCATTGTACAAGAGATGAGTGTAGCCGGCGAGAAGTTTGTCCACTTTAATAATTAGAATGAATGAACCAGTCGTCCACAGGAGAAACAGGGAGAAGTTTAAGCGGCTTTAACCCTGGCTGGAGGGGTTGAATTAGGGCCTGAGAAGAAGCATCTTCCCGCCATTTCATCTGGCTCAGTAGTTATATCCCAGTCAGTCATGTGGGCTTCAGCATATTGAACAGCAAATATGAACACACACTCACTTGGACCCACTGACAGGCACACACGAGCAAGCAAACACTCTGACACACGTACACAAACACGCGTGCACGGACACACGGCAAGTAAACAAACAAACACTCTATTTTTCACACTGTCACACTCACATGGACACAGTCACGCGCTGAAGAGATAATGGTGGCCAGAGGCAGTGTTAGTGCTCTCTCCCTCTCTCTCCTCTCTCTCTCTCTCTCTCGCTCGCTCACTCTCTCTCACTCTCCCTCCCTCCCTCAATGTCTCTGAGGCAGAAAGCGTGCTCCAGTCTTCACTGTCTGTTAGATTTGATCACCATCACCCAGTTGCAATGGACAGTGCACTGCACAGCTCAGCTCAGCTGACAACTCATTGACACACACACACACACACACATACGCACACACAGCTACTGTGCCAGAGGATATTACATGCAGTGTCTGACACCTCTAAATAACTGTTTACTGTGAGTGTGTGTGTGTGAGTGTGTGTGTGTTTGTGTGTGTAGTTTTACATGTGTATTTGCCTTTGCATCTTATTTGTCTCTATGGTTGCCTCTCCATCCATATCTATGTGTGTGTGTGTGTGTGTGTGAGAGAGAGAGAGAGTGAGTGTGTGTGTGTGTGTGTGTGTGTGTGTGTGTGTGTGTGTGTGTGTGTGAGTGTGTGAGGTAAAACAGGCCGATGAAATGTATCCAAAATGATCATTGCCCATTCCCTGCTTCTACATGGCTGTCTCCATCATTAACATAGGCAGCATGTAATTCCCTGAAATACAACTGCTCATTTGAATTGACAATGTCCTCATCGTATGTATAAGCAAGTGAAGTATAATTTTACTGTGTAATGATTAAGCAAAATATTCTAAATAAAAAATGTGAATGAATTTCTGTCTGATGCGGTGTTTTGTTTTTTTTTGCCACAGGTCTGGTGTTTTCTTTGAATATGCGCTAGTGTAAAACATATTTATTGTTCATCTGCATTTTTTTCTCTTTCCTGGTGTATTTCCCTCCCATACACACACACACACACACACACACACACACACACACACACACGTACACTCAGACAGGCCCTTATGAAGCTGTGACAGACAAGAAGCAGCAAGCTGTATATATGTGTATGAGCTTTTGTGTGTGAGTGTGCCTGCATGCGCACACGTGCGTACATGTATCTCTGTCTGTCTGCAAAGAGGTTTTAATAAGACAGAAAAGAGGGGGTACAGTAAATCCTAAATCTGAGCACGCCCATCTTAGAGACCCGAGGGTGCCATGCTATGATTGACAGGCCTCCTTTCACTGGCGCTGTCGGACGGGGGACGGATTAGGGCCGTCTCGCCCTAAAGGGCCATTGTGGTTCCACGTCTCCCAGCTGCTTCACCGTGCACCCCTCTCCATAACCAAGGAGGGGGCCCTTGTGAGTGTGTCTGTGTGTCAGGGTGATGTGGTGTGTATGGCATGGGTGCGCTTGACCTTCTGTCTTAATTCTCTGATCAGTTAAAATAGCAGGATGTTACCTTTTAGTCAAAATGTTTTTTGTTTTGTTTTATTTCAGAATGTCTAGAATTAAAGAAAATGCACTTAACAGCATTTAAAGACCGACATGTCATCTTTTCACCCTCAGACAGAGAAAATTCAGCACTTAAAATGTTCATAATGTCAGTCAGATCTAAGCCAAATCTGAGAGAGCTTAAAGCAGTGCTAATAATACTAATAATAAAAGTGCTAATAATAAAATAAAAGTGAGAATATAAACTTGTGTTCTGACACTTTGATAGTTAATAACTAGAAAAAAGATATTTTTAAATTGTTTTAAACATATTCAAATTAATATTACTAATCATGCTACATACAGCATCAAATTAATGAGTGGGATCTTCTGTAACAGTTAACATAACGATCTTTATGGAACAGGTCCCACCGTGGAAATGCATGTGGGGACAGGTGACGCTCACATGGCTATAAAACCCAGCTGCGTTGATGCAGTCGCCTGCAGCTTTGCCTCCATTCTCGGGTGGATCGGAGGGCTCGCCTTGGGTGTTAAGCCTTTAACCTGATCATCACTGACAAATTGATGGCACCAGTTAAACTGGTTTTGTTCCCTCTTTAAAAGAGGAGTTTGTCAGTGTCATAGTACGCTGAACCTGTTCCTCCATGTCTGCTGCTGTTTTTAGCACTTGACTTGATTTTTTTATTGGCATCATATTTGAGATAATATCAGGCATGAATATACGGAAACTGAAAAGCAATTACTTAATCTATTTTTATACACAACTATATAATAAACTCCTGGAGAAAAAAATGCTGAATGTGAAATGTTTGATGTGTGTTTGTTTATGTCTTTGTGAAAGAGAGAGCGGAAAAGAGGGAAAGAAAAAGAGATACTACACTACATGCGAATACATGCCAGTGATATGACCTTTCAAACCTTTCTGCTGCTTCCCTGGGGTTTCCCATCCGTTTCCAAAGAGGCCTTGTGGGGAGTGCCCATCATGGGGGATCCCTCTCGGTTATGAGACCCCTGGCGTGGATGCTGGGCAGGGAGGGCTGGCACTGCGGCGGTACTGGCGCAGAGCTTTGCCAGGAATGGGATTGCCAGAGGCCTGCCACACTCCTGCTGAGAACCTCCCAGGCAATTAGACTGCCGCGGCAGTGGTGCTGCCGTCTGAACTGTAAAGCAGAGGAAGAGTGAATAGGACCAGCGATTAGCAAAAAACATGTATATATATATATAACACTATATATATGTGTTGACACTGCACTTGCATTCGCTAATCGACACAGTATAAACAGACATATTGTTTCAGGTTAAAGCGAGCATACTGTTAACATGCACCCCCAGCTATACTTGTGAGCATTTTGCTCTCAAAGTGTGCGCAACATGATAAGTCCTTGGAAAAAGAGCCTTGATTTGATATGTGCAAAGGGTGAAAAAAGTTGCCCTCCTTCTATCCATGTCCCTGTCACCCCAGCGGAAAAAGCAGTGGATCGCTCTCACTCTCACTGTCTCTCTTCCTCTCTCCCCTCTCCATTTCTCTGCCTGATGAAAGAGGAGCTATGATCGCTTCGACAACAAAGGGCCCAGCCGCCTGTGTTTGGATGAGGCTCTCCTTTCTTCTCTCCTTCCTCCTCCTCCTCTATCTATCTCTTCTAACCCCCTCTGATCTCACTTACTCTCTCTTTCCTCAACCCCCCCTCCCCCACACACACACCCCTCTTTTCCCCTCGCCCTCTCCCTCCCTTCTTGCTCTATCTCTCGTTGCCTGATGCCACTCACTGGTGTTGCTCCTCCGTTCTTCGTTAGGGCCTCGGCGATACAATCAGGGGACGGAATTAAAAATCAGAAAGTGTCCTTGTCGAAGAGACACCCCGGATAGCGCACTTTGATGTCTCCTCAGAAATTTGAAATTCATATGTTGTCACACTTCATTTTATTCCCTCTCTCTCTCCCTCTCTCTCTCTGCCTCCTCTCACTCTTTCTCCTTCTGCTTTCTCCTTTTCTTCATCTTCCTCCTCCTCTTCTCCGTGTGCCATCATGTACTATTCAGTTAGAAAGAGAGAAACGAGGGAAACGTAAAAATGCATTGAACAAGTGTTTCTGAAAGCCCTTTCTTGTCTTTTATTTTTCATGTTTTTACTTTGTGAAGAAGGCGGGAAGATATAATGAATCATTTAATTTTCTTTTGATTGTAGGTACTGGGATGCGTGGGCTTAGAGGTAGATGACAGGGAGTAAGGGACCACAGGATGGGGTTGAAATGTGGCGGCGAGCCACTTTGATGGCATTTCAGAACCCGCCGCCAAGTCAAAGCTATTTAACAGAGTGAGGAAAGTGTGGCTGCCACACACTCTATAGCGCACACACACATTCAGACAGGCACATAAACTCTCTGGCAGAAACCCTCGCCCGGTCCCCAGCGAAAACAAATAAATGCACAAGCCGCATGACTTTCTCTCCGCCTGTGATTTCCTCAAACCTTCAAAATGAAAGACAGGAGTTCGGACGTAATCCTGTTAGGATTTCAATAAGGGAAACATCAAAACATGTTAATTTTACACTGAATAGCATGTGAGTCATTGTGTGAGTGTGCGTGAACGCATTGTTGAGATCTGAAGGAATTCCTCTTGTAAGAAGTGTGGAAGAATAATTAGTCTTGAGTCAATGACATTAATAAACAGCAGCCATCCAAAAGAAATCTCACGAGCTGGATTTGTGTATGACACATTTCTGGACACATTTCTCATTCTTGTCTTCAAGAAAATGAGGGGGCACATCACCGGGTCCTTGATGGCCCCTCCCAAGACAGTTACAAATGGGCACGAAGGTGGGGTGGCGAGGGTTGGGGATTGGGTAAGCAGTGGGGGGAAGGCGGATGTGCAGGACGGGGATGGAGACGGGGATGGAGACGGGGATGGGGAGTCCCATCGGTCCACTGTACCCCAGATTCATCATTAATCACTCCTGCTGAGCCCCGCAGACCCTCCCACTCTTCCTTACCACCCCTGTCTTCCACCTATAAGACCTACTCCCCAAGGTGGTGGCAACCCTTCCCTCCTGCCCTCCCCCTCGCCCTTTCCACCATCAACACCACCCGCAACACTTGCCCCTCCTCAAAACAACAATTTCTGTTATCTAGCACCTTCAGGAAAGTCCCTCGTCTTTGTCCCTGCATCTCTTTCTTTCCATTTATACCTCCTTTTTCCCCCCTTGCTCCTTTCCCCTCTTTCACTCTCCATTTGCGTCTTGCCCACCTCACCCACCCCCCCACTACTTTTTTCTGTCTCTTCTTCGTTTTCTCCCTCTCTCGTTGTGACAAATGGGTTTTAATAAAAGCTGACAGAGCGATGAAATTAAAGGAGTGCATCCCATGGCCAGCTATAGCTCCAGCCCGAGCGTGGCACTGACATATTTAAAACAGGGCCTTAATTCAGTAGCCCGCCTGTGTCTTACATCACCGGGGCTCCTCAGCGTTATCGGAGTCATTATTACTGTCTGACACTCTTTTGTTGTTGTAAAAAAAAAGAAATCATAGTTACAACTGGCACCAGAGGAGACAAGCATTTAGCAGCCCTTTCGTCCTTGTGCCAACAGTGACCCCTATAAAACAGTTTATTCCATTGACCCTATTAGCAGATATTAGTCCCCATCTCCCATGTTGCCTCATTACAGCCTCGGATCATAAAACAAAGGGGGTTGGGATAGAGGAGGTGTTGGGAGACAGAAAGCGAGTGCGCGTCTTTTCCGAGGGAACCCTTCCATAAGGAATAACTGACACGGAGGACTTACCCACGCCTCGAGAGCTCTCACCCGACGTTAGAAAGCATTGTTTTGTTGGATTACAGGGTTAGGAGGGGAACCTAATCCCCTAATTTTTAATCTCCCCTGATTCCAGAGGGGTGCATACGAGACTGGGGGGCTTCCCTGCTACAGCTTGGGTAGGTGGGTTACAGAGGGGCCAGGGGAGGGGTGAGGGGATAAAAGAAAACGGGAGGTTTCTTAACAAAGGGCATATGATATCATTGGTGGGGCATGACTTTATTGCTTTGACAGACTGTGAGGACAGCGAGAGAATGCTTCAAATTTAGCAAAAGGGGCCGTTTTTATTTCCTAGAAACTTCTGTAAATTGTCCACTCAGAAATTGTAGGGTGTGAGAAATGTATCAGAAAAGTTCCCAAACTCAAACTATCAGAAGTAAAATCAAGAGTAAAAAGATAGCACCTTGCAACAGAAATAATTCCAATCCTATTTGTAGGCTGCGCACTACACAACATTCAAAATCGTTCTGTGACAGTGATAACATATCCTTCTCCCAAAACATTTCTGCTTTGTCATTTCATACCCTCACCACCATGTGTCTGGGTGTGTGGATAATTTCTCAGACAGCTTACAGTGACAGGCTTTTGGGACAGAGGGATAAGTTGTCTGGGAGCTCATCCCTATAATCTGTGAAGGATATACAGGGTCTCCCCAGGCGGGATACAGGGACTGTTCACCTGCAGCATTAGCCAAATAAGATTAGGAGCTGGACTGGAACCCAAACACTCGCTGTGGGCGGAAATATATATATATA
>JBAJHX010000036.1:15775237-15786588 GCA_037176925.1 Amniataba percoides
CTGCAGCATTAGCCAAATAAGATTAGGAGCTGGACTGGAACCCAAACACTCGCTGTGGGCGGAAATATATATATATACCAGCATATACAAAATCTCATAGGGGGAAATTTGTTTGAAATTTTTAAGCTGAGAACACAGTTAACACCTTTTGCGACGGGAGCTCCAAAATCCAGTTGATGCACAAAAACGTATGAGGGGAAAGAAGGGACATCAAACCTCCAGCCGGGGTTCAGCTGAAGGCCTCTTTCAAATGTAAAGTTAGCCGTGGAGCTGGCGGGAATCGGAGCAGGAGGGACGGAAGAAGGGATGGAGAAGGGAGGGTGGTCGCGGCAGACACAGGGAGTTAGAAATCATTGCGTCCATTGACGAAGTAACCTTGGGCGGCTTCCAGCATGACTGAGAGAGTGAGTGAGCGACGGGGTCTTGGAGCCAGGCCAAGCCGAGCCTTTTGTGCCAGCAGCCGCCACATTCCAATCAGCCACGGATATTTATACTCCGGGCCTAATTGAAAGGTTGGCTTGTGAACCATCTGCATGCACCCACACTCCAGCTCCCCCCCTCCTTCAACGCACACACACCCACACACAGAGACAGACACTCTCCTTAGTGCTTTACCACCACAGACACAGCCGGCTTTGACCCACAGAAGAGGGAGGCCAGACGCACTGCATCTGTGACGGCGAACATCCCAAGAGGCCAGAAAATGCAAAGGGGTGACTTATGGCGAAAGTGTTTCTGCCAAAGGTTAAATTCTGAATTTCTTTCTGGTTCTTCATATCTATTTCTCCTTATGAGGATAATGTGAGAAGATGCCGGTAGAGGAAGTTGGTCACTGCCCTGAGCCGTTGGGCCACGGATGACATTTAAGTCTTCAAACACAGCTGCAGCAAACCCAGCATCTTAGTGAATCTGCCAAGTGGTTGTAAATTCATTTAAACAATAATATTATGTCCACGTCCCTTTCAGTTGTTTACATTTTTCCTAATACCAACGTATAGCACATAGTCATGGGAACTCGATGTTTTATAGTGGTAATTTCTACAAAGTAAGCCAACAAACCTGTAGTCAGTAATATTGTGCAGCTGAGGGAGTCTGGCAGTTGATAAAAGGAACTCAGCACCAGTGTGAGATAAATGACTTGATGATTGATTATCGCCTAAAGCAGAAAAATGAGCAAAGCACAAAACCAGTCAGTGACGTTTTGTGTAAGGAACATTTTCTCACAGTGCCTTCTCCACATCACACAGCGACAACTGGCTTTTTAGAGCCGTGGCTGTATTTCCGAATCTTGAATCTCAAGAGAAATCTTTGTTGAACAAGTAGGATAAATGTCTCCTCTGCTGCTAAATGTCTGCCTCTTCTTACTGTACATAGTTCTTCTACACTAATAAATGCTTGTCCTGAAGTAAAAGCAAATCCTTTCTACCCCATATTTGAACTCCCCTCCCACACTTTCTCAACAGTCTTGGGAATAAAGTCTGATGTTTGCACTTCATTTGTTTGAGATGTTGTCAATATTTGGGAGAACCTAGGTCTTTACCTGTAATCACTGCGGTAAAAGTTGTAGAGGGAAATTATATTTTTGAAGTAACTACAACACTACTACTGAAACAAATTGCGTAGTGAGATGTAAACTGATAATATCCGAATAAATTCCCCGCTCATCTGTCATGCTGATGGTCATAAATAAAATCACTGGTTTTAAATCTAGCCAGCATTCATCTAACCTCACACTTCATTTTAAATCTAACCTGAAAATCTCAGCTTACAAGTTTCACCAACCACATGCCAGACAGCAAGCCAAAACCAGGCCTCCAGGGAGCCATGGAACAGTGAAACACAAATATCAGACTTCTGTTTCGCCACCACTGAAATGCACCACAGGCTCATGGGATCGGGTAACTAAACCCACTGATTAATGCACAATTAGTGTTGTGTTGTGTCAGTTAACAGGATGGGCTGATGGAGTTTGCAGCAATGGTGAGGAGTGTGTTAAAGCTCTCGGCGGGCATCCAGCTGGCCCTTCGCTCATCTCTGGGACGTGCTAGGCTTCCTCTGCCAGCTGGCACTGGAACACACCGTCATGTTCATTCATGACAGGCATCTCCAAAAACTTGTGAAAAACCTGGTGATTCCTGAATGCTCCTTTCACAGGATGCTTTCAAAAGGGGGAAAGAAATAGCAAAAAAAAAAAGAAAGGAAGAACACCTTTTCATGTGTTCTAAGCCAAGGACATTTGGGGCAACTCCGAAAAGTTTATTCAATATGCTGCCCAAAACATTATTTATGTGTGTTGTGTATGATGCCTCTCACATTTACACAAAAAGGCAGTCAAAAAAGACAACAAAAAAAAGCTTTGCACATACTCAATGTTCCTATCATTTGCTACTGTGTATGCTAATTCTATCCATGTTTGGAGTATGTTTTGGGCTTAAAATGGAAAAATGCCAAAATTAAGCATATTTTAAAATGCCAGTATACATACTAAAATAGTTTTTTGTTTTTGAGCGTGATGCTGATCTGCACTTGTGTTGCACGACATGACACAATTGGAACTGACTTGGAAGAGCTGCTCACAGTTAGAGTGGGACTTAAATTGATACCTGTCAGTGAGTATTTTTCTTGTAAGTCAGATATTATACAGTCTGCAGGATACAAGTTCTAACAGCAAAATGTGCTTGAAAATGAAAAAGCCTCATTTTTAAATCCAAGCAATGCATCCTATTTCATCAGCTTTTCATGTCTTTCACAATTTAACATTTTCAACCTGCGAGGTAACTGAAGTCGTCAGATAAATGCACAATATCTACTTCTGAAATGTTGTTGACCAGATGCAAGAAGACTCACAGAATCAAAGTATTTAAGTAAAGTGCAAGTCCAACATTTGAATAGCCACTCTTGTTACAGATCCAAATAGTATAAAGTCAACATTAATACACAGTGTACACTTGTATTTGTATACAGTATGGAAATAGGACAGAGTGAGGCAGCGTGTGGACAGAGCAGGCGGCTCTATCCAAGGTACTGAATCACTGAAATTAGGCTTTTCACCAAGAAATAGAACCATTGGCATGCTGCTGGGGAATGGAGACAGCCTGCCAAATGCAAAATCATCCTCTGTTCTCCCTTGGCTTGAGCCTGTGATAAATCAAAATGCCGAACAACAATTAGCACTCTGTTGACACTCTATTCACATCCAACAGTTGATACAGGAAGTGGGCCAAACGATGTAGAACACATCTTATTGTCTTGCCAAGTGCATCCGCTATTATCAGCAGTGGAAATCCATCCACTTGTTATATGAGCTTGTGAAAACAGGTCTACAGATTCCACTTAGCGCCAGTGTAAACTGCGTCGTACAATAGATTACTGGCGTTGCAAATTTACACTACATACATACTGTGGGAAGGCACGAGGGACGATTAATCCCCAGCTGATTATATCACTCCAAGAATATGAACTCACTGCATATGCCTTACAGGTCAAACAGACAGAAGCGTGTCCCCCTTCTTTACATTCAATAGGAAATCACTCGCTCAAAGCAATCAAATATACTTCAATAACAACAGAGATAAACAACACTCATCCGGTCTAATCTCTCAGCGGACCACCCAGCTCAATCAATTAATTACCTAGTCTCTGTGTTTTACTTCGGGGCATTAGTAATGATCTTTAAATATTAATTTGGCTTTGTCCAGGGACTGATGTAAGGGCTCTGTTGTTGTCTTCTGGAGTTGTCAAGTCAGAGGCACTCTGCTGTGGGAGGTAAACCTGAACAGCCAGAGGAGGCTTGAGGCTGCTCGGCTACCATGTGCAAAGAGACAAAATACATTTTTTTGACGATCACAAACGAGACAAATAATCTTGCTTGAATAGCCGTGAACAATATCTTTTTAACGGCTCTTTGTTTCCTGAAATAAGTGAACAAAAGTTTGCATCTGTGGTGAGCGTTGCAGAGAGGGTTTTATTTGTTGTTGTGGGTGGCTCGTGTTGTGCTGAGTAAGTGAGTGCACCCACCGAAGAGTGTTCAAAGGCCTGAAGTCTGAACTGAAAAGACCCGATTCGATTGCACCCTTTGATCCATTTTATTAGTGTTGTCATGTACTCAGGGTTAATTTGAAATACTTGTTTGAGGCATCGTTGCAGGTGGAAAAAGGTTGTTTATTTTTCCCTTTGCACACTAACCCGTTTGTGATTATGCCTAAGCCACTGCGAGTATCTTTCCATTTGCTGAAAAATGAAAGAACAAATAGGCTAAGTAAAACAAGCAAACATGGGGGGGGGTTGTTTAAAGTGATAGAACAGCGATATGAAGACTTACAGCATATCTGTCTCCTGACCACCGGTGAAGCAAACAAACAGGAATCACAACAACATCAGCGTTAAGATCAGGCTTGTGAAACCACCAAGCCTTCAGAGGATAGAATCTATCTTCATTTAGGCTGTCTTTAATAATTAATCCAATACATTTATTTATTACTCTCCACCACTGAGATACCCAGGTGAGTTGAGTTTCTCTCGGGATGAATGCTCAGGGGAGGGTGGAGGGGGAGTGGAAGATTCCTCTCCTTTTTTCTCCTCTATCTCTTGCTATGCATCAATGTTTGTAGCCCAGAGCAGGGGAAGCCAAGAAAAAACTCAGATTTGGCCTCTGTCCACCTTACCTGCAAAATTTCCTGCATCAGCATATTTCCCAGAGTTCCAATGGGCCAAAAGCGAAGAACGGGGGAAACTAAGAGAGAGATGGCGGCTGTGAAGTTAATTGGCTGATGTATTTCAAATAGCCTAATTCCTATGGTCTTTTAAATGGCACTTGGATGTGAAGTCTCATTACAGCATCTTTTAACTGTTGTCTAAAGTGATTCATTTCCTCAGTGCAAGAGTCAAGTTTGGGAGGAAAGCTGAAGAGTGGCCTAGTGCATGATACCTCGGCTCAGTTTCAATATTTGTCAGATCACAGATCTTCAATCCCACCACATGCTGTGATCAAAGACTCCTTTCAACTTCAACCTATACCGAAAACTGCATTTGCAAAGACATATGCATACGTTTTAAAGTATATGAGCTCTTGGTGTAAAAGATACGGGTCAAGGGCTGCCGTGTACACAAATGCGTATACAGTCTAACTTGAAATGAGATAAAAGTCACTGATGCTTATGTTTTATGATGCATCCGTTCCTGCCTTGTTAAAATACCCTACGAACCGAAATAAAGCTGAAATATGCAATTTTCTGTGATCTTTGGTGTATCTGGTGCTAATCTTGACATCCAACCACAACTTGACCGCATGCCAAGTTGGGGGTGAAACCAGCACAAACAGGGAACAGCTTAACAAATTACCACTCCGCTGCCAAGTCCTGGGAGGGAGGAAGAGGCACAGCAGCTTAAAAGAAAGAACTAAAACCCCCTGCTACAGAGACCGAGAAACCCCAGAGGGTGAGGGGTGAGGAGGAAGAAGAGAAAGAAGAGAGAAGGTGGGTAAAGGCATATCGAGGGAGGAAGCAGCGGGTAAAGAACGAGCAAGATAAAGAGGCAGAGGGAGATGGAAAGAGTGAGAGGCAGAGCAGAGAGAGTACAAAAATGAGGGAACAGAAGAGGCTTGATATGATTTCAATGGAATGTTTGTTGACAGTGCTCCGTGGCCCGGGGCCTTGGGATAAATGATTGAACACTGCGCCTGTCAAAGCCAGAGGATTTCTGTGGGCTTGTGTTTCTCTCCGCGTTCTTTTGCTGGAGGGAAGGTAGCAGTCAACTAATTGACACAGAATTAAGCATGAAACGCACTAAGCGCAGCCCTCTTCTGCCACGGCTGGCCTCTCCACCAAAGAGGGGGCTTCCAGACAGTTAAAGGCTACAGATGAAACACACACGTGCACACACAAAAACACACACACACGCGCCCGTACTGAGATGAAATCAGACACGTGCAAAATATACAAGCGTGAATACATCTGCAAAAGAAGAGAAAACAGAAAAAAATGAAGATAAACATCCAAGCAGATGGCCCACTATTCAATTACACTTGATCAGTAATTCAACATTTTTAACACCCACACACAAGCAAGCGCACACAAGTACATCGGCAGAGGCAAGGAAACGTGGGGTGCAGGAGGATATGCACAAAGTGCGTAAGCAAACAGTATAGACTTTTCCTGTGACAAATTGCTCCATGAGAAAGTAATCCTTCAAGATTAACAGTGTCATTCTCTGCCACACCTTGCACATTATGCTCAGGGGGCTGCGATCTGAGCCGCGGGCTCCTTGCAAATGGCTTACCAGGTGTGTACTTGTACTAACCGCTTTTGTCGTGCTCCGGAGAAGCAAAGCACATGAGAGAGAGAGAGAGAGAGAGAGAGACTAAAGTGAGAGGAGGACAGAGTTAACAATCAAGAGGGACAGTTAGAGAAAAATAAATTGTGAAAAAGGAGGGGAATGTTGTGCGGGGAGAGAACAAAAAAAAACAAAAAACAAAACATGAAAGTCTTATAAAATGGGTTGTGGGTGCAGGGGAGGGGGGATTGGAGAGGCGATCCACAGCAAATCCACACCAGGTATGACGGTGGGCCTTTGTTTTCCATACGCTCGCCCCTGATTGAGCGATGCATGGGTCGATTAAGGTTGAGCGCCGCGGACCTTTAGCTGTAAATAAACAGCACCGCCTGCTGAAGCCCAGCCAGCAACACAGTGGAATAAAAGGAGTCTCACCTCATTAAAACTTGGAGCTGCGACAACAGAAACAACATGACTAAGCAGCGGGTGGGCGGGTGGGGTGGGGCACCTTCCAAAACAGAACGAGTGAGGAGGGGCTTGTACACCTCCTGCAAAGGTTGCGGTAATGGTCTGGGCAGTGGTACTGCCAGGCAGCTCGCTCTCCTCTCATCTCGGCCGGCCAGGCGAACGCCCTTGTGAAGGAGCCGGAAAAGAAAGGAGCGGCGCAGAAGACGGGAAAGGGAGGCTGCAGGGTCAAAGGGCCAAACCCATCCTGCTGACTAGCAACCAATCAGGAGGTGTCCTGCGCTGTCTTGGAGGCAACAGAGGGGGAAGACAGGAGGAGGTGAAGATAGAGGAGGAGATAAGCATGGAAAGAAGGAGGGTGGGTGGACTGCAAGGCGGATCCCCAGGGTCAATTATCCCTGGGAAGGAGGTACTGTAACCAACACTCTGCATCTCATTTGCAAGGCAGCAGCAAAGGTGCACCTGAGCACGGCTAGTGAGCGTCCTGCCATAGCACCGAGGCAATTAATGTCTCCTTTCAATGACATGTGCTTCTCAGTGTGACAGTGGCTGGGCAGCTGAGGGCTGGGCCAACTGGCTAAAAGAAGAAGGCCTCAGCGCTGCCTCTTGTCTTTCCACAGAGACTAATTTCATGTAGAGATCCCCGCTTCTGTTTGGCCGACAGTCTGAGCGAGGGAGCTTTGGGTTTGAACCTAAATACATGTGTGCACACACTCACACACACACACGCACGAAATACACACATGCAAATATATATATGCCTAAAATGACACATGAGCAAGCATGCAAACCACGAACAGTCTCTCATACAGTATCACACCAGATGAGTACACACAGATGCATGTGCTGCAAAATTACAGAGTGAATATAAGTACAACGGTAGACACACACAACGCTCTCTCTCTCTCTCACTCACATATGTATTCAAAATGGCACCACCAAGAAAGACAGAGCCTGTTCCAGATTAATCGCACACAAAACTAGCCCCTGATTACTGCTGAAGTACAGTCTGTGCATGACTGTTTTTTCTTTACTGAAAAATGAAAAATAAATAAAAAATGAGGCCCAAAGACGGTCATGCAAAAATTCACCAGTGGAGCAGATTCAAAAACTTGCCAGCACACGGAAACTATGCCTCACCCACAACAGACACATTTGCCAAAAATAATAAAATTTGGAATGATATTAGCACTCTGTGATGAGTGAGGAGTGTTTTAAATTAATTTAATTTGAGTTCACTCACCTGTCCTCAACACGGCCTAGATTTCGCTTTGAATAGTTGTTTTGGGTACAAAATGGTGAAAATAAAAATTAACCTTTGATCTTTGTCTGGCCATTAAAATAGATAAAAAACTGCCTTCTTTTTTGCCACTTCATGTACCACTTCAACAGTTATGGGGGTAACAACAGATCTAAAAATCGTAACTTTTACTCTGCCACTGTAGATAAAAATGGAGAAACAAAATGATGATATGATATTCTCAGAACTTTAAAATTGTAGATCTCATCCTGGTGTTAATGCTGGAGGAAAGCTTGTGGAGTGTTCAAAATGGAAAGAGTGTCTAGGGAAACAAATGCGCTCAGTCAATATCATACATATTTCTCATGTATAAGTCTTTTAGCCTGATGGTTGTACAGGAGGAAAGGTCAGGGGTCACCAGAAGAAGATCACCCCCCGATGGGCCGTGACAATCGATAGAATTTCTTAGAAAGTATTGCTAGGATACTTTCCCCCTGGACTGATGGACTGACCAGTAGAACAACATCACCAGCGTTAGGCCTTTACCATCAACACGGCAAAGATGTTTTCACTAACATAACATAACACATCCTACCTTAAACTGACAAAGTGAATGTGCATAGTGTGCACTTTGATATTAACAGACGACTATGCTGGAGAGAGAAGCCATAATATTTTTTTATCACAGAATACAATAAGAACCACAATCAGTGTTGATGATAACGTAACATACCCTCGGGCTGCTTCTTCCTTTATACCCACAGCATTAAATTAAGGACAAAAGACTGAGACGTTCAGATGCCATTTTAAAAACTACTTCTGCATCTTTTTTTTGGGTTTATTGTGTTATTATAGCATTGTATGTGTTGTGTTTGTATGATGCATTTGGGCCTTTAGAATGTACAGAAAAAAAACTTGTATGAGTAAAAACCTGAAAAATTGAAAGAATGAGTACAAATATAATTAGATATTGTTAGAGTGAGACACCCATCTGTCAAGAATTAATAAAAATCAATACTTTTTTTCATTCTTCAGTTGAGGAGCTTAGTATGTTTTACAAAGAACAGCATTTTCAGATATGCATTGATATTGCGCTACTGGCAACACTGAAACTGCATGAAAGATGTTTATTGAGTGTGTGTGTTACTTACACACCAAAGTCAGCAAGTGCGTTACCATGTAATCAAGTCATGACCTTGTATGTGACCTCATTGCCGCAGGGCACTGCAGCTAGCAAGGCTAACATGAGGCTAATGAGTGCCATTCACTGCATTTGGTTGCAGAGGAGACATGCAAGCGCGCGCACACACAGAGAGACACACATATTCAACAGATCCAACCTTCCGATCACTGCTCCCTATAGCCCCGGAGCTCACAATGAAACCCAGTGTCTCCCTCAGTGGGTAGTCTGTGCTCTCCTCCCTGACCATTCGCACTCATCCGAGACAGAAATAGACATCGCTTTGCTTCCCTGCTCATTCTCCTAGTCAACTTGTGGTTGACACACACTGGATGAATGACTACTTCCTCCTGCTCGCCTCGGCCGACTACTGAGGTGCAGTTCCGAGTTGTCGAGCTTGCCGCTGAGAGAGAAAAAGAACAAGGGAAGTTGGATTCGGCTCGCGATGCAGAAGGGGGGATAGAGAAAGAGAGAGAGAGAGACGGAGCATGTGTGCTAGTTTCAGCAGACACGTCATGCACACACACACCCACACACACAGGCACAAACACACACAAACACGCACACACACTTACAGCAAAGCTAGCTGGCTTTTGACAGTGGCAGAATTATTATGGCGAGGTGAATATTACCCCCGTGGGACTTCATTTACCTCCAGCATATTCACTGAGTTTCTCTGTGTTTTACTGCTCCTCATAATCCAAGCCAACCGCACACATACACGCGCACACACACTTGCGCTCATATCACCATATCACACACTATTTTTATGTCCATGAGTGTTGTCAGGGTTATTATTAAGATCATTATGGGATGTGGATAGTATTCGGATGCCCCCTCCCCACCTTCCCCACTGCAACCCCACCCTTTTTGTTGCAGTTCTGAATCTTGGAGACCTCTCCTGAAAGGTTGCCAAAGCTTTCCTGTTCTATTTATCAATAAAGCACATAGTCAAACACAAACACACACACATACGCACAGAGGAAGTTTTGCATTTTGCAGCTTGTATTATTGTAATTCTCCTCTTAGTATTTTGTCGGTAAAGGTCACTGATGGACTTCTTTTGTTGTGCTGTTTGAGGTCTCTTTTGCCCATTGTGTTAACAAGTCATTAAAAATTGAGGGAGGTAAGGCAGGCCAGGAGACATTGCATATGTTTGGAAGCATTATTATTATTAAATAATCATGTTTGTCTCCTAAATTGAGAGTGACTCATGCCACAATATCAGTAATTAGATAAATTATTGATGAGCTAGCGGGTGGGTGAGAGGATGGTCGGCGGTGGAAATGGAATTGCCAAACCCAATTACTGTCTTTTTCTCAGAGTGGCCCCATTAGGGTTGTCACTTGGACCACTAAATGGCGGCACTAATAAAACAGCAACTAGCACCCAACCAGCTTTAATTAATAGTTAGATGATTAATATTTTAATTGCCGCAGATTAAATACCGCTCACACTGAGGGGGAAGCTTTACAAGAGCAGAGGCTGATGTCCCATCCTCACCTCTTTAAAATGTCAAACATGTCATGTTTCCCGGACTAGCTTCCCCACCTTGACTCTGACGTGAAACAGCTGCACAGTCTCAACGTGACAGGAGGAAACAGTCAGGTCTGATATAGAATATGACATATTGATACCCTCGCAACAACAAGATGAGTAATTGAGGGGTTTTTTTTTCGTGAACTGTAAAACAACGTTACCAAATCAGTTAAAGAATCGCAACTTTGTACAAAGTAAGGTTGTCCACTATCGCATTGAGCTATGTTAATCCCACTTAGTTCATTCTGATGTGCAGAACAGACAGTTGACAGTCTGTATTTACTTGTGTAGTTCCTGTTAAAGGTATTAAATAAATGTTGTTTTAACAGATCCTCTGACTAATTTCAAACTTTCAAAAAGACAATACAAGCAACAGCCGACTGTGGCTATCAAAAAGTTGTGTTCTTTTGTGTGGAATATGGACGCACATTTCTTAACCATTTGAGACTGAGATGGTACTGTTCAACTTCTATGTTGCCTTCTGCAAAATAAGGAGTTCAAGAGCAGACCGCCCCCAAGCAAACGCAACACCCCTGGGTTCATGTGCACCATCAGTGCTGTGAGGCACCTGCACACGTCGCATATGGGGGGGGGGGGGGGGGGGGGGGGGGGGGGGGGGGGGGGGGGGGGGGGGGGGGGGGGGGGGGGGGGGGGGGG
>JBAJHX010000036.1:15791458-15825033 GCA_037176925.1 Amniataba percoides
GGGTGTCACAACTGTACAGATTGTAAAGCCCTCTGAGGCAAACAATGTTTGTGATTTTGGGCTTTAAATAAATAAATCTGAATTTTGAATTTTGAGGTACAGGAAGATATACACATATTATGTGGGAATTCATGTTGTTTGCAGACGGACACGCTTACTGTTTTGTGAAATGTGGTATTTTTGGTTTCTTTAATTTATTTTGTGAAATCTTGCTATGAAATTTCAGTTTGGGCAGGCTTTTGTTTTGTTCATTTATTTGACCAAGTTTGAGTTTTGATTTTGGCCATTTGCACCTTAAAATAATCTGTAAACAGATGTCAAACGTATTAAGCGCCATACCTTGCACTACCTGAACATTATAGCATTAAATGTATTGGTCATTTTAACCACAGAGTGTACTGCAATATTTCTGAATGCCCAAATTACATATAGTGTGGTGCGTAGATTATGCCGTCAGGATAAAAAGTCAAGCTTTAAATTTTTTTCTTTTGCAAATAGGAAAAAGCAAAGCACAGCTACCACTGAGCTCATACTTGCACAACTTGCCAGGAAAGTAAACTAATCACTCACTTTGAAACAAAGTATCCCATGATGCTGAGAAGTGCTGAGGAGAACGCAAGCAGGTCAGCTTACTGTACAAATAGGGTGGCAAACAAATTTGCATGTCAAAATTAAAAATCAATGTGTTCCACCTCACCTAATGACCAATCTCCCCACTGCTGCTCTTGGGCTCTGATTAACATTCAGGGGGGTTCAGGAGAAAATGTTAGAGCAAAGCATTAATCTCTCTCAGCAAAAAAGCTTGTATCTTCTGACAGGTGGGTCAAAGTTGCCGTTTAATCTAGCCCATAATTTCGGAAATGTGCTGACAGAGTGTATTTTAATACATTAAAACCTGGCTGTGTTTGAGAAAGCTCAAAGCGCGACACCTCGGCAGGAAGTCTGCGTCCCCGGCTCAGAGGTAAGGCATGTTGGTAGGATGGTACGAACGCAGCAGAATCCAGGAGAAAGCCAAAACAAAACAGCATCTGAGAGGGAAAAGGATTTGTTTCACATTTTCACGTGATGCTGATGCATTGAAGATTTTTTTTTGCAGTGGGTGACGTCATAGCTGCATGGTCTTACATGCAAATAGAAATTAGAGCATTTCTAAATATGTCTGATTAAAAACCCTCTTATTTGTTGCCATATTACCATCCTACTAGATGGTTTCTTTTACTCTAAAATGCAGATCAGCCTGAGGTAGCATTACAATAAATAAAAGAATACAACATAATCACCAAATTGCAAACCCTAATTCCTAGATATGTTTCATGTTGGTTTTATTTTAAAAACCAGCAGCAAATGCCTGGATTCTTATCAAGCCCTTAAAGATCCTGAACCTGCCACAACTATTTATTTGTTCAATGGCCTGCACTTGACTTTATTGGCCATTGGCAGGAAGGTGCCTTCAGAGGTGTCCTGCTTGCCTATTGAAAGATGTGTCTCTTACCTCTCGCCCAACCCAGTGGAAATAATATCACTCACACTGAGAGATCATGGTGTCAGGGTCAATTGTCCTGCAAAAGATGGGGGAGATGGGAGACATGTATTGATTTTTCATTTTGTTGGGGTAAGCAAGCATGTTGCAGCTGGGCGCGAGTGCAATGAGGCAGACAGAATGTGCTAGACTGCTCTTCCAGCTTGTCACCCATGAGCTGTGACAGCTGAGAGACACCTTGAAAACAATTATCACAGAAAACTATGAAAACACTATCCACTTGTGTTTTCTTTTTTTTTCTTTTGTTTTTTTTTTTTTTTACATTCAAGACAGTGCAATCGCTCGGGGTAATAACCCATCCGTTTACATTATTCAAAGCAAAAGAGAGCTGGTGGAGAAAATTTGGCCAGCGATCCAGAGAGGAAACTCAGCCAGCATCACCCCAGATAAGGATGAGCCAGAGCTAGCCAGAGCTGGCAATCGCACACCATGCTGGGCCTCGCGGGGCGGAAATGCTTGTCAAACATATTACATGATGCCACAGGTCACAGACGCACTCCAGCCCTCGCCCAACAGCTACAAACAATGAACGAATGCCAAATCTAACAACCTCTGTGAACCTCGCTTGGTGTGTTCAGCTCAGACCACCTAAAGTAGTTCATCGCTACACAGAAGATGGTGTTTGATAAAGAAAGCAAGTGATTCCTATCGACTCCTCCGTATGCTTTGACTTTGCTGCAGAGGACACTGATCTCACTTTGGGTCGTAACCTGCAATGTACGCTTGTAAAAATTCCTGAAGTGGCGGGACACAACAAAATGTCCACAACTCATTCTGGAGCATGGCGGGGTTTTAGAAGCCCTCGCAGCGGGTTCACTACCTGAATAAACATTACCTGTTTGGGGGCTGTTTTGTGCCCCTCCATCTCTGCATTCCTCTGCCTCTCACACTCCCATCGCAGCTCATGCATTTTGTCCATCGTCTCCCCCGCTCCTCATTTGCAAAGGCTACGGTCTCGACGGTGGTCAGAGGCGTGACAGACATGCGGGGTGGAGAATGCGGCGGTCACTCGCTGCCCTCTCTGCGCTCCAGTCACCTTGATGACCGATACACACCGCCCCCCCACACCCCACCTTCCTCTGCTGCACATCACCTTCTCCGTGGTCTGTGCGTTGAGGGTCAGAGTTGAATGCTGACAATATGAGCTCATCAGTACACCTTACACTTCCTGTTAGGGTGCCGGCAATGCCCTCAATATTAATGCAGTCCACCCCCTTTATAATGCCATACGACAAAACATTGGGGGCAGAGAAGACACGTTCTGTGACAGAAGTTTAATGCCTGTCATTTCTGCAGGTCAAACAGCAATATATCAGTAAATGTACCAAAAACAGCATGTAGAAAAGACCATCTGCTGTATGCACAGCACTATATTTCAGGTTTAAAACCATGTCGCAAATGCAACAACACGCACAGGACAATGGCACAAATACTGAATTATTTCAAATTTTTAGATACTCAAAATAAAATTCAGGTTTTTTTTTTAGCACTCAATAATCTGTGCCTGTTATTTTTATAGTTTTGACTGCCTTTACTGCAGCTCTTGATAACATTTTTCCTGGCACAAAAAAACAACATACATGCAAACTACAGAAAACCAAACTTGAACTCGGAAGTCAGTTGGCAATAAAATATAATATGTTTGCAATAGAAAGACTGGGTTATTGTTTTTAAGTTTTCTCTCAATCCTTTTACAAATAAACACCTAAAGTGTGTCTGACAGCGTGAAAAAAAGTGCTCCTGTTAAACCCGATATTGCCTTTCTTCTGTTGCATCCCAATTTTAGCAGATTCAAAGTTGGTGAATAAAATGTCATTATAACCAAAATGACTTACTAAAACTATAAAAACTGTGACCCTGGGGAATTTTCCTTGGACGATTACTATTTCACTGAGCTTTAATGCTCCTTTGTTGGAACTCTTTCTTGTGCTATAGGTGCAAACGCTGTCTTCCTCCCAACTGATATAAAAATCCACCAGCCAACCTATAAATCAAATTCCAATCACAGTGCATCAAACTTTGAAAGGTCTCCAAGATCACAAGAGCCTCCTCACACACCTGCTAGGCATGTCAGTGTTTGGGTGAGGCTGGGTATGTTATCTCAACGCACACACACACACATACACCTGTGGTACTTCCTGCCACTAACGCTGTAAGTGTTCCAGTTTCTTTCAGACAGAGTGGGTGAGGGAGGTGAGAGAGAGGGCGACCCAGCAGCTGGTTACCTTGGCTGACTCTAACACCTGTTAAAGACAGAGGCACATATCACACTGTATTACTGTGTTAACGGCCTGTAATGAATGGCTGATGCAAGCATGCAGTAATGGCCAGCACAGCCTTGGTTTCTCGCGTGCTTATTTCGCCATTAGTGGAAAATTCATCAACCGTTTAACAAGCAGGCAGACACACCAGAGCCTGTGTCATAAGAATGTCGATGAAAGCAGCATTTCTCTCGTGAAGACCCACTTGTGTACCATACATGTCAAAATCTTACCATTTGACAAATCCTTACTGTGTTTTGGAACAAAGGATTCTCTTTTTATTCCAGAGAGTGGAAGGGATTTTTAAGAAGGAAAAAAAAGTAGTTCAGATCCAAAGCTTACCAAACACTTGAGGCTCAATTTGTCAGATTCACTTTTTGCTGAGTGACGGGGTATATTACCCTGGTGAGCAGCCAGGCTCAGCACAGAGGCTGGAAGAGTGTGTCTGTGTGTGTATAAACATATATCTATAGTGGCTTGTGTGTGTTTCTATGTGTATACGTGAAGATTATATAATGTCTTATGATGTAAAGCAGCCACATCCTCCTTACAGAAGGGCTTTGATCACAGCAACTCATCGGACAGCAGCAGTTTGGAATTCTGATGTTGATTTTTCCAGAAAAATGAACTGAGATGTTTAACTTGAGTATAAGTAGCACTACCGAAATGCAAAAAAAAAAGGCTCTATTGAAAGTACATAGGAATCAGCAAAATGAACTTACATATAAAAAACAAAAGTACCCATGATGCAGAATGGCCCACTTTAAGTCTCACAGTCTCCTATGGGATTATACGACACTTTTACAAACACAAATGTTTACAATTCAGGAGTAGTATATATTTTTGTATACATTATTACCAATTATGTGGTGTGTGTAAGTAGTCACATTTTGACTAATTCATCTGCTTGTGGGTAGTTTAATCTATTACAATTGTTAATTTTTCATCACTTTATCATACGTTTTGAATGTAGAACATTAGTCTACAAGGTAAACAGTAACTGTAGTTCACCAGTGCACATCCATGGTGTTCCTGCAAAGTCTGTTGCCATATCACATATCCATATCACTGTATGTACATGTTTGGGTATGAATGTTTGTGCTAAGTTCTGTGTGTCTTTCTGAATAAGTGGTGTAATCCAGCAGTGTCTGCCCTCTATCACCTGGTCTATGGTGTGGAGTGTGTGCGCACGGGTGTGTGTGTATACCTGTCCGGCCAGGCCCTGCAACAAACCCTTCGCTAGTTAGTGTGTGTGTGGTGCTTGTGTTTAATAATGCATGGCCCCGAGCCCAGGACGGGCCCTTTGATAAAGTACAGCTCCGTGGCACATGCATAAGCAGCTCCAGCCATATGCAGAAAGGAGAAATTGATGGTGGAGATAAAGTCTGTGCTGCCGCTGCTCTGTGTTAGTGTGTGTGAGCGCGCATGTGTGTGTGTATAAAAGAGAAAGAGAATGAGGCAGAGAAAGATTTATGGATCGTATCAATGTCAATATGTGAGTGTTTGATCAGGAGGCAATTTGACGCTTTTTAGGATGAGTCTTTGCTCTGTGCGAACATGTTTGCAAATTGGTACTTTTTTTTGTAATGTTTGATTAGGTGATACTGTACAAGCAAGCAAATATGGAAATATACATACAGAACTGAGGTCATGCAATGTGTGTGTGTTTTTGAGAGACAGAAAAATGTGCTGGTGGAAGATGATGAGTGTGTTTTGCTCCTTATGAATCAGAGGAATGTATCTTTGCTCTTGTGTGTCACGATCAGCCTTCCAGATTGTCTGCCAGTGTGTGTTTCTGAGTGCGTTCGCGTACCTCTGCGCAGGTGTGTGTCTGCGCGAACATGTTCTCTCAGGCTTAGAAAGCTGCAGAGAGCGTGATGAGCTGCCAGTCAAAGTCGAGAGGGTCAGGGGCCAGCGTGGGGGCCCAAGGTCACTGCCACCTTCTTGCCATGCAGCTTTATTACAGGCAGGAGGGCAAAAATGAAGGCCAGCCTTCTCAAACAACCTGGCAAGGTATGCGCGCACATGCAAACGAGCTTGTGTCTACTCATTCTCTTTCTCGACTCCAGCACATATGACCCCAGACCCCTTCAAAATAATACCGATCTAACTCGCGCCTTTTTTTCCCAACTTTTCCCTGAACTTCTTTTTCTCATTTCCTGTCTTCTGTTTTCTTACTTCATACCAATATTTTCATGTCTTTGCTCTCTCCCATGTGCCTTGCAAGTTTCCTTCTCTCGTCTATAGTTCTGTGAGCTGTGAAGTTGTCCGACTCATCTCCATGGTCCAAAGCTGCGACAGCACGAAACCTCTCCATGCCCTGAGTCATTAGACATGTTGTACTCTCTTTATCTGCCACCCACCCTCCTCACCTCCTCCTCCCCTCTATTCATCCGCCCACTTACTCTCTTTTTCCTCCCTTGCACCGACTGCCACCCCCTCACCCAGTCATAAAGAATAGACAGTCAGATATACAGGAAGAGACAGAGAAACCCTATCTCTTTTTGTTGCAGCTTTAATTTACTTTGTACATTAATATTTCAGGGCCCTCTGCAGGCTTGGTGCGGGAGCCAGTGGGAGCTACTGTGTGTGTTGATGCAAGTGTGTGTATGTGTGTGTGTCACATTCCAGCTGTAGGAGGGGAGGGGATTAATATTTCAACGGGCCTTATTGGAGACCCCTGCACCGGCTCCACCAAACCGCCATGGTATGGGTGCACGGCGGTACACCGGCTAACCTTGCTGCTCCAACCTTTGTGCTTTTGTCTCTACTCCAGTCGTTTCCTCTTTCCTTCATCTTCATACTTCATTTTTTTCTGTCTGTACACACGTATGCGGCTGTTTGTCGTCACTTTAATGTAAGCTTTACTTCCTGCCACAGTGAGTAATGAACCAAAATGTGAAACTCGTTACAAAAGAATTGATCATCCCAAGTTAAGACAAATTTTAAATATCGAGGTTACAGGCAACTGAAGTCACTGCTTGGCAAAATGATGGATGCCGTATGTTTTCTCGTTTCCATTTCCTGTCAGCATCAGACAAAAGCTGTAGCTGAGCAACATATCAGTTTAAATATCAATTTGAAAAGATTTTAAATACAATGTTTTAGTTACTTCCTCCCTTGTTCTGTCTTCCCTGGGAAACAGCACATTAAGAAATATGTTTTATATTTCAGATTCTTCAGAGTAGCCACTTTTTGCTACAATGGTTTCAAACACATTAAGAAGGCAAGAAATTGCACAAATGAACCCTTGGAACATTGAACACCTGTTAACTGAATTTCTGGTGACTACCTCATGAACCTGACTGAGAAAAACAGAAATAAGCTGTCTACTCTGAGAATCTAAAATATAAAACATATTCTGGATCCTTTAACACTTTTTTCTTTACTACGTAATTCCATATGTGTTCTTTCATAGTTGTCTTCAGTATTAATCTACAACATAGAAAACTATGAAAAATAAAGAAAAAACATTGAGAAGGTGTGTCCAAACTGAATGCTAGTGTACAAAAATATAATGTTTTATATAATCAATTTGTCATATTCATTTTAAAGCTGAAAAGAAAGAGTCATCATCTTGTAAGAATTGAATTCCCATGTTGATTTTCTCTGTTTTATCTTATAAACTGAATATATTTTAAGTTACGGACTTATGGTCAGAAAAAGACATTCGAAAATGGGCTGTATCTGGCTGCAAATGTAACTTGCTTAATTTTATTCTTTCCAACATAAACAAAATTCTAAAAATATGATGCAAGTTGTAATTAACTGTAATTATCCATTACTGGAACAATAAAAGAAACAAATATCAGACAAAATATGACCTCAAACAAATATGTCCTGGTACATGAGAGTGCAGTGTACCAAGAGAAAAAAGACCAATAAGCAATTTGGAGGAGTTGGAATTGGATTTTGAAGTTGGAAGAGGATGATGAGGATGCAGGGGCAGCTTTTATCACAGATCAGTGGGTCTCTGAGCGGGGGTCTACCGGTCGCTGCATCAGGGGCGCACAGTAGGAGGCCATATTGAAATGAGGTGCCTTCCCCCAGGCTCTTAGCCACCCCTGACATTTTGGTGTATGTGTGTTTGAGTATGTGTGTGTGTGTGTGTTGAGTGTTTAGGGTGAGGGGTGGGGGCTTGTGTTTCCGCCCAGAGACCCAATTGCCTCCGCTCCCCTGCTACTTGTTTCCCCCTCTTCTACCGCTCTCCGCCCTCACCCTCCTTCGATTGGACCCTGTTTCTCATTTGCCTATTCATTTAAAAGCAGAAAATGCCTACTGAGATCCAATATGGGGTTGAGGCAGGGGGGCGCGAGTGGGCCCCCAGCGGGGGTGGACAACACAGAAACAACACGATGAAGGAGAAGGAGGAGGTGGAGAGCGAAGGAGAGAGGTGGAGGATGCCCAGACCTCCGACAGGAGATGGCTTCAAATGGTTTCCCTGCTCCCTCTCTTCTTTTCATTCCTCATCTTCCCTCCATGTTTTTCTCTCTGTCTTCACTTTTCTGCCTCCTTTTTTTCCCCTCTATTTCTCTGTTTTTCCTCACTGATGCTCTGCTCACTGGGGTAGTGCTGAGATTGGGAAGTGCAGCCCGCTTGACCCTGCTGCTGAGACATGGCAGGGGTTCGAACCAGACCCAGTGTGTGTGTGTGTGTGCCTGTGAAGGTGTGTGTGGGGTTCTGTATTTAAAGAAACCACCCTCTGTCCACCCCTCTGTCATCATTTCACACTTTCTCCTTCCCTTTCTCTGACTCACCTAAGAGACTTCTCGAGGCTCTAAAAGCCAAACACAGAGCCCAACTTCTGAAAGTTCTTTCTGAGGGTTTAAAAAGTCAAAGAAGGTAGTACTTTGTATAAATGCTAAAGGAAAATGTGGTTAGCCCTGAGTAGCAGCGCGAGCACTGTATGACATGTTTTATGCATGGCCACTGGGTCTCTCAGGTCGGGGAGTTTCACATCAACAAAGTGTGGAGGGTGGCTAAAGGTGAGAGGCATACTGGCAGAGGGCATCGGGGGGTGAGGAGGGAGGAAGGGAGATGAGGAGCGGGCCGAGAGGAAGAGTAAACAGCTGCAGGTTCAAGCAGTAAATCAGTCAGTGAGCCTTTTTTTCTGAAAGAAAGGCCATTTATCTGATGGAGACTGTAGTCGGTAAACAAAAGCGTTCCTGGAAAGTTTAGACATTAAAAGGAAACATTTTAGAAAGTTAGGAAATTAATACGAAAGAGCCAGCGCTACCATCCATTACATCTACGTGAGGAATGATTTGGCGATCTGTGAAACGATGATTGATCAGCAGGTTGTAGCCAAAAGTGACACTGAACGCAATTATGTTACACACGGGTGAAATTCAGCAGCCAAGCATGATCAGTGTGGGGCAGAACATCAGGAGCTCTTCTGGGTACAAAAGAATGAAAGCAAAGAATGATGTTTAACATTGGTGACATACCAACAAGACCAAGAACAGCCAGACCTGCCAATGATTGACCTGATTAGCTGAATATGCAATCTAATCAGTGTGAGGATTAAAGATAGTGAAGAAACTGACTGTTTGCAGCATAAATGGGGATGAGGGTTACCTTGAACATGAATCTGAGGACCACTTTATAAATTGCATTTATCGTTAAAGCCGCTCTAAAATGCGACCAGGGTTTTCATGAAGAAGTGAAGCGTGAGCCAGTTCAGTGAATAACAGAAAGGCGGTGGTGGTGATGGTGGTGAAAGTTTCTCATCTGATGAAAACAAAGGCGAACACGATGTCTTGGGCCGGGCGGGGGGCTTCATCTAACGCCGCCCAGAACATTTTAGCACCCCTCTCTCTGATCTCTCACCCCATTCTTTTATCTGTTTAAGTACACATAAACACGGACTCGCACGCTGCACCAGGCTAATTGCAAAGGCGATGCAATTTCCAGAACATAAACAAAATCAAAGGGAGCTGCACTTTCTCCCTTCCACGATGCCTCTTTAATGCTATTCAGTAAGTGAATGTGGGTCCACCTCAGAGAAACACCTCTCCTTGTTGTAAAAAGACCATATTGTTCTCCTTTGCCAGAGGAAACCATAATGGAAGCTGTTTAAAGAAACCAAATTACCATTAACCAGCTTTCTTCTGGAGATGGCAGACCAGCACCAAACCTAAAAGTTGCTGTTTAAATGGGGATCTGATTGCTTGCTAAATCATATCCATTTCAAAAGTGAAAGTTTGCTACAGCATTTTAAGTTTCTTTTATTCCTCCCCTGCAAATACGTGGTGCCTTGCTCCAGCGCTTTCACCGAATGTGCGCCTGGTGTTTATATTCCATGTGAATATTTAAAGTGTCAAAATGGTGAAAGCGCAGCATTTAGAACTACATTGTCCCAAAACACTGCAATCAGGGGATGATCTCACGTATGCAAAAGAGGAAATACAAGCGGACCCCCTCGCTTTCACGTTTGACAGAGTACCGCTCCCCGTTGAATACATTAGAGGACCCGCAGAATGAGCGCAAATGAATGCCCGCTCACTTCCCCAGCACCCCGGCCTCGTGGCAGCCGGGAGAGAAAACAACGATTCGTCCCCATTACATTTTTCATCATACCTGCGTGAGCGGATACCCACCTCCCCGCCCACCGCGAGACGACGCTGAGACACACATCTCGCACCTATAGCAGCTACCTACACACTACATTTGTGCCTACACAAAACAATCCTGAATAATAACCACTGGTTTTAAGATTTAAAGCCTCGCATTTGTTGGGGGAAAAAAAAAGAAGAGAGGATGGGAAAGAATGAGGAGTAGCCAGCAACAAACCCAAGGAAAGATGATGGGGATGAAAGGGGGGAGGAGCGGGAGGGGGCAAGAAGGACATCTATCCCCCTTTAAGCCCACCTTATTGGCGAGTGGTGACCCTGGACGTGGGACTATTGTCTAGGCTCCTTATCATAATGTAGGCTGTGTTGTCTTCTCCATTACACCTTGGCCATTCAATTAGCCCCCATTACCATAGTAATAGAGCGCTGCATTGCTAGGGTCAGGACTGACAAGGGGAGGAGGAGAGCGGTCAGGGGGAGAGAGAGGGAGACAGAGAGAGAGATGTCAGTATACCTGTAGGCACACTGATGTCAGCCCGTAAGATGGCCGGAAAACGGTGATGCCGGGAGGTGATACCATACAGGTATTACTGGAGAAGAGTGAAGGGCATTGACAAAAGGAAGGGGTCTCACTAAAAAAATATCTTGGCAACATTTCAAGATATCTGAAACCTGCACTGTAAGTACTTGAGTCCTTCGGCGTCACCTTGGGACGTGGACGCCTCGATAGATTCAATGACCTTGTGAGACACTGAGCATTTTGGAGAAGTGATGAATTTGGCATGGAAATTAAAGGAGAAAGCTAAAAGGCCCGTTTGACGAAGGGTGTTTTCCACGACGTCGATAGCGACTTACAACAACTGGCACTAAGTGGTAGTGATTACCAATAATGAGTGTTGCAAAACAAGCAGCTACACTAGAAGACTCCTGTTGATGGAGCATTTTACCAAAAAAAAAAAAAAAGGGAGACCAAAGTGAAAGAAGGGAAATGAAGATGATGACGCTGAGATGGCGTGAATAGTCCGTAAGCACTTCATCGTTTTCTTGCTTGACTGTGCCACTTTTCCTTAGAGTGGAGATGAGAGATGAGAGCAGGCTCCAGGAGAACAGAACTGTGATGGCTGAGATGTTAAGAAAAGCAAACAAATCTGCCATCTCAAAATAATGATGGGCATCGGCTACATATACCAAGCCAGTGATTTGCATGAGGTATAAGCGTGCCACAGCTTGCTCCTCTTCACTTCACTCCTCCCTCTGTCCTGCATCTTATCATCATGCTTTTATTGCCATCGCTTCTCCCCTTGCTGTCACTCTGTTTTCCTCCATCATTAGTCTACCTAAAACTCAGTAATGTTTCTCACCAACTTGTCCTTTACTCTCCTTCATTGCCGTCTTTCTCTCATGTGTTTCTCCCCATCCACAAACTCCTCCAAACTTCCTTTTTGCCTCATTTTCTCCTCGTCATTGCCCATGCCAGGGCGTGTGCCAAGCAACCAGCGCCTGCCTCTTGTCCCTGTCTGCATGTCGCCCTGTTGTCGCTGCCACTTTCTGGCATTGTACCCATGCGAGAGAGCGAGAGAGCGAGAGACAGAGAGAAAGGCGAGGGCCAAAGAAGAAAGGCAAGGAAACAAGGGAATGCATGCAGATGCAAGGCCCATCTCGTTTACAAATATGCAAATGCTGTTGCCTTTGTGATATGCAAATGAGAGATTACAGAGCGCTAATTAGGGTCAAAAGAACTGTTCACGTCAATTAGGGGAGAATGAAAAAACGATCCCCACTCTCGCTGGCCCCCAGACCCCCAACCCCTGCCACGGATATCCTCAGCTTTTGTCTTAAAAAATGGAGACATGAAAAAGACAAATAATGAGAGACATGTGTACAAGGGGCGGGGCACCAGCATTTGGATAAGCAGCATGCATCCTGAAAAGGGCAGAGGTCCAGATTTGTTTGAGTAGAAGACATGATTGGCTTTTTAGTACAAACACAATGCGCATAAATGACAATTAGATCCTCATCCCCAAAGAAATATGGTTGCTGTTATGCAGGGTTTTTTTTCTGCATTTTTCCTGCCTTGTCCTAATTACATTCTATCATATATTTTTTAAAGTGGGTATCACTGTATAAAAACTGGTGTCAGGTTTTGAAAATCTGAATTATATTAATATAAATAATAAGAACCTTCCCAAATCTGGCACGCAGCAGCACACCAGTGAATAAACATTACTTAAGGTTTCGGTGCTTTGAATCATTTACCTGTTTCCAGCCAATTAATTTCAGGGCATGGAGCATATAAAATACTTACAACTCCATAAAAGTGCAAAAAGACCATGGCAGCATATTGGCATTGGAACTTGTAGTGCCAAATCTGCAATTCCTGTAGTCCTCTCACCTTACCACCTGCAAGTCTTTGTCTATTTTATTTGAATAAAATATATCTCCCTGGTTTGGTGGAGCAAAGATCGAAGTGATCTGGCCAAGTCAGCAGCATATTTAGATAAGCACAATAAAAAAGCATTATACAGCAAGTAATAAAAAATAAGAGGGACAAGAAAGATCAGAGTGTGAATGACAGAAAGCGGCAGACTCCATTTCTCCATTTCCCTTGTCCCTCTTCTTTGCATCACTCCCTGCCTTTGTCAGTGTGTCCGTCTAGTGTGTGCAGGAGGAGCACACTGTTATATTTGCATTCTAATGACCCCTCCAGTGGCCCCCGAGGCTGGGCCCTCTGCATTACCCAGAGATCAATTAGGGCCAGGGCCTGGCGTCTACGGTGCCCCATTATAAACCCCTACCAACTTTCTCTCTCACTGTCGCTTCCCCCTTTCTCCCACATGTGTCCTTCATCCGCGCCTCTACCTTCTCTCATCTCCTACATGTCTAGCAAAGCTTATGCACACACAAGAATAGACACAAGCATTTGGTGGTTATACAAACCAACCCCCCATCACATGTTGCAGAAACACACACACACACATTTTGTTAATAACACACTTACACCTATGCACACACATGCACACAACTGCTGTCACTCTCTGTGAGCCTCTGTGGTGTAGTGGAGGGATGAAGGATGAGTAGGATGGCTCCACTGTTTTTTTTTTCTGTGTGATTTCATCTCAGCCTTGTTGCAGGGCAAAGCCGCACAAAGACCAGGTTGTGAAACGTACATCCTTCAGACAGAGCCGGGCGTTCACAAGACTCTTGTGGCTGCCAATCATACTGATATAAAAGCAGAGTGATTTGACCAGAGGCTTGACTGTCGACGTATACCTCACCTTGCATCTCCCTTTTCCCCTCCACATGTTGAACGTGAGCTTTGGTTAAGACTTGGCTAAGATGTAGAGCCGTTTGATCATTCCAGGAATCATGAACTCATACTGCTCTAGCAGACAACGCTGACACGCAGCTCTCTTTAAAAAAGTTGAATTTCTATGACTAAATGAATAAATGATTTTCTTATTACTGTGTTGTGCGTGTAACTGTACGCAGTCTGTATGTGCGTTCAGAACACCACTGATTCATACCAGCCAATAAACAGAGTGTGTGTACACATTTCTCAGCAACAGAGAGTAAGTCCAAAAATAGAGGAGCAACTTAACATCTTTCACAATCTAATCTTCAAACCGTCATCGTCTACCGCAAAATTCATGAATCACTGTCAAAAACATATGCTGCATCGTGCTGGCACAATCAGAATAAATAATAATTAAATAATCCATCTTGCACTACTTTTCCAGTCTTCTTAGACAAGAAGTATCTGTACACCTGAATATTTCAGGGTTTAGTGGAGCCATTTTATGGAAAATTAACTCTCTTTAATCAGGATTTGAACAGTGTAAAAGAAAGTGGGACTCACTTTCCACTTCCCTCAAGTCAAACAGCTCACACAATCTCTTTTCCTTCTTTCTTTCCTTCAGTGGCTAGAAAATTATCAGCTCTCAGCTCTGCAACTAGAAATCTTGGGCCAATAGATAAAGATATAATATGATTCAGGGCAAAACTTTTCTTTGATGTGCACGTATGATTTCTAACCATTTTTCCTCAAAACATCAATAATAGTGGTAAAATGTGATCACAGGTAACATTACGTCCTGTCCTCCAAGGCCAGTTGTCCAGCGTCTGATATGACATAATTGCTAAGGAATAAGGGGGAATTGCTAGCTGTCTCCTTGAATCAAAGAGCTCCTGGCGAGCACTGTCAGGATGCTCCACGATTCTCTTCATGCTTCCTTGCGGAGGCTCGGCGTTCTTCAGACGATGTTTGTTGTCAGACAGTTACAGGGGATGCAGGCAGCCATAGCCGGTGAGTCAGCCTTCTCAGGTTTCATTTGACTGGCCTGGGATCTGGCAGAACGAATGCCAAACACTTCCTCTGCTGCACTGTGGGCCCTTGAGAGTCTGTAGCTAAAGATGTCATGCATCTTTGGAGATTTCTTCTAAAAAATGCAACATCTCTTCCTGGTTGTCCCAAGAGGAATGTGCACATGCATAGTTTTGTTACCCATGTCTTTACCTGACTCCCCTCTTAGGTCATAAAACAGTGTGATAAGACTTGTTCACCTATTGAGGAGCAGTCAACTTGTATTTCATATCAACAAATGCAAGCGGCATAATTGGAAAGGCCCTTCATAAGTCACATAGCGACTTGCAGATGTGACTGGTTTCATTATTGTTACAGTTTGACTTTTCCATCTATCACTCTAATCAACTTTGGAAAACTCCACTTACTGTAAAACTTATGACTAATTTCCCACTATGTGCCTTCCTATGGTCGAGTCTTGTTAGCTCGCACTCTCTTCTCCTTTGCCCTGCAGGTGTCCGTAACACATGCACATACATAACGCTGTCTGCTCGACAAAGCAGCAGTAGGGAGCTGAGCTGATCAATCTTCATATGTCATCAGTGTCTGAATGAGAAGAGTAGATTGCCACTGTCTTCTGCAAACAGTACATTTGTTTCATATCCAATAAAACAAGTCTCTCCACTTGGTCTGAAGAAAGAGAACAGAGAGAATACAAATGTTTGAAGGTTTTGGTCCTTCTACACAGCGTATAGAGGAGTTAAGTCATAATGCAACTTACAATGTTTGATTACATTATGCTACATCTATCAGTAATTCGATCTTTGAAAGCTATTAACAATGCAAAAGTGAACTTTCTGTGCCAGCATAGGCAGAGACAAATAAAAAAATGTCTGACAATACCTTTTAAATACACTCTGCAATGGTAAAACTTTTAAACACTTAAAAACCAAAGCCCAAGCCAAATGAGTTGTCTTTTAACATGCAATTAAGTGTGCTGCATGGCTGTCAGAGTGACTGAAGGACACGGTGATGAGAAACAACAAATATAAACCACCAACTAAACTCAAAAAGGCAAGACAAAAAAGAACAAAATAACATTTCATAACATTTCATATACGATAAGAGGGACACCCAGGACTGCACAGTACAAGATCACTTTTATCACTTTAACACTAATCTGTCTGTTAAAACTAGCCTGCATTACAAACTAGAAGTATGCCATCTGAAAGAACTGGACATACCAGACTATAAGGGTCTGAAGGTCTAATAAAAAGATGCTAAGGACTTGCACTGTGTGATGTAAGCTCCAGTGTTTTTGGAGCTTGACCTATACTACTTACTAAAAGTCAAGTTATCTCAGCGATTGCTGCATTGATTAAGGGAAATCTTTTTAATCTGTCGATCACCGGACTTTATAGAAGGACAAACCTTTTGAAGGTTATGACCAGCTTGCCGTCTCAGTTACAGTCACAGTCACAAGATGTTTGTGTAGCTTTCATTCTTCAGGTCTTGGGGCATGTTCCATTTGAGAACGAGAGGGGCATGTTTTTTAAGATGGATAAAGAAGCTGTACTTAAAAACAAACATTTAGAGAGATAACCTAAATTCAACTGAAACAGAGAATAACAAAGGTGAAGTTCACTATTTAGAGTAGAAATGAATGAACAATGACAATGCTCTAAGTCTTTGGCAAAAAAATGCACTCAGCTTAGTACAACAGCCTAACTAACAAATAAAAAAGCAAACCAAAAAAAAAGGCTATTCAGGCTACTAACATTATTCTCAAATTGTATTAAATGGAGAATATGACAAGTCAAAGCACACACAACAACACCCAGACCATTGTCTTTAATTCTTTTTGATGGAAAGAATCCAGACACGGCTTTCACTGAACACAATGTCACATGATTTTCCCAAAGGTCCCTCTGTACAATTGGTTACATCAGGGACATTCTACGATGAAGGACATTTTTAACTTACACGCTTTTACTCGGGCTGTGTTTTTTCAATGTTACAAAGTTATTATGTTTGAAGTTACTTAAAAGGTCAAAGCACTGGTCATTCATCGTTTCAAGAGTCCCCAGAATAAGGTCATTTTTCCTGGTGTGCATTGTAAGTTTAGAGTCATGCCGAAAAGTAAGAAGACATTTTGTTTGAGCTCTATTCAGTATTGTACTCCGTGTTACTGCCTATACTGCTATGAATTTTATTGAGATATTTTGAAGAGATCTGTTACATTTATGTATTATTCATTTAAAGTTGATTTTCCAACCAAAGTGTTTTCAGTCTTTTCTAACTGACAGTTATTGTTATTTTAGTATGAAAATGATCATTGCTTTGTTGTTGACAGTGTGTACAACATTACTGTGTGTGCTTTTATATCTTTATATGCTTCTTTTTTTTCTGGGAGAGACAGAAGCGTTTTACATGTAAGACAAACTTGTTATTTACCACAATGTGTCAGCTACACACTGCTGTGGCTCAGTTGGCTCTTGGTGCTGCTCAGATCTTCGCTCATGAACGAGAGGAGCCGTTCCATCTGACTTGGATGCATCCAGAAGTAGTTGAGGTAATGATTTTTATCCATTTGTTTCACCAGGTGGTGAAAAGTCCCCCTTGTTATTTCCTCCTGAGATTAACTGGGTGTGCACAGATCCTGCACTGCTGCCTCAGCTGCAATGCAACCACCCTCCTGCAATATTCATGCATATATCTGGGCCCTGCTGATACAAGATCACACCTCTTAAGGAACGATAGCCGGCTTCAAGAGTTGCAAAAGGAAAGTGCAAGATGTCAAGTTTAAACAGAAATTTTTAATTGTGCTGTACTGAGATTGCTTGATTGGTCATCCAGGCAGCCTTGAAGGTAAGAAGTGAATATCAAAATGAATAGAGACCATGTATATTTTCACCCTTCAGTTTTCAACCGAAATCTTTGTAGTTTTGTAGACAGAAAAAAGCATGTGTTTCTATTAATATGTGAGACGTCAAGATGCCTAAAATCGACTAGTCGTATAATTAGGTTATGATTCTGGTTTAAATTGTTGATGATCTGCACCACACTACGCACTATCAATGCGATATCATGAGGAAATATCTACAGATAGTAGAGAGCAAAAAAAGCCTGAATTTAGTTGCTTTTGATAATTACAAGGTCAGCAACAATGAAATGTAATATTAGCACTTTGATTATATCAAAGGCATGAGCCAGTAGTAAAAGCTCACACAGCTCACTGAAAAACAGGACAGAAGGCATAAGCTGACAGACAAAAGTGAGGCAAAGCAAAGGAAAAATAAAGATATTCTGTTAAGAAACACTGTGTGATTTCCTGAAACATGTGTAAACAGGAGATCAATGCCAGTACCCACTAACCCTGAACTATTCCTTATTCATCCTTGCCCTGAATACAAGCATTCAATTCTTTTCAGTATAGGACATCCAGTTAAAGACATAACTATGTGTTATGGTCATCTCAAGTATGATCACACACACACACACATAAATACACATGTACTTTGACGGGTTCTCCAGCAATCACCCCTAAAAGTCTCGTCTTTTACTGCAGACAGCTCCATTTTGAGGTGGGGAACAAATTTATAGTGGCAGTTATAGAGTGGATTATAGTGTGTGTGCGTGTGTGTGTGTGTGTGTGTGTGTGTGTGTGTGTGTGTGTTTATCTGAGTGTGAATGCCTCTCTGCTCATGTGTCCTATGCAAATGTGCCACACATTGACCATGAGTATATCTGTCCACACCTTGCCAAAAGACATTTGTATGTGTGAGTTTGCCACTTACACTTCCCACAACATGTCACAACACTATTTGACTCCCAGCATTGACATGTGAGGGCCTCATGGACAATGCAGGATCACGATCAGCATCTCCGCACCCCTGCACAGGCCCCTCAGCCTGGAATAGGGGTGGAGGAGGAGGTGAGCCCCTGAGGCCCAGAGACCTGACCCCTGCAGCCTGCTTTCTCATCTCTGCACTAGAGGTCCCTTTCCACTTCTCAGCAGCTGTCAGTCAAAAGCCACAGATGGAAAATGTAGGGAAAGACACGAGAGAACCTAGACGGGTGTTTGAGTGTGTTTTAATATTTGGCAGTTAATGTGTGTTTGTTTAAGTGGGTTAGGCACATGGGTCAACTGAACTTTTTTACATGAAAACTAGAAAAGAAAAAAGTACAAGGCCGAGGAGATGGATTTTACAACGTAACGATAGTTCAGAAATTAGAAGCATTGAATTTTTAGGCTTAAATATAACTGAATGTGCAATAAGATTAAGAAACCAATCTGTTAAAGTTTGATCTAAAATGCACAAACAAGACTGTTTGTGATGAAAGTGTCTGGTCAGGAAAACAGTTTTATGTAATGGAATTTTTCTTTTGATCACAATTTACTTATTAACAAATAAAATCTTCACAGAAAAACATATTACATTGGTAGTTCTAAATGATGAATTTCCTTCACAAGCAGCTGCGCGGAGGTCAAACCCTCAGCACGAGCTAGAAGGACCAACATCTGGTTAGCTGGAGAAGTTAAGTCATTGTGCAAATTATTGGACTTTGGGGGCCTCCTGATCACTGTCATTGATTCCTGCCTCTCCAGTCAATTAGATCAATGGGGCATCTTTAGGCCTGCTTAGCCATGTGTCAACTGTCACACTCTCCTATCCCCTTCATTTGTACTCCTGCACATGCTGCCAGTGCACAGATGGTAACCTATACAGTCCAGCACAGCCTGTGGAACAATGACCTGAAACTGATGAACAAGAAAAGGTTTGAGAATTGAATGAACAGACTTCAAATGGGGATTTTTACTGCTATGGAAAGGCAATATTTAACAAGTGTCGACCATTTCCCTTGAGCAAGGCCACCACCCAACTTCTTCAGTGAAGCTAAATATGACCTTTTGATTTCCTATAAGTACACTTATTCACAGAATTTCCATATGAATTCTTATACTAAATCTGAAATTATGTTTCGTATGAATATAAGGTTTTCATCAGCTTACGTTTGTCACAATTTAGTGTTGGCTACAGTCCATGGAGAGGGACTTTTATTAAGCATCCATCAACAGAAAGTAATTTTAGACATGACTTACAACCAACAGAAGCAGGGGGGCAAAGCACTGGTGCAGTAATGAGTTTCTAAAACAGACTAACAAACACAGACCACATGCCAGCACTGAATTGCTGCTACCTTGTAACCTCCTCGCGCCAGCGGAGCCAACCTGTGTGCACATACTGCGCCTACCCCCACACGCACACACACTTCGGCCCCCTCCCAAAAAGCGGCCTGCGTCAAGACCCTGGGAGACTGACCCCCCCCCCTCCCTCCTGCACACCCCTTTCCCCTCTTCCCTCTCCACTCCCACTGACCCCCTCAGCGACGGACCATTGTTTACTTTCACTCTCCTCCACGGCCCTGCTGGTCCGGGTGAGGGAGGGGGGGGCGGTCGAATCGTTACATTATTGTCTGGTCCTCCCTTGCGCCCCCCTCCCCTCCCGACCCGGCCTGACCCCATTCACAGTCCTCAAAAGCACCATCTGTATCACCCAACAGTCAGGAGTGAGAGAGAGGGAGAGACGGGGCAAGAAGGGGAAAGAAAACAAGGCGGGGAGAAAGGAGATGACGGCCGAGGAGGGAGGGAAGGAAAGGGAGAGAGAACGAGAGGCATCTGAATGGGTGTTGTGCTGTCTGTCGGAAAGTATCTGTCAAATAGTTTTCACAGTGTGAAGGCTTCCCTGCTGCTTTCCTTTCTTCAAACATCGTGCTTATTGATTTTTTTTTCCTCTTATATCTTCCTTCAGTCTCCACTTTCCACAATCTTCTAATCCTCAATGCCTCTTCCCACTTTGCGTACTGCCTCCCTTAAAGTTTTCTCAGACTATCCTACATCGCTGTTCCCTTGACCCGCTTCTCTGCTTTCCTCCCTCCCGTCTCCATCCTTCCCCCCCTCCCCCCTCCTCCTCCTCGGAGTACATCCTTCATCTTGCTGTAGTGTTGCGCGAGCATTCCAGGGCCTCTTGTATGGCTGCATGTGTGAGGAAGGCGGATTTTTCCCATGGGGCCGCAGGTGAAATCTGGGACTCACTCTGTCCACCGAGGGACGCCATCTGTCCCTGTCGGCGCACTTGCTAGAGGGGAGCCCTGTCACCCCTCCTCCTTTCCCCTCCATCCATCCATCCCACCCTCTGTCCGTCCACTCGCCATCCCTCCCTCGCGCTGGTCTGCCGTGCTGAATCACCCAGGAATGCGCTCCCGCTCCCCACACCCCCCCCCCTCCCTTTTTCTCCTTTCTTCCCTCTCGTTCTCCCTCCGTCCCGTCACTAATTCACCCCTCGCTCCCCCCTTCACTTCCCTCCCACTCTGCCTCCTTTCGACTCGCCTCCACCCATCTCTCTCTCCCCTTTCTCTCCATCTCTAATCAATCATCCATATATGACACCAGTGGCAAAATTATTAAATTATCATACATTTGTGATGAGCCCAGTGAGAACAAGGGCTACTGTTTTAATTGCCAGCCCATGACCTCTAATTATGCGTATCAGTGTATTAGTTTGATATTTGGAGAGAATGAAGTCAACTGAGTTTGACATTTTCCAGTAGATAAAGCAATAATATGCATACAATGACTGTGATTTATCTAACAAATTGCCAGACATTACTACAACAATAGCATGACATCACGAAATGAAATTTTTTAAATGTGTCACCATAACAAATTTGTTTTGTCAGCACAGGCTTTGCCTTATTAAAATAAACATTAAATATGATGTATTTTTTCAATAAAAGCTTTCAAATTATTTTTTTTTCAGACAGGGTTTAGTTTAAAATGTGGGATAATTTCAACAGCAAGACCTGTTTTTCTTTTGTGATTACGCTAGAGCCGCAAAATGGCATGCAGCGTAATTAGTGCTTCAGACCAAAGTAAACAAACTCATGAGGTCAGTAAGTGGGCCGCTTGCATGGGAACCAGAGGGAGTCCGTCTGAGGAGCCGCGCGGCCTGCGTCTGCAGACCCAGGCCCAGCTGTCGGCCTCTGCGTATGTCCGTCTCAGCTCTGGTTCTGACTGCTGCGATGCCCAACGGTCAGATGACTGCGAGAGGACAGTGAGAGCGCACTTTCACGTGGGAACCTGGTCGAGGCGCGCAGACAAACAAGCGCAGAGCAGCTAAGTGTGAAACCTCCAAACTGTCACGGAGAGGGTGAGAGAATGAGTGGATGAACCCCCACCCCGGACTGCCTCCCCAGCCCCCCACCCCCCTAACCTACACACACACACACACACACACACACACCCAAACACCCACCACCCCTCTTCTCTCTTCACCCTCACACTTCTTCCCCACAACTCTCCCATCCTACCGTCCAACCCTCCTCCCTCTCCTGCCCACTCCGGGTGCTGAAAACTCCCACAATCCTTCCCCACCCACCCACTCCCCACAAAGCGTCCAGACAGACATGCACAGAGACACACAGTCACTTTGCCCCCCCTGAACACAGAGACGCACACGCACGCATACACCTCCACGCCCCCTGTCAATCAGAGACCGGAGTGTCACGCAGTCACAGACACTGTCGGAGAGAAAGGGAAGAAGGGAAAAAAAATGGGAGGAAAAGTGGCCCATCAGTCACTTTATCACTCTCTGCCCCTTCTGGCCCCCCTCCCTGGGTGAAGGCACAAAGAGGGGCAAAAAAAAGAGTGTGAAGGGAGCAAATGAGGAGTCCATAGGGAAGGAAAAGAGAGTGGAGGTGTTGTTGGAGAGAGGTAGATGCAGAGGAAAGTTAAAGTGTCCCAATTTTCTCACTGGCCGGCTGCAACAAAGACCCAGGCGGGACACTCCACTGGGGTGGCGGTTTTTTGCCTGGGCCTCCCTTCGGTCCCCACCCCCCAGCCCTCTGAGGTCACCCCTCCGGTGACCCCGCCTCGATTGTTTCCCGTCGCTCTGTCAGCTCTGATTGTTGCTGACTGGTTAAATGGCTGAAAACCAAAATGGAGGGGCTGGGGGTGGAAAAAAAGGGCAAAAGAAAGAGAAGGAGGATGAGGAATTGGGAAAAGGGATAGCAGGGGTGGAAGACGCCCCCTCTTCTTTTCCCTGAGATAACTGACTATTTGACCCAAATAAACAATCTCTCTTCACCAAAAGAAGTGGCAGGAGGAGGAGGAGGAGGAGGAGGAGGAGAAGGAAGAGGGTTCAGAGGGTTTGAGGCTTGAGTTGTTGGGTGAAGATGGAGGGATAGCGCCCCCTCTGTGGTGAGAATTGTTGGGGGGAGAGGGGGGACAGTCATGGGGAGAGGAGGTGTGAGTCTGACGGACCGTTCTGTCTAAATTTTCACAGGATCTAAGGAATCCCGGGACCTCAAGATATAAAAACTAAAACTTGCTTCAGCTGATATATTTTGGGGGTTTCATCAGCCGTGAAGTTTGTTTTATGCGTTAACTTTACATATGATGAAAAGTGGAAACAGAAAACAACATGGAAAAGGTTAAAGTCAAAGACTTCTACCATAAGGATGTTAAACTGACCAATAAGTTCACATTTAACTACAGAAAACCTCCTCCTGAACACATACAAGCATTTTCTTGTCTGCCTCTTGGCAGGGTGACATAATTTTTCAATGCCTTCAAAAATCATCACAAACCACCATTAAAGAATCTGTTTTATGATCTAACAATGGTCGACGTTTGGTCGGGTTTAAGCATGAAAACGACTTAGAGTGGTCACTGTTAGAAGTAAACAATACTGACTGCTGGTAGAGAAATAGGAAAATGAAAGGTTGCATTTATCAAAGTACAGTCTTGTTGACTCACCCAGCAAACTCAACCTCCTCCCTCTCGGGACTTTGTGTCTCAGCGTCAAACTATTTCCTCTTTTCGCTCCTGATGAAAAAGAGTCATAATTCCTGCTGAAATCTAATGTGACATAATTTTCCCTCTGACATATTAACATATGTCTGGCACATCTAAGGCGCGGAACAGATGTTGAGCCATCAGCCCAACAAACTTACACACAGCCCCACTGATCTACAAATACACAAAACTGTCTCACAAGTGTCTTATTATTAAACGCAATGATTTAAGGCCGATAAAAATCCGCTTGATTACTGTTATAGACAACCGATTTCCTTGATAGCAACCTGAATGGCCTAACTATCTGTCTTGGATGAGATAAGTGTTTAAAGACCTGTTCCTGATCAATTATGCAAGCATATCCATTCCCTCTGCTCCCTTCCAATCAAACAGCTAAATAAGCCATGGTCTGGACGGACCCTTTGCTCTAATTGGACAAATGGCTTGCTTAATTGATCATTGATTGATGATCAATAGGGAACATGTGTTCTTGTTCTTTACAAGGCAGGTGATTGAAAGCCAGCTATAAAATCAGCCAGATAGTTTGACATATGCCAATGGGCTCTCATCACCTCACTGTAAGAAGGAAAGCAGAGCGCGAGGGAGACGTGGGAGGGCTGCTTTTTCTCTTCCGAGCTTAGTGGACACGCTCCTAACTCCAAAATGTACTGAACTACAGGAGTACTTGGGGCCCTTCAATTCAATTACGGTGTGAGTAAAAGATATTTGCGAGAGTGAATGAGAGGACCAAATGCCGCGTAGAAAGAGGAAGAGCAGAGATGAAGGACGGGCACTCCATTTTTTTTTTGTTCCGTCTCTCTTTGCCCCTCCATATGTGTATCACTTATCAGTCAAGACACCTGTTTGAAGGCGGGCAAGTGTGTGTGCGCATGGAGGGAAAGGAGGGTGTCTCAACGACTGTGCCGTCCCAACAGAATAGGGGGGGGGGCATCATTGTGGATCCCTTTGATCTGCTGCTCATAGATTCTCTTGAAAGGATCACGGAGAGAGAGAGATGCAGACAGAGAGACAGAGAGAGAGAGAGGAGACACTTCACCCAGGCATCAGTGGGCCTTCGCCCTCAGCCTCAGGTACCCATCCTTGCTCTGTTTCTGAGCCAGCGCTATTAAATATGAAACGCTAAGACAAAAGGAGGGAGAGTGAAAAGGGAGGGAGCGGGGGCCACAAAGGGCACCACTCAATGCCTTTGAAGAGGCACGGAGACGAGGGGTGTCGTGAGCGCAAATGTACGCACCTTGCGCACACACACACACACACACACAAATACACCAATCCTCCAAATGATGTGGGTGGATGGGAGAGCAAATATCCACATTTGCATCTTGTGTTTTTTAGATCACTTTGACGGATATATCACAAAAGGAACATTGTCGATGAAATAAGACCTGAAAGCCTCTATTAGCAGATGATAATACATGCATACATGTGTTTGGAGTGTTTTAATGGACATTAAGATAGCTGAAATTAAACCGTCTTTAAAGGTAGTTGTACAGAAGATAGAGGTCTTTCCATGGCAACAAATTAGTCACTGCACAATTCTCTTTATTAAAAAGAAAAGACAGAAAAGAAATACTCTTGGTTTTCATATCTTTGAAGGCTGCAATTCTAAAATGCAAATGTTTTCATTAAATTTTTGTGCTTATACACAATAATGATTTTTTTTTACCAAAAGCCTAACCTTTCAATTTTAAGATGCTTTTGTTCTTTTTGTAATATTATAATAAAGATGTAGAAATTGTGAAAATATCAGTTTGAAGTGGATGATGGTGTATCACATCTGCAGTGGTTGGCAAGTTGTCTATCAATCTGAAAAATGTGATGTATCTTAATTAGTATATTTTTTACGTACACGTGTGCTCTGAGCAAGAAAAAATTATTGCTGATGTTTGCCCACTCTGCAACCGATAACTGTTTGTTTGTGTGGCTGTATCACCTCACTAAATAATATATTCACAAAATGTTCCTCAACAATGAAGTGAAAGAACTTCGTAAATGTAAAACTAAATGGACCATTACCATCACTGTGGCTTGGATGTTCACAAAGTTACTGATAGTTATTTTACTGTCACATTTTTACTTTGCAGAGAGTGATGGCAACAGTAACATTGCTGTATTTTTTTCTTTCCATATTCGATCTCAAAATGAAAAGACTATAGAACAGAATAACTACTAATGAATATTACTGCACATCTCCAATGACCATCAGTTATATGCTTACTAAAAGGCAGTGTGATGTCTTTCAATGACAGGACCATAGCTTATGCTCAACTGCAAAGTCACAGGGTATTCATAAGTTATTATTGCTTCTCTGACATGAATCCATCAATTTGACAGGGAACAGCATGAAATACAGCCTGCTCATCTTCCAGTGAAAAAGTTAAAAATAATTATCATAATTTGCTTTTAATTCTGATGTTCATTTACATAAAATTAATAATTACAACACCTAAACGGTTGTAGTTGAACTGAGCAAAAGGCTAGAACAAAACTCCCTCATTTTCAAATAAACAGGACTGTTAGAGGAGGGAGCATCAGTGACACAGACTGATAACTTAGCCTCTGAGCGCGTCTTAAACTAAATGACCCCTATCAGACAAACTTCAATGGGCTGTCTTTGGAAAACAATCAGCAATGTGCTCCTCCTTGACCTTTAGCGACTCAGCAGGCTCAGTCCAATCACAGAGTATTGACATTATCCACCACACGCCATTTATAACGTCAGCCGCTGCTCTCCTCAAAGGTCCAGTCGAAATACCAGCACAGTCATGTTGTGTTTTGGTTGCACTGAATTTGAAGGGGAAGGGTGGGGCGTGCGGGCGACTCAGGTAATTTTCGACCCATGCTAGGTGATTAGAGCGACCGCCTCAGGTCCATGTCTCTTCAGCTGCACATTTTGCGTTTTCTGTCTCTTGTGCATGAACGTAAACACCAAGTTGCATGAAAAAATATGCCACACAGGTGCACAGAGATGGATATCTGCATACAGAAACCCAGAGTGGGATGCATAAACAGACACACCTCTCATCCACACAAACCTCCTGACAATGGGACCATCTTCCAAATCAATGTCCCGTCACCTAGCCACCACCCAGTCCACATAACTTAAATCAAACGTGGACCTATGAGGAAGGATGGAGTTTTGGGCGTCTAACTTTGGTCACCAGGTCCTCTAAAAACACCTAAAGGCCTCTTCAATCCTACCAGATCACCCATTTCATCCCCATCTGGGGGTGATCCATCTCAGCAGGCCCAGCCAGGCTCCATTACCCCCAGACGAGCTGTGAAATGGCCATTATGTGTGTGCAGGCATGTGGGGGGAATGGGCCTCTGTGTCGGCCGTGAGCCTTTACCAGCCAACAAAGGGCCTCATATATGTGGTTGTATACCCCGTTCAAGCAACTAAATACAGATAAACCGTCCTGAGTTGAGTCGAGTCGAGCCGAGTAGGTACAAGTGGAAAAGGGGCACAAGTGATGCTCAGTGGCTGCCAGGTTTTCCTGTATCCATCCTCTAACTTGTGCTTTTCAATATCCTTTTAACAGAGGTACATGGAGTGTTTTTTTGGTAGATTCTGGTGTATTTACATTACAATCCCTTGAACCTCCTTGACTGCCGTAAGACAAATTGACTGATGAAAAGTTTAGGGTGTAAATACTTGTGCAAACCTGTTTTTGAACTTCATTTAGTTCACTTTGTAGAGATCTGTTTTCACTTTGACATTAAAAGGTTTTTTTCTGTTGTGTCAAATAAACCACATTAAATCGAGTGAGATTTAGTGTTGGAAGACAATAAAACATCAAAACACCCAAGGGAGGAGAATATTTTTTACAGACAGCGTAATTCAGGAATATAAGGATTCAAACACTGCATTATGATGGGAACTAACAATTATTTTCATTATTGAATAATCAGTCTATTTCAGCAACATTAGTCCTTTTTTTTACACTGAAATTACCCCATCCACCAAGAGTGCATCAACATTACACTCCCTTGTCTAACATTTCCAGGACTGAATATAATTACAGAGTCACAGTATCAAGGATTACATGACACCAATAACATGAAGGAGGCGATAAAGGCAAAGACAGGGAAGAAGACAAGAAGAAGAGAGCCACTTCCCCTGAGAGCCCTCTCGTTAGCACTGAAACAATGTAGGCTTAATGCTGGGACCAAGGGTTTGCCTGTCACACCTAAAGTGCTTTGCATTAATTACACCCCATATACACTCTATTAATAAGACTTCCATAAGGCTTCAGCACGTGGTCTGTGAGTGTGTGCGTGCCTGTGTAATTGGCAGATCTTGTAGTGTTTGTACGAGAGCCCCATCTTTATCAGAGCAGAGCAGCAGATGCCAAAACTTAAATATAAAGAGCAATAATATCATGTTTCGTGATTTAGCGTAATCCTTCTGAAATGGGTTGGCTATACAAACCTGCTGAGCCAGAGTATGCAAACATATTATTTAAAATGATGACCATCCCAGTACTGACCAAAAGGTGCTTCCCCTAAGGCGAGAGAAGATAGCACATGGGCGGGAAGTTAACTAATTCCAAAATGCACCTAAGCTGTATATTTGTGACTGTGAGTGGCTGCATGCACGAGCGTCACTTACAATTGGCAGCACACATCCAGATTTCTGTATCCTCACATACGAGCGTGAGTCTCTATGTCTGTGTGAGAGCGATTGTGCCTGTGTGCGGCACGACTGATGTATCTTTTAGCTGTGGATAGATAAACAGTGGAGACAAACATACGCTGCATCGGTTTAATGACCCATCCCTGTAGAGTCCCTCTACATTCAATTAGCAGCAAGATAATTAATCGGGCCAAGTCTCTGGCTGCTGAGCTGGCTGGCGGACTGGCAGTGGGAAGCTAGGTGGTCTTACAGGAAAGGGTGTGTGTGCATGTGCATGTGTGTGTACCCTTGTGCGTGTTACGTTGCACAAAGGGATGAAAAACTAAGACAGATTCAGTGATAGACTCTCTCTCTTTCTCTCTCTTTCTCTCCAAAGACAGTGGCCAAAAACAAACATGGAGCCATAAAAACAGCTAAATAAAAGGGTATTTTTCATGTGCGAGCCCACAAGCACGTGCACAACTCAACACTCCCGCGCACGCATTGTAAAGATTTAACAAGGCCGCGTGTTTGTTTTGACTGACGTGCACATTTGCTGTCTATTTCTATCTCCTGGACTCCCTGTCTTTCACTCTGTCTCTACTGTTCTGTCACTCTTTCTGTCACTTTCTCCCTCACTCTCTCTCTCTCTCTCTCTCTAGCTCACTCACACGCACACACACACAGAAGATGCTGTGATCAGTAAGCCCCTGGTGGCCGTGTGCTGTCACTACACAAACACCAACGCGCCGAGGAAGCGTGTGGCTCTCCATCAATCTTCTGCTGACTGAAGGACAAGTCTGAGGTAAACACACCGCAGGGGTTTTGTTGTGGCATCAAACACCTGTATTCAAGCACAATGGAAACACGGCAAACAGGGTAAACAGTGTGTCAGGTTTCTATAGCTTTCTGCTGTTAATTGAGACATTAGATTTCTTTTTCTGGTAATTATTTCTATCCACAGGGAGCAGAAACTGAACCTTGAGAGGACAAAGGCTTTAATCGTCTTTAATCATGTATTAATAATGACGGGTCAAAACAGAGTAATGAAAATGGACTAAATGAATAAATACAATTCAGTAACATCAGGGAACGCTGTCTTTTACTTGGAAGTTATGACTGAGTCAGAAAATAATGGCAAAATTATTTTTACCCTCCGTTTTAATCTGCAGGGGACAGACGGTGGGTGGGGTTTACTGCAGGAGTGCAATTTGAGTATTTTTCTTGAGCTATCAATCACACAGAAATGGATTAAATTGACTTTCAAATATTTTCCTGTGATTGATGATCCTTGGTGGAACTGATTCCACTGTTGGCACCTGTATACTGTATAGAGTTTAGAAACAAACCATAATGTACTCTAAGTGTTTGCAAACACTTTCCAGGCCTTTATCTGCAGACCTAATCACTTCCATAAGGCCTGGGGTTTCAATACTAAGAGCATAAGTGAATTCACACCCATGCATAACTTTGTGATGGTGATGCATTGTTGAACCGGACACAATATTACATTTGGTTTCCTCGTTTTGGTGAGCATTAAACTGATACATGCTTTATAGATGTGCATTTATGATACTTCATATGTGATTCAATGCAAAATATGACTGATTTGATCCTTTAAATCATGTGTAAAAATGACCTTTATTTTATCATTTACTAGCTGTCTTGGCTTGTCTTAAGTGCCCCCTCAAACACACACACACACCCACACAGGCGCTCCTCCCTTCAAAATAGTGTCTTCCTCTTTCTCATACTCTTCTTCCCTTTTCCTTCCCTTCTTTCCCAGCTTGTTATGCAGATTCCCAGATTTACCTCCTTCAACACTCTCACACACACACACACACAGACACACGTGCACACACACACAGTTCTGTCTGTTCCTCCCCAGGGGCACCGGGGAAGGGCAGAGCGAAGATGGAAATGAATTCAGCCATGTTGCAAGTGGCAACGCAAATCTGCATCTGTAATTACCCCCAGAAATACACGGGGAGCTTTCTTTCTCTCTCCTCCTCATGCCTTCTGTCCTCCCTCTCTTCCCGACCTCCTCCTTCTCTCCGAGACCCCATCTCTCTCCTTTTTCTGTCTGTGTCTCTGAACTCCCCCTTTCTCCTCCTCCATGTCTATCTCACACTGTCTCTGTCTCAAAGGCTTCTTAAGTGATGCTTGGTGGGCCAATTAAGGTGAGTAGAAGTATGGGCCTGTATTTGTGTGTGTGTATGTCTGTCAGTGTGTATGTGTTTGTATGTGTGCGTGTGTATGTGTGCATGCACATGTCTGCTTGTGTGTGTGCGTGTGTGTTCATGCATGCATGAGTATATTTATGCATGCATCAAACACGTTGCACAGTCTTGCTTATGTCCACACTGTCTGTGTTTGTGTCTGTCTTTCCACACATATCTGTGTGTGTGTGTGTGTGTGTGAATACTATGTGTATGCACTACTATGAGAGTGTGTTTATGTATGGTGTCTTCTCTTTGTGTCTGGGTCGGGGCATATTCATGTGTTTGTAAGTGTCCCCTCAGGCCAAATATGGCTAAGCTGTCTCTTGAAACAGGACAATATTCCAAATACTGAACCTAAAAACAACTGTCTGTATCTGCAATTCAGTAAACAGATACTCAACCAATAGCTCTGCTTCAGGAGAGAAAATCACACTTTATTCCCGTTACATCATCAATAGTCTGAAGTTTAATATAAAGTATTAGTACTATGACCCCTTGCCAGCAATCACAAAGTATCACAACCGAAATATATGTGTACAAATACATATTTTGAATGAGTTAGTGGAAAATATTCTTCAATCCCACCACTTAAGTAAGGTTAATATTGTGTATAGTGATGATAATTTCATAAATATATGATGTCAGTAAAGGTTAGTCATTCGAAAAGTATCTTCTACCACACTCTTACTGTACTGTAAAACACAGCTACACCCACTCAACTAAAAACCATTAAAAGTAAAAAATGAAAGAAAGAAAAGGACACACAATGTATAAATGTGAAAACATCTATTTACTAATATTTAGGTGATATACATTTTCATATCCTCAGTGTAATTGTCATAAAATCGAAAGTGTTTGAAGTGACCTGCAACAACGTGGCTTAAGAAAAAATCAAAGTGAAGTGTCACATTTAGCCCTAATACGTGTCATTTATTTCTGATTGCACTGCTTCCACTGTTTTCTAACGACTGAAAAGCTCTTGCAAATAATTCCAATATTTGCTTTGGTTAATGCTGTTGGCCTCGGTGTGCTCAAGAGCAGGGCAGAGAATAAACCATGGGCCTCTGAAAGGAGGTGGGTAGGCGAGGGTGAGGGTAAAGGCTGGAGGTGAGGAAGAAGAAGCACAGAGGGATGGAGGGAAGGAAGCGAGAGAGAGAGAGAGATCCACCCTGTGTCTCGGTGGCAGGGCCGCGCTGCATCGGAGCCAATTAAGTGAAGGCAGGACACACAGGCTGAGCTTTCAGACCCTATCACAACTGGACCAGTGCGCATGTGAGAACATGCATTTTAACCTGTCGTTATTTTCATGCCAAGTCAAGGGCACACGTACACACTGATCGTAACGCTGTGCTTCCTGTTTTCACTTTATTTTACTGTTTGTTTCCAATTCAGCATTTCAACAATATTTAGCAAATTACATCAACACACAAGAAAATGCCAAATGCCGCAAATAGTGGTTGAAGATGTTGTTCTGAAGTGGACTGGAGTCTCTGAGAAAGGCCTCTGTGACTGCCAGATAAACAGTGACGTCAATTCATCTTGAAGAAAAGAAACACTGATAAAATAAAATGACTGATTTTTAAAAAATTGAGTCTTTTCTCTGTAACACACTTGAACGTGGAGTGTTGTATTCTATTAGATCATCTTACTAATAGCTCTGTTAATGAAGATATTTAATCTGTAGTTAGTCGCACAGGACACTGTGGGTGTGTTTCTGTGTGAGATACAGTTACAGCAGGTGCATGTACAAAGAGACACACGTGCACAAATATAACCCTCATACATTTTTCAGCAGGACTTCCCAAATCTTCAGTAATATCAGAAAGGTTTATATATATATAACTTTCTGATATTATTTCCGACTATTTTCTATTGTATTTGAGATGAAAATCTGACATAACCTTTTTATTATCACATGCATTAATGATAATAATAATAATGATACATGTAACATAAAAAGCAGTGATCATTTTCTGTCAAACGTTATTTGAAACACGCCAAAATTAATAGAATGTGGGAATGCAGTTTTGACCAAAGGCATCACTCAATTAGCTCAAGTGCCTTAATTCAATCAAAACTGAGATACATATCAATTATTTGAATTACAACAAAATCCTGTCTGACTGGTTGTACGGCCTATAGAGAGCCAACCGTGAGTGTGTGTGAGCGTGTGTGTGCAACATTAGCGCAAATGAGCCCGTGTGTTGGTGTGTGTGTGTGTGTGTGTGTGTGTGGACGTGAGCATTGCTGAGGTTGTGTGATATGAAAAAAAAGAACTCTGAATAATGCATGAGTCTTTTGGTCAATGCATTGTGATTTGCTTTAAGGAGGCCTTCTCTCAGCCATTATAAGATTAAACCCAACCTTGGTTTGTCTAGAGTCACCAGGACATGCAAGAGACCTGTCAACACTGCAGGAACTTGGACCTTACACACACACACACAAAATTACATAGTACATATAACAGTTACATATCCCACCACACACACACCAACATGCATATACAGCCACACAAAACACACGTATGCGCTGATACAGTCAGAGATTACTATTACACTATAAACTTCAGTGTTATATGGATGATATAGACACAACTAAGTGATGGAAGTGTCAGGATACATGGAAAGAAAAAAGCGAGATGGAGAAAAAAGAGGAACGAAAAGAAAATAAATCCTTTGCAAAAAAGGAAGAAAGGGATGAAGGCAGGAGTGAAAGCAATCTGTCAGTTCCACTGGGGATGTAGGTAAATTGTGGTCCCTCTCTGTTTCGATCCCTGCGCAGCCAATACGCCCGCTGTGTGACATGCTTCAATCACTCTTTATTGAGCCCTCAGTCTCTCTCATGCTCTTTCTCTCCCCTCTGTCTGTCTTTCTCCCTCCACCCTCAATCAGTTCTGTTGTTGTTCCCAATCAATAATCAATTTCCTTGAGAAATAATGGCCCGTCGCCGTTTTGGGTCTTGCCCTTGGGCCTTGACCTTACGATAGGCTAAAGGCAAATCCAAGCAGATGAAGGACTGGTGCTGGCCCATTAAGAGTCATGACCCTGGAACATGGGAAACCAGGGAATGAAGGACAAAACTGGGACGGCTCTTAAACGACTCCCATGTTTTTCTGAAACATACATTCGGACAGAGATTATGTATTTATATTGAGGAACATTAATATTCAGTCTCTAAGTATGACTGT
>JBAJHX010000036.1:15825133-15837932 GCA_037176925.1 Amniataba percoides
AAGTATGACTGTATGGCATATTACTATTACTGTACAGTGTTAATGTTTAATTCTCCACTTAATCATGCTGAAATGTGTATTAAAACAAGTTACAGCATAGATTTCCAATTATATGTACAGCACAAAAGCAACTTTTTCATGATTTCAAATTCAAATCAAACCCACAAACAAAAAAAAAGATGCTTTACAGAGACCCACTCCTTCACTAAACGAAAAAAAAAAAAAACTAAACTGTTTGGAAAGTGACAAAGAATGTGCAGAGCTAACAGCCTCCTGTGTGAAACAAAAGGTAATGAGAGCAACAGAAAAAAAATGCAGAGAGTGAAAGAAAAACAGAGAGTGGGAAAAGCACATACAGTTTAGCAGGACATTTTAGACTCCTCGCCTCTTGTTCTCCGCTTGTTGGCGTGTTACATGAAAACACCTTCCCCAGGGACCTCCTCTGCATGAGATGAGGGAGAAAAGGATGGAAGAACAAGAGAAGAAGACATGAGGAGAAGGAGGAAGAAGGAAAAGGTGGGGGGGGGGACCTAGTTAGAGGAGAAGATCGAAAGCAGAGGAAGAAAGGAGAACTCAGAAGAGGTTCTGGATGAGATACAGAGACAGGGATTATATATTGTGACTTCATAAAGTTATGTTACTAAACTGTCCAATATAGAGAGATTTGGAGAGATTTTTTCTTATCACTTACTGACAATCATTCTTGTCATTCCTCTTACTAACATACCACAATCTATAATCTGTCTCAGATTTTCCTCTGCCAGCTTCTGTATTCCAAAAGAATGATAATAATAATGATGTTTTATGCAAAAATGTATACAATATGCATTTATTTATGTGACAAAACACTAATTCAAATGGTCAGATACCGGCTAAGCTGAAATTACTTGCTTAATATGAATATTTTTTATTTCTCTCTAGATTTGTTCATTCACACGCCTTTGAGGAAAACACTGGAAGGAAAGGTTCCTTTTGTGTTGTTTTTTTTTCCCAAAAACCAAAAACATGCAATATAACAATACCTTCACAAAAGCCACTCTTTTATGTGACTTAGAGATTTTCTCATAATATGGTTGCAACTACACATTATTTTATTATCAGCTGATCTGCCTATTATTTTCTTGGTTATTGATCTTTGTTTAATTAATTAGCATGTCTATAAAATGTTAGAAAATAGGACAATATTTCTGTGATAATTACCCAGAGCCCAAGGCAATTAAATTGCTTGTTTTTGTCTGACCAAGATACAAAAATATTGCATTTGTAATTATATACGACAGAAAAAAGCATGAAATCTTAAAATCTAAGAAGCTGAGGCCTGTCAAATGTGTTTTTTTCCTCTGGAAAGGATGTCTGAGACTCTTAATTGATGATCAAAGTACTTTCCAATTAATTATTAGACAATGATACACTAACTGATGAATGCATTAATTGATTCACCTCCACTCACGATAACAGAATGATTCAAATGAGGGATGACGCAGCCGTTTCTTCTAGCATGCTTATCTCTATTTGAGTAAAATGAAGCATTTAATAATATAACAAAAACACATTTAAAAAAACTATATTACCAATATGACACAAAAGCAATTTTGTCTCAATCATGCGTTTTTTTCGTGACCATTTTGACAAAGTATGACCTTTCATCTGACAATAATATACCGGCACTCATAACTTCTCTTTGTAGCATCTTTAAATGGGAAAAGAAAACCAGGCATAGAGAGAGAGAGAGAGAGGGAGAGAGAGAGAGAGAGAGAGAGAGAGAGAGAGAGGCAGAACTGTGACTGACATTAGCTCAGGCTCAGCTAATCAGTGGCACGGCCTTTTAATCTGCCCCCCTCTGTAGCAACGCTAGCCGCGGCCCGGCGGAGAAAGTTAAATATTCACGATACAAGGCAAGCTACTCAGTGTTCAAACAAAGTGCTCTGCCAAGTTCACCCATGTATGTAGAGGTGCTGTGACGGGAGAGACTGTGGCAGGGGGGAGAGAGGGCTAGAAAGAGAGAGAGAGAGAGAGAGAGAGAGGAGGTATTTTATTATTCACACAAGGCATAATAAACCAGGCACGCTCGGTTAGCAACACTTAAACTCCCTGTGCTGTAGCGGTTAGCCGCTAATGCGACAGCAGTGATTTGGACACGTCCTATTAATAGTGCAGGGGAGGATTCCATGCATGCTAATGGTGGTGTGTATTAGCTATTAATAGAATCACATAGGGGGTCCTGAGATGGGAGAAGATTTCTGTGTGGAGGAGAGAGTGGATTATCAACGTGTGTGTGCGTGTGTCTTTCTCGAGGGGTGATGCAAAGTCGGTGGTTGTGAGTCAGTTCAGAGGGAGGGGCCGCAGAGGAGAGAGAGAGTGAGGCCCCGGATGGTGGAGTGGGGAAGGATTTTGGCTGAGGTATGATTTTTTTTTTTTTTTTTGGCCTGTTGTATGTGTGTGTGTGTGTATTAGTCAGTGTGTGTGCGTTCCTGCCTGCGCGAGTCTCCAGAGGTTGCAAACAGAGCGTGTGTGTGCATGTGTGTGTGAGGCTGTGGGGAAACAGAGCAAGGTGAGGGGAAGAACAGGGAGGAGAGCGGTTTCGGCGCCGGAGCGATGCAGCTGGAAGTTTGGAAGTGCTGAGCGCTCCTCCTCGGCATGGATATTTAATGACCTGAGACCCCGACCGGGCCCAAAGACTCTTCCTCTCTCTCTTTTCTCTCCACCCCACATCCTTCTGGTTCTCCACCCCCTACATTGAGATGAGGAGCGAAAGCTTCCCGTCTTTGCTCTGAGTCAACGCATGTGGCAAGAGCTTAAAAGCATCAAGGAGAATATAGAGAAGAAAGCAGATTTTTTTTTTACCTGATTTCTGAATAATCAAAAGACTCTGTATGCACTTTCTCATCATTTATCAAGCGCCTCAGATCAGTTATTCATCCCCGTTTGATCTGTAACATTGGCGTTTTAAAGCAAGAGAGGCGAGATCTTAATTATTTTAGGTTAGAACATCTGAAGCTCTGTTTGACATTTCTTTTAGTAATATCTATCTATTAATTAGTATCTATTTTATAATAAACTCATAATTTTGTAAAAACACTTTTACACAGCCTAATAATTTGTGTGGCTCTTTTAATGCTACATCTGGGAGAAGTGGAATATGCTATTGTCACTCCTGCAGTATATTTCAAGAAAAAAGATACATGGGAGCATAATGTCAGCACATGCTGAGCTAAAATATAAAACGTTGAAACGGATAGTCAAACCAACTTGTTTCCTGCCTGAAAAAGCAAATATTGAAACACGCTGAAGCAATATGTAACACTGTCCTCCCCTCCTCTCTTTCTGTCTTACTCACACACACACAAGCTTGTATGTGGCCACGCGATGTTCAGTGCAACACTAAAGTCAACGTGAAACTTTCCAAGGACATCAAAACAATCACACTTTGGGAAAAACAGAAAACATACTTCATCAGCTCATCGTAGTTCGTTCATACAGGCGTGAACAGTGTAAACAAGGTTACTCTGTGCGAGCCCAAAGAGAAGCGAAAAACACTGTCCTGTTTGATTCAAACAAAAAAAAAGGGAATATATGCGTTCAGTTTCAGGAAGGAAAATTATTCAACATTAAGGAGTAAGTGAACAGTGCAGGCTGACACAGACCGTTTAATGAAAAGTGATCAGTAGGTAAGTGTTATTTCCCAGTGACATGCTGGATGGATGCAGTAATTGACAAACACACACACGCGCGAGCACACACACACTCATTTATTTATTTATTACTATACTTTTGTTTTATGTTGATCAATAACAATATGGTCATATTTAAGGAAACACACATATCAGTGACTGCAGGCTTTAATGCAAAAAACATACGCAACAGCAGGACCTCAATAAGTAACCTTGTAGAAGTGAATTTGTCGTACCTAAAGACATTTCACCAACCAGCATTTCTGAAGCAGAAGTTGTACATAATGTTGTGATATCACTGTCTTCACAAAGAGCCTTGTGGCAGTGAAAGAGGGAGGGGTGTGTGTGTGTGTGTGTGTGTGTGTATAGGTTTGTGTGTGTGTGTGTGTATGCGAGTGCATGCACTGGGCAGGTGTGTGTTGACAGAGGTGACTGTTTTCTCTCTCCATATTTTTACACATAACCATATCACTCCCACATTAAAAACAGACACATACATGTGCGACACACAAACACACACTGTGACACTCCAGCCTCTTCATTTCATGTTCAGATCCTGAAACCACTGCGACTCCGACTGCCCAAACACGCAGTTCTTAATAATCCCATATTGTGTGTGTGTGTTGTCTGTGCACGCGTGTGCGCGGACGGGCATGCGTGTCTGTGAACACGTGTGTGTATGCATCATGCTGCTGAATAGGTATTGTTTTCCCTTGCGCTTCTGATCGGGCAATTTGGCAGCAGGCTCAGGGAGGGGAAGCTAATGCGGATCTAATGAGTCGGCGGGCCGGCAGGATTGAGAAGTGTATTGGCGCGGTAATGTGAGGAGATGGGCCCATGTCGCCTTGAGGGATTAGGGTTTTGAGCTGCAGTGGATGGGGGGGGGACCCCAGCAAGGCCTCATCCTTCCACCTCATCCCTCCTCCCACCTTATACCTTTCCTCTTCTCCCCTAAACAATTCCCCTAGTGGATGTATAGGCTCTCGCCCAAAGCCCGACACGCCCGCCCTGGGAGTAATTGATTTCCTCAGCGCTCCCTGTTGTGGTGGAGGTGGTGGTGGCGACGGTGGCAGAGGCACTCACTCTTTGTGTGTTGTCAGTGCACACGTACACGGTACTGATGCATGGGAGGATTAAATCATGATTGACTGATTACGTTGCCACCGAGTTAGCGGCTGTTAGCCACGGTGGACAATCACTGTCTTTACTGGTGGTGTAGGGAAAATGGTCGTAGGGGAGGGGGCTTACGTGCCTACATGTGGGCCAGCATGTTCTAAATGTGGTCATGAATGTACACTGTCACGTGTGAGTGAAACAGATGCTGGTTCACCAAAGATTTCACCAAAAAAAAAAGAAAACAAATTTTAGTAATGTGGACAAATTTGGTTTCATTTGTCCAGCTATACTTTTCTAAGATTACTGCCTCCACCGTAAAACAATGGAAGTGGATGGGGTTTCTTCTGTGGAGCTCACATGACTGAAAAATTCCATAAAAAACAGCAGCACCTCTTTCCAGAAACTCTAACCCAATTACTCTAGACATTCTGCAAAACATCCTGTCAAAGTTCACATGGACTATTTATACGGTACAATGCATTCCCAGTGACATCTGTCTAAACCTAGGCAGCACGACAAGTAAGTGAGAAAACAGATTATTTTTGTGAAATGGGTGAACTAACCCTTTAAATGTATGTAAGACTGTACAATGAGGCATGCATTTATGTTTAAATGTGAGGGTATGTACACATAGTGTACGTTTCATAGATGACTGACGTGTGTTTGATCGTAGCTCTTCCCCTTGGTCCGCACCTCTGAAGGCCTCCTAGTCGTGTGTGTGCGTGCGGGGTGGGAGTGATTGGTGAGAGTGTGTGTGTGGTCAGGCTGTGCTAGTGGGGTGATCATGTCTCAGCATTGATATTCAAATATGCCCTGAAAATACAAACCCTTATGTCAGGGATCAAGGACTCGCCTGGTTTCAACACAATCACTTCACTGTGTATGCTTCTCTCATAAATAAAGGAGCAGAGCTCCACTTCATACCACTGTGTTTTAATTATTAAGATAGAACCACAGAGGTTATCTCACAGCTCACTGCCAGCAACTAGAGAGACGAAAAAATTTGAATTTTTGCCAGCACAGTGCTTAGAGAGCAACACTTTAAGGTGGCACAATTGAAGGACAATAGAATTCAAGTATTGAACTCTGAATGTCAAAAGAGGGAAAAAAAGACAAAACCCCATTACCAACTAAAATGAAGGCAAAGGATGGCACAGCCACATGAAACAAAACCCTAGAAAAATAAAAAGGTACTAATATTTAGCTTTGGTTACAATTCTGCCTGATGAAATAGACACGGTGTGGCACATGTGCTAAATACATATATTTTTTTACTCCTACGTGTTGCCATGTTGGAATAATCCACCAGCGAAAGCATGAGCCACAGGTGATTATACAGATTCATCTTGATGTGCACGGCTACATGAAGTGAATTATCATTATGGCGAACACCCACATACATGCTGTAAAGCCGGTCAGCATTATAAAAAACGAACGTTCGCCGAGGCGCATTTCCTCTCTCATCAATTTAACTGGAGGACCATTATTTGTTTTCCCAGTGTTCATTAGTCAGGTGAGGCTGACATGGCAGGCCACCACAGTTGCGAGTCGAGGACATTTCCTCCGTTTGTAACCAGGCAGACAGGAGGTGTGTCTATGTGTTTAGAAGTGCATTACATATAGGGGAGGTAGTGAAGAGGAATGATAAAGGGTAGGAGGAGAAGGGGTTTGGGGGGGAGCGGAGAAGCAAAAGGGTGAGGTGGTTATGTGGTAGTTTTACTCGCATCGATTGCCTGTTTTTAATCGGGCATAACAAATATAACTTCCCTTGAATCGAATTCCCCGGGTAAACTGTTATAAAACTAACCTTGTTATATTTATTGACAGGACATTTAAATAAATATTAGAGCCATGTGGAGGAGGGGGGAAGGTTCCAATTCATTGATTTCTGTGAAAAAAAAAAAAAAAAACATAGTAGTCTTCTAACAAAGCACACCTCTGCTGCTCCTCTCCCTCCCTCCGTCTTCTTTTCCATCCCCCCTACACCACTCTCCTTAGCATATTAGGTGGAGAATAATGTGAAAAAATGCTTAGCACACGGGAACAAGGCCGGTGAGTGCAGACGTGGGAGTGGGTCCCCCGAGGGTGCGGTGGAGCCCCTATCCCATAAATCCCGGCTCTGGTGCAAACAATCAATTTTCAATTTTAATTATTTACCATGGCCTGCCGGACAGAGGCATTTATTTTCCCGCTCTGTCCGGATTAAAAATTAAAAATTAGGAGATTAATATTTGGTAGTGTGAGCAGAAAAAGAAAAAGACCCACTCAAAAAATTCTTTATTATCTTTCCCCCCTTTCCTTCATGTGACGGCCGAAGGTTAGTGATAGCCCAACAAGTCAATCAATAACTTCATAAATTTTCACGGACCTCCATCGCCCGGCCCCTGCCACCCTTGCCCCCATTGCTGTTTTAGCCTGGCTCCATCTGTCGGGGGCCAGCAACATTAAGCCTGTGTGAGGGAAGAAACTGGCAAAATGTGCTGCTCAGCACTTTCTGTCCGGCTCTCCAGGTTTTGGCCTCCACTCTCACTGGCTTTCCAATATTTCGTCTGTAAATTTAATTACAGAACCTGGAGCAATACAGCCAAGGTATCCCCTGTCAAGCTCTCATTCACACAGAACTAGTATTACAAGTGGCAACCTGCAATAAACAACAATGTGAAAACACTCTGCAAGCAAACGCAGGAGGCCCGCGACACATTCTTCACACAAACCAAATAAAACTGGTGAAGGTTTACAACAGGAGATGTCACTTTGAATAACATATGATCACACTGTCTATAAAAAACATTTTTCAAGCGCTTAAAGATTTTCCAACACCGCTCCTTCTGGATGGAGTTACATCGCAGAATCACCTTTAAACAAAGCCTGCCATCTTAAAACAGAAGACCATCCCATCATCAATTAACAAACAGCAATTAAGGGTCCATAGCTCACGTCTCTGGCCCTGTTGTACAGAAGTGAAAACAGCACGGCAACACTTTATTGTCACACTTTTCACCATGATGTATCCAGTGGTCTATAGGAGGGGCTCTAATGTGTCCATAAATTTCAGCGGCTGAGCATATGAGCTTCTCTGGAGTGAAGGCTTTAATGCCGATCAATGAGGCGCAGCTGATGATCTCATACATGTGCTTGCGGTGAGCGTTTTGTGTTTTAACACATTTACCTGGTATGACTTTGTTAGCTGTCAGCCTCTGGAACCACCTGTATTTCTTGGTAGCGTTTAACCATACTACAGTATTTTGCAGTGCAATACAAAGAGATATACTGTATCTCCATATGTTTGAGTGGGAAGGCATCTAGAGTTGCAGCAGCGGTTAACATAATGTAAGGTCAAACTATCTTTGGTTGTGTTGTCTAAACTTCAAGCAATAAAAAACAATAAGCAAAGGTTAAAACATGCTCAGCAAGTCTTGTTATCAATTTTTTAAATCAATTATTCTTTCTGCTGTGTCCCCTTTTAAGCACTGTGGGCTTTCCGCGTTGCATTAATTCAAAAATATTCAGATGTATTTGAATAGGAACAAGATTTCATTTACAAAACAATGTTTTGTTAAGGCCTAGAAAAAGATGTGTAGATGAAGTCACATGATAACTATTCATCTTATAATAGCAAGTAAAAGCCGCATGAATTTTTAGAAGGCAAACAGGACACACTGGGAGACAGGCTTATCATCCTCTCTGTCCAGAATAATGCTTCAGGTACAGCAACAATAAATCTTTATGAATCCATTTTTTTTTGACAAAACTGAATATCAAACTTGGTTCATCCATATCCAGGTAATCGGGATACAACCGGGGGCATTTGATAGGCATCACGCTGTCACAGTCAGTCTGTTTCCCCAGATGTATAATCTTTCAAAAACTGTCACCCTGTCAGAAGAATGTGTGTGCAAAAGAGGGGAAAAAGCCAAAAGACACATTTAACCACAAATTACACTTTTCTGCTGTTGTTAAAAAAAAAGCAAGTAACTGTAGTCCTGGTCTTCAAACTGAAACGTGTGGATGATTATCTACACACAGTATGAGTTTTTTCCTAATTCCTGAAAACTGCAACTTTTGCAGATACACGACACAAGGTGAGTTAGAAAGGCGGCAAAACCCGAGTGAGGAGGAGATATTACAATTCATACAGGAGGAGAGAAACGGCTAGCCTCTGGCTGTGTGAGTTGCTGCAGACAGGTAGACGCAGAGAGCAACAAAGATACAAATAACTGTCAAGGCGTAGAAACAGACAAAGCGAGCGATGGGGGCGGTGGGGGAAAGGGAGATCTGAGCGGGAAAGAGAGCAAGAGACAGAGGGAGACAGAGAGTGTTTTAGTTCAGAGCCGGGTGTTATTATTTATCTGGTGGCTGCTAAACAAATAAGGAGACTCCCAGTTCTGTGATTGTCTCAGTGGGGTGCTGTCAGATTTAGGCGCATATCTCCCCTCAGCATGCAACAAACTCTCAGCACCACAAAACACCACAGCTGTGCTCCCTCCGCTCTCTCAACATGTTCGCCAAACATGCTCCAAATGTTTTTTTTTTTTTTTTTTTCCGGGTTTGTCTATTTTAACATTCCTCAATGTCCTTCATAATGTTCCTCAAGTATTCCTTCAACATTTTTTTCTTGTATGTTCTTGAAGAGGCAAACACTAAAACGGCAGCTGACGGATGACTAAGTCCCCTCAGTGTCAATCACCACTTAAATCTGCATTTTTAAATGTAACATTTTACAGTTATGTATGCAAGGAACAGAGGGGCAATTAGCATAGAGAGAATTGAAGTCTTTAACACTGACTAAAGGGCAGGCTTTCCACAGACATAATCTTGATTTAACAGAACTTCACCCATGGTGTTAAGCACTCGGGCCATACAAACACGACCCCATGGCTTTGTGCCAGGGAGGATTCAACTGGCAATTCAAACCTGTGAAAGTCCTGCACCTACAGCTCCGGACCTGCTACCTCTGCGTCAATACTTCGTCGTGTAGCTCTCGTAGCAGCTCATCATGGCCCGATCCAGCACATTAAAGTGGACCCCCTATTGCGCTGAGACCTCTGACCTTTAGCTAGGACTGGGCCCCCCGACACCTGTGTGGCCAGAGGAAGCAGAGGTGAAAGCGGAGGTGGAGAAGGCCTGACCTCTGTTTCTGCCTCTCTCTGATGTGTCCAGCCGCAGCTGAGGTCAAGGGTTTGACCTCTGGGCCAGTGGGGTTACTGAGAGCTGTTGACCCCTGCGACAGGCCACTTGACCCCTGTGTACCCTTGGGCAGAGGAAGCTTTCCTTGGTCTGGGATCCCGTGGCTATAGTCCACCCTTCCACCACAAGAAATGGTCAGGGCCAAACAAACGAGGTCAGGGCAGCAGTGCTGGGAGATTTATGTCCCTCTGAAGCTCCAACAGCCTTCGGGCTGGGAGACGGAGCTCAAAGCTCTGACCTGCACGTTGCTGTTGAATGATGAATTTGCGCAGCCTTACCATGTTGTTTTATTTTTGCGGTTTGAAACGATATTGTCATTGTTGGGAAGAAGAGGCTAAACTGTAAAATGGGAGGGAAACGACCTTGTCAGCCGCTGCTCTATACGCTGAACATTGAGTTATCACTTTTTCACAGTAAGCTGAATCTACTGCTGTAGCGTTACCTGCACTTGTCTTGACATGACACTTACCTACAGGATAAACAAGCCGTGAGAGCCAGCGCTCAGTTCACGGTGTTAAAAATGTAGAAGTTTATGGTATTAGAGCTGGAGGGCATCTGATGTAACCGTTGAGACACAGCACGGGAGATATGGACAGCAGTAAAAAAAAAATAAGAACTGGGTGAAAAACACGCATGCCTTGGAACATGCTTTCTGTTTTTTTTTTTAGGTCACTGGGAAGGAAATATAGCAGGAAAAAGATAATGACCTCACTTTGCTGATCACACCGACTCTCCACAAGCACTAAAGTAACAATAAGTCGCCCTGCAACACTAAACTTACTAATTCTCCCTCATTCTTCCTTGAGCCCCATAACATATAAATAAATAAGTGCAGAACACACATATCAATCTATCTCCCTTTCCCTGCGCACAGCCCTCTTTTAAAGCGGTGCTGTGGGCTTTTACCCAAATGGCGTCAGGGCCACCGGTATCATTTATAACGGGACGGCAGCACTAATGCAGCGCGTGGTTCAGCCAGGATGTTTTATTCATGCTGTTTTATTATTAGGAGCCCACTTAAAAAGGTGAGGCGCTCTCCTCTCCTCTGGCCGCCTCTTGCCGGGGCTGACTGAGGCGCGAGCTTTATCTATCACCCTGACAAGAGCGTCTTCCCTGGGAAGTCTTTCAGAAAACTTCAAACACCCTCACTATTGATTTCTCCCCCTCTCCACCTGGGCACCGGCATACATCTTCCCCCCACCGCGCTGAGAGACAGAGAGGGCGGAGGGAGGTGGTAGTGGAAGTAGAAAGAGAAGTAAGGAAGAAGAAGAAGAAAAAAAAAAGGACGGAAAGTAAAAGAGACTCAGAGAGATAAAAGTAAAAGAGAAGAAGCCCGGCCACTGAATAACAATATGGGTGACCTCACTTTGCTTCATTGCTCCAGTTCTTGTTAGCTTCAGATAAGTGTGGCTGGAAAGCAGACGAGCGCAGTGATTACAGCATCCTCAGTATGCTAATTACGCATTCAAACAACACTTTGCGCCACATGATTGATTCAAACAGAAGGATCATATGTGCACTGTACGTCTCATGCCAAGCAATTGTTGGAGAAGCCTTTTGTAGACAATTAAAGATTCTCGGCCATGACTGTGACGCCTTGAAAGAGGAGAGCAGTCCTTGGATTCCGGAGACAATAAAGACACTGTCATTTTCTACTACAAGGTGAAACATGAAGAGGTTGCAATTAAATCTTGAATTAATAACGCCACCTCAACAACTTCTTCTTTTTTTTTTTTTTTTCAAGCCACCTCTTTATACTAACTGTCTTGTGTCTTGTGCTATCTCTTGTGCCAGGAAGAGCGGCAGGGGGAGAGAGGGAGTTAGAGCAGATCCTGTGCAACTGTACAGTAAGAAAGACAAGTGTCACATCATCCGCACGGCTCTCGTCTCAGTTGCGTCTTTTTGTTCCAATTTCAAGAGGCTGTAAGAAAAAAAATGAAAAGAATGAGGACCTGCATTGTTTCCTCTAATCAATGACTCTCCTTGATAATAAACAGATGCCACTATGACTGATTTTGAGGTCGTCTGATGGGAGGATTTATTACCTTGCCCATTTGTTGGCAGAGGAGAAGGCTGACTGATACGGAAGGAGATATGATTTAATGAATTGTGAATGATTTGTCCTCAGACGGTTAATGAGGAATGGTGGGCCTGTGAACTATTTGAAAGTGCGGCAATATTTAAAGATTGTTTTAGAGCCCTACGCTCACTCAGAGGGGCACACATAAATCAAACGACAGACTCGAGCTGATAAGCTGTAATTAACACGATAAAACAGTGCGCCAAACAATAAACAGTCAGGAAAGATATGAAGGCTTAGGATCGATTAAATCCCTGGCATGTCATTGGGTATCCCTTCTGATGGACACGTTTGTTAGAAGTTTTAGCTCTATAAACATCTTTAATTGTAGTGTTTAGTCTGTAACTACGCCATTAATCCATTTATTTACTTGGGTGGTAAAGAGCTCGCAGTGTATGTTCGGAAGATCTTTTTTCAGGGGTGTGAATCTTCTGCGTGGTTGTAAAGACCCCCTGGCACTCTAACACACTCTGAAATCAATAGCACAAGGCCCCATAGGAGAACCAGGGAGGAAGCCATTGATTGACACGTTACTCTCATGTCAAACAGTAGAACATGGCGTGGCAGCAACCACCTGCCGTCTGCTCCACCTGCCGCTCTCACCTCTCTGCCAGACTCCTCTGGATAAATGCTGCATTCCTAAAAAAAGGAGTGTGTGCTTGCCATGTGTTTTTTAAGTTGAATTTAAAATTTTTAAAAAAAGACTGTGATGGTTATATTTGTGTGTGTGTGTGTGTGTGTGTGT
>JBAJHX010000036.1:15850168-15914241 GCA_037176925.1 Amniataba percoides
GTGTCAGGTAAGACCGCCGTGTGCCACGCCATTAGACTCACAAAAATACAGGTGAGTCACAACAAGACGCGGAGCAGCCAGGTGACGATGACACCTACCACTACTACACACTGCACGGCCAACAAGGGCAGCCACCATGCAGGTCACAATGTTAGGGAGAATTTAAAAAAGAAACATGCCCTTTTTACCCTTTACAGCGAAGTCCGTCTTTGCATACAACCTTGCAAACCCTCAGCCGCTTCATCTTACTCCCCATCTCCCACCAGAAGCTCTCACATGTCATGGGGATGGCAGCATTTCTGAATAATCCTTCAGTTTGTTTACATGCCGTGAGTGTTCCTTGACTGATGTGTGGTGCTGATAGCTGCAGGGGAGCGAATGGGCCTTCTGTGTTTAAACAGAGCATTAGGGTAAAGAGGTTGTTGGGATTTGCATGGATTTCATCCTTGTGTGTCAGTCAGCCCATGACTAGCCATAGAGATTGGGTTAAAGTCCCAAACAAACACAAATACAGACAGAGAGTAATGGGGTCTGGTTTGGGATGGGTTGGAGTCTGTCTGGACGCCTCGATTTTGGAAGAGTTAGACAAAATGGGAATGTGTGTTCAGTGTACACATTTACAGTTTTGTGCATGTAAATTGTGTGTTTGCTGGTGTGTACATCTCTACAATGTGTGCTCACGATGTATGCGAATGACTGTGTGTGCATAAACGCGCGCCCTTATGGATGCGTATGCCTAAGTGTGTGAGACCGTGTTTGCGTATGTGTACCATGTGTCCATTTGATGAGAGCCAAAACACACAAGTGGAAAGCTGCCCAAGGGGTGATTGAAGTTGCTGACATTTTAAGGCTATTGAAAACAAAAGCTAATAGGCAGCGCCACGTGCTGGAATCGTGTCTGGTTCATGTTTAACAAAACAAGGTCACAGAGGTTGTCGGGCCATGAATTCCATAAATAACTTGATAATGGGATTTTAAAACAAGCCGTCCACCAGTCATCTCCCCTCCTCTCACACCCTCCCTTTTGCCCGGAACGGGCCCTGTGTGTGTGTGTGTGTGTGTGTGCGCATGTGTGTGTCTTTCAGAATAGAGGGAATATTAGAATGCAAATGGATTCACACCGCATCCTCATAAACAACGGTGTTCATTTAACCCCCGACCCCTGCATTTAACTGCCCATCAAGTCATTTGTGTTGGGCAAGACACGTGGAAGTAGGCTGAGGGAGGCCAGCAGGGGTGTGTGTGCATGTGTGTCTGTGTGAGAGTGTGTGTGTGTGTGTTTAAGAAAGCACACTGGTGTGTGCACTTGTGGGAATGTGAAGACTAATGTGTGTTTATGAACACAATATGTATGTGTCTGCATGCATATACAAGCGTTTGCGTGTGTCTGTTGTGCTTGTTTGTGCAAGTATGTGCATCAGTGTGTCACCACCTGCATCTGTGTGTATCTGTGTGCGTGTGCGTCCGTTTTTTTTTGAGGTGTGGGTTTCAGAGTTTACCATTTGCAATGCTCAATTAATCTTGTCAGCATGCATTTACAGGGGAATTGAACACCTTTTAAAGTGGGCCTGGCTTTGTCACTCTCTCCTTCTCCATCTATTACAGATACACAGACACAGTCCTTTGGAAGACCTTCTGCAGAAAGCGACTGATTAAAACATATTAGAGGCACCTTTACCACACAGCACTGGCAAGGATAAAAGTTTCCACCGTTCTATAGTGTTTCAGCTCCATTGCTGTTAAAGTCCTTGATTCCAGTGTCAATATCTATATCTGGCTGCCTATTCCTCTTTTTTTTTCTTGGTGATTCCAAAAAAATGGACTGTCACATTCTTGTTTCTGTACATCATTCCCTTTCGCTTTCGGACAGTTTTATGACTCTCCGTCCTCCTAGCTTGAGGCTTTTAACCTGTAGGCATATGACCATCTGACCCTTTCACTGTTAGGTGGTAAAAGCAGGCCAGTGAGTTATGGAAAGTGAACAAAAACAAAAAGAGAGGGTAACTTGGAAACAACACACAGGGAAAAAAGGAGAGAAATAAATAGAGAATGGACAGGTGGAGGGGACACAGACAGAGCAGTCCACCAGAGAGAGTAAGAAAAAATTGCAGTGAAGATCAGTGGAGAAATAGGTTGACTCCTCAGGGGGAGAAAATGTTAGATTTTTTGAGAGGAGTATATGAATCCCTGCTGGTAAGGCCTGAACGCCCCCACCAACCGGCTGCTCCTGTCCCAGAGAGCTGTCTGAGACTCAAATCTTTCTCCTGCCTCAGAAACAAATATACTATACATATACAAAGTGAGAGAAAAGCTACAGTGAATTATAAAAGAAAAGATGGCAGTCAAGTTGTCAGACCAAAAGAGACAGATGCACTTAGTCATGCTGTTAAAGAGAGGACATATAGAAGGAGAGAGTCAGTCAAAGAGAGGCAGAGGGAGAGTGAGAGCAAACGGGGCCCATTTTAAGAGGGCACACTATGTTCGGCCCCCTGTCTCTTAATCCTGGGCGTTTGTCGCGGCTAATTATGGTGGACAAGCCTCTTTATCGAACCTGCTCCTGCCATCGGCATTAGGATGCATGAGCTGCGCCTGTTGTTTTAAACGCTCTCATTAACCACACAAATCAGTGCTGTTGACAGAGTGCTTTTGAATTAAGCGTCTCGCCCCCACCACTGCGCGCCAATGCGTGCAGGGCCCAGGACAAGGAGCAATTTATAACACCATTAGCCACACTCGCCGAGGTTACAGGCATCAAAATTGTTCCCGTCTAATTATTCTTAATGGATACAGGGAGGGAGCGACGCTCAGGACAGCTTTTTCATTAGCCCTCAATCAAGAGGGTCGGGGGAGAGAGGGGTGGGCCAAATGTACTGCTCAGGCAAACGGGAAATCAAAAATAATCGTGTTTGCTTTTTTCATAATACAACACGAATGCATAGATGGAGAGAGAAAGGGATGGAGTGAGGGTGAGTGAGGCAGACGCAGGGAGGGAAAAAAAGAAGTCACAGCCAGTGACATTAGAAGAATTCTTACTGTTGTCGAGCGAAAACACACGCATACTGGGAAGTGACAGTTCATTTGCTTTTACTGCCTCGCAGACTAATGGCAGAGTAAAACTTATGCTGCGTAATAGATTTCTAAGACACGGTTATCTGTTAATGAATGCAGAAGTGAAGATCAAGAGGACAAACATTTAATTGTTCAAATAGGGAGGTTTCACCCCGTGTGCACTCATGCGTCATTGGTCATTGTTAATGATTATGGAATAGCTGTGGTAATACTGTATTTTATTAATGAAGCAGTCTGATGAATAATTTACTTATAGACAACTAATCATTTCTAACCTCATATATCAATTTAGCCTGTGGCTGGCCACAAAACGCTCACCGTAAAGAGTCAACCATAACCACATTGTGACTATGACTGGTTTAACAGTATAACATATAGCCAAGGGGCCAATCATTTACCTTCCCTCAACTATCTCACATCAAACACCAAGGTACCCTCCGCCTGCAATTAACTTCCCCCAAAGAGCGCTCGATCACACTGTATCTGTCATCGAGCTGAGGCGGCGAGGAGAAGAAGAAAAGGAGGGAAGCCAAATAGTGAGTGTTAACCATCTTTTTACAAGCCATTAAACGGGAGGACATTACCGCGCGGCGTAGTCCCTTAACGAGGACTGACATATGCGAGGGAGGCAGTTAGCACCTAACATTAAGACACGGCGGCCCACTGATGAGATGGGACATTGTCCATGGGGGAGGTATCAGCGTTAATTAGGGGATAATCGGCCGCGCTCTACATCTCCCCGCACCACCATAACCACCAGCCTCTCCCCCCACCTTGAAGATGATATAGTAAAGAAAAGGGAAGGAGTGGGGGGGGTGGCATTGTTCATTTGTAGATGGTGTAATTTGCTGCTGTTATTATAGTGGAGATTGGTACTCCTACTCTCTGCAGGAAGGAAGGAGAACCAGCTGGCAACACCTACCGGAGGATGCATCGTGCCAGGATGTGGCGTAGGAACTGCAGCACATTAATCACTTTCCTGCTGCGCTCTATGCCAGTCCTTCTCTTCTTAGTGATATCAGAGACAGGGGAGGTTTCATGACATTACAAAAAAAAAAGCAAAAACAAAACAAAAACAGATAATTCTTCTTCACTCTGAGGAATATTACTTTGCTTATATTTGCTGGTTGGATTACTCATAAACAAAATAGTGCGCCAAAGACGTCTTTTTTTATTTATTTATTTATTTTTTTTACACAACCCAATTTGAAAGAGTCATACAGAGAGAGCAAAACATAATAATGTGAGCATCAGTGAAATAACAGGATTCCTGGTTCACTGGCAATTCATTCATTGCTCAAGAAAAACTTCACTGGAGCTCAAACATCTGAGACCATTAGCAAAGCCATAAAGCATTTAATTGATCTGTTTTTCTAATGGCAGAGCACCGTGGTTTTTCAGTGCGAAGGGAGTGGAGTGGTCATATATGATGGAAGCAGGGCACATGGCGCAGTCTCCCAGGCCATCTTACCTCGCCTGCAGGGCATCCGGGGGCACTGAGAGAGACAAAATCGGACTAAGCATCCCTCGCACTCCCCAGTTTGGCCCATAGCACTTTGTGTCACAACTGAGAAACAAAAGAGGAGCACATGCTAGAGCGCACACCGTTTGCACATATGTGCATGAGAGCATGTAAAGGGTTAGGGAGGAAACTGTGTAAAAGAGCAAAAGAGTGAAGAAAGTGGCCAGAGAGGAGAAACAGAAAGAGAAAAAACCCCCGTGTGGATGCCAGACAGAACATGCTGGTATGGTGGAGATTTTCACCCAAAAATCATATTGATTTTTATCAACCAATAGGCTTTTCCTTCATCTAAATCACCGGCGTTAACTGGACCAGGATAACATGCTCCTCCCCCTTCCCACAATGCCCTTGGGCCACAGCGATGTACGGTGCTGGACAGGCCGAAATCATGCCTTCCAGCAGAGCTAGCCAATCAGGTTGAATTATACTCTCTGGGCGCCAGAGCGACATGTCAGGGGATATTCAGGTTGGACACAGCAAAGCTTCGTTCGTGTGGTCAGTCAGTGCCCTGGAGACAAATGCTTAAGCTCTCCACGTGTGATAGGTTGGCAAATATGTCCATCTCTTTGAATAGCCACAGGTTATGGATGCTAAGTGAGAGTGAGCCTTACCTTGTAAATCTACATTAACAAGAAATGTAAACCATTCAAGCTGACCTGCACTTAGGCTAGATTTATCTTGTTCAAACCTCACTTTTATCACATGTGACAACTCAAGGTACAGTGCACCAACAAATCACTAAGGGAATACACAGCTTTTTACACACATTTGGTCAAGCGATATCTTATTTGAGAACCCTGGTTTCATCATCCACTGTGTATTCATTCACAGGAACGATGTGTTTTTTCCTATATTTTGAAAATGTTTTAATGTAGTATTGCATGAAATATGCATTCAAGGTCTTACCAATCCAGCATAAAACAGGGTTTTGATGGAGTGAAAAATAGATGGATATAGAAGATAATTAAGTGTATTTGAAATAAAGGCAGTGATTCAGCCATGCAGAACTCTAACCGCTTTATCCACGCACACCCCAGAAAACAGAAAAAAAAGAGGCAAAAAGCATTAAAGCATGGTAATTAAGTGTGACTAAAACACAACGATAAGCAGTGATTAATATTCGATTAAAGCCAGAGGAATTTCCTTTTAAAGTAATTAAGCGTTTATTAATCTGATTTGTAACCCCTGAAGTGTCGCGGAATATGCTGAATGCCAAAATGCAATTGGCTCCACACCCTAGTCATTTAAGAAACGTTCCACTTCTCTGCTGCTTCCCAAACACCTCTTTCAACAGTGATGCCGCAGACGTGCCAGAGGAAGACATTCACCTACTGTATGCAACAATCCCCGCCTAAAGGTCTGACCGTGTCTGGCAGCCAACCACCAACTTTTCACATCAAGGTTTTAGCTCCACACGGCACAATAGAGCATCAGACCGAAAGGTTGAATGACATTCTGAAGCACCTTGAAACAGACAAAGGACGTTTGACAGAATTAGCGGATAGAGACAGGAGATAACAGCAGAAAAGGAACAAGGACGTGCACATATTATATGTCTCAATACAGTGTGATGAAACTTTCTGTGGAGTCCATTATTTAAAAGAATGCAAGGAAATTTGGATTTCATATTCATTAGTACTTCTTATGCAGTCTTAATGAACTTTAAGTGTCTTTGCATGCATACTGAAGGTAGTCTAAGTGACATTTTGAATATAAAAATACATCTAACAGGTCTGTGTCTATGGAGTGCATTAATGTGCTGGTATGAAGCTACATTTATAGGGTACAACTAATCCGTCAGACGGTCAGCTAAACAAACAATATAGTATGTCATCAGTATGATAATGGCAGCTTCTTCAATTAAAAATACTGCGTGTCATCAGTTCAAGTCTTGAACGTTGAACAACAGAACACAGCAAGTGTCAGCTTTGTTTGGAAAGAAAGCAAAGCCAGCTGATGCACCTCTCCTCGTCAGCGATGGCAATCAAACCAGATTTGATCAAAGACCTCTGTTTTAATAACTTGATGGATGATTTTGCCCAGAGGTAAAAGAGAAGAAAACACCTGCTTTGGGTTAAGACAGCTGACACAGTTAATGCATGTTAATGCTTATTGCTGGTTTAATCAGCAGCGCAACAGTTTGTCAGGCTCTATGATCAATGCTTTGCTGATCGATACGCCGAGTGGCGGGCTGTACATGGAGTTTCAGTGTAGCAGCAGCAAAATGGTTGTAATTCAGGTTTGAATGAGGTGACTGAGACTAAAACATTTTGTTATGATCTATCAGGGAAAAAAATCTCACTTATCATAGAGCATGTGTTAAGATTATCTTTACAGCCCCAAGACAATAATGAATTACTGCAACTCTGTAAAACATGAATAATATGTCTGTTAGTCCATCACTTTGCTAACATTTCTGAGCTGATAAAATATACCTGAAATTCCTTTATTTATGTACACTTTAAAAATAAGACACCATTAAAATTGAACACAAGTTTCATCACACTCACTGTCTAATTTATGGATGGATAATACTTTCTATCATTGATGGACAGTCATGAATGTGAAGAGTCTGTAGTGTGCAAATCTCCAGAGGTTAATGGGGAAGCTGATAGAGTCCACGGTTCTCTTTCCCTCGCGTGCCCTTTAATCTCTCCTCTTCTCCTGTAATGTGTGTGTGTGTGTGTGAGTGTCTGTGTGAGGTTGCACAATGCGGTCATGAGGCCTGACAGGGCACTCCGGGGGGCACAAACCAGTGCCACGTCCATCCACTGCACTCTCCACAACGCCACGCCATGTCCTGACAGGGTCCCGCTATCTCCTTCTGCGTAATTTAACACTACTTTCCCAGGCTCCCCGGACAAGTGAAGTCCAGACACACAACGACACGTTAAACACTGCTCATATGTCTTGTCGAGTCTACTGTGAGACTTTCACTGCCTGACCCTTTACGTCTTCTTACTCAAATGCTTTTCAGTTCAAGGTGGCAGCTGGCTTCAGGAACTTAACTGGTGTTCACACAGTTGTCTCCACTACCACTGAAGTGTCCCGTTCACAATATAAATGAAGCCAAAACTGAGTTTAACCTAGTTTCTTAATCTGATCTTTGTGGGAATTTTTTTTTTGTGTTAAACTTTCCATTTCTTCACCTCATTGATTCTCTAGTCACACGCTATCTCAGCTCCACTTTCTCTCCCTACCTTTGACAGTTTCCTGTAAAACAACCCTGATCCTCAGCCTAAGCTCTCTGTCTCTGCTATCCGCTGAGCTTCCCTGCCTGGCCTCCATCTCCAAGCTCCCTCTCCCCATGGCTCTCTCATCTCGCTGCCCTGCTTGACAGCTTCATCTGATCCACAGGACTTTCAGCAAGAATATCTGGCATTCTGCCCTACCCGCAGGACTCTAAATCCCACGGTTCATCTTCTTAGGGCTACCGTCCTCCAGCTTCCTGCTCCCACTGGCTCGCAATGTGTGGCAAAGAGTTGTCGTTTCACTCTTGACTAGAGCACAGGTAAGGCTCTCAGGGGTTAGCTCGCCTGTTCTCGCAATCCTGTAATACTTGGACACAGCAGAGGAGGCAGAGGCTGCGCCCTTCGTATGCAGGAAATGGTGTATCCCCGTGTAAAGCTTTTCCTAGAGACTTCTTGATGCGACACACTGGCTCATAGAGCGTCACCCCTATCTGTGAAGGAACAGAGGGACAGACGCCATCTGTACTTTGTCACCACGAAGAAAAAGGACAGCTGAGGGGGGATCTTGCAACAGTGGATACATATCTCATGTCTTACAGCCTAAACCTGAGTGATATCCAAGCTGGTGTTATCATAAATCCTATACGAAAAACTGGTATTGAAATACTTTCTTCATATCCAGCTTTGTTTACAGAATATGTCACGTTCATGCATATTGCAACACCGGTTCTGCCGCACGACGTCTTATCATTCTTCAGTTCCTTACGTTTTGGCCTCAAAAACACCCCTTAAGTATACCCGGGAGCAGCCTTGGATGCTGTATCTGTCTCTCGGCGTGTGAATCAAGAAATCAAGTAAAGTCAAGTTTATATACATGATGTACCATCTGCACAGCCTGCCACATATTTTATACTTAGACCTTGATTAAGATAAGGAAAAAAAAAATAAGTAAGAAAATAACAGGAAAAAATGTGGGGAGACCAGAGGAAGAGCGACAGAGGATAAAGCACTCATCCTAGCTGTTTTATAACCAAAAACCAGGAACTATACAGCAGAAATGCCACAACTATAAATTACTATGTAATACAGAAAAAGTGTATAACCACAACAAAGATTAGATGACATCTGATCTGTTTTTTTAAACATCCAATGTCAACATTTTTATGGTTATGGCATATGAACAGTGGTAAGGAAATGTTTAAGGGTTAAGGAAAAAACAGCCTTGGTTAGGATCAGGAAAACATAATGGTGTCTGTAAAAAAATAAAATAAAAAGGTGAGCATGAATTGCAGCACGTGAACTCAAAAAAGCCAGAACACCAATTCATTTAATGGCAATTACAAAATATAGTGCAGAGGAGTTGGTGTGACAACTTTAAGTATACTTAAAAGAGTTTCCGCCGAGAGTAAATTTTTCTGGATTGAAATCCTGCAAGTTTGTACGCAGCCTCCAGAACATGAGAAGCATCAGGGCTGTCTGTCTGAGATCACTTTACTCGCCGTAGGAATGGCCAACTCCTCCCCCTTCTGGTCAGCTAGACATACCCCCTCCCATTACAAACACGCGCAGACACACTCTCCATCTCTCTCACGTACAAACACAAACCCCCTGTACCCCCCCATCCCCCCCGTCTGTGGCCAGACAGCGAGGGTCCCAACTGCCCCTAAGCCCCTGTTAAAACCACTCCTCACCTCCCATGTCACTAGGCCATGTCTGTCATTTTGAATCCGCCCATCTTTCCCGCCCTCGCGCAGAGGGCCAAGAGGTTAATAGGGACCGAAACAATGGTCCAGTGCAGACACAACAAACAATGGCCCGTGGGAGCAGTTTGCCTCTGGGCTGCATCATCTCCCACCACTCTGCGCGTGTTTCTCTCTCTGCTTTTTTCCCCTCTTTATCCCCATTTCTCGTCCTCTCTTCCTCCTCCTCCCTCGCTCTGACAGTCCCCGTCAATACCCATGTCTCCCGGACAGTCATTTATACCTATTTGCAAGGTTAATTGCCATTTCATTGGCTGCTATTTATATTTTAAAAAGCCTTGTTAGGAGTCTAATAAAGTGACTGTGAAGATGCTGCAGAAAGGTAATTACCACATACGGTTAACAGTCGGGTGGTGTAAAGTGAAGAGGATGTAGCATTGTCATTTCAGTGGCAGAGTTGAGCGTAATTGTTTTTCTCTGCTGGTGCTGGGAGGGTGAGAGAGAAGGGGAAAAGCTGTTAAATATCCAGTTAGACAGGTGTGTGAAGCAATGAGGAGGGAGGCACAAGGTCCTGCGTTATATATGTGATGTGTATATAAGTGAGAGTGTGTGTACGTGTGTGTTTGAGAGGGGGAGAGGTTTCGACTGAGTTTCCTCTGTCTAAATCAATTGACCTCATTTGACGTTAATCATATCACCCACCTCATTTAAAAGTTTAATTCACGGTGTATTACGAAATAGAAAAAAAACGCAGAGAAATGATTATGTGGAAAAACAATTCTTTTATGACACTAGTTATTGAATAATTGATTGTAGTAATTAATAATTAATGAATAAAGATTATTTTGTATCATCTGATCACAACTATGTCACTGTGCGTCAAGCTGCCGGGCATATTGTCACACAATAAGTCTTTTCATACATTTCAGTGTATATAAGGGTGTGCTGTGAGTCGGATCAGTAGGAAGTATAGGAACACAGAGGACTAAAATCCTTTACTGACCATGTCCTTGGCACATAAAAAATAATTTTATATATATATATATATATACACACATATATGTGTCCATATGTGTCACACAAGAACAAGTTAAGTTGGAAACATTCTGAATAAAACAGACTAAATGACCTTTGTCAGGCAGGAGTACGTGATGAAGGTTGCAGCAAGTCGCACCTGTCACTAATTCAGCAGCAATGATATTTGCATTGTGTTTGAATGTACTTATGTAAGACACCCCTAAAGACTAGAATACTCACTTTATAAGTGCAATTGCTTTTAAATTATGCCTTCGTGATGAAGCATGAAATGCAAATAACAAACAACCTACACATGTTTTAAGCTTAAAACATGAATTTCCCATTTTCTGTGAAAGGAAGAATTCATCTTACATGTTTTTCATTTGTCAGGAACTTAACGGCATTAAAGCGTTTGTCGATCTTTATTGTCTAAAGGGAAAATGACATGGAATGGGAAAACTGCAACTTTTTTCATGTCAAACAGATGCGTAGCCTTCTCTGACGACACTGCTTTTATATTTTTTGTAGACTAGACAGAGCGCAGACGTAGACGTGTGTGAGAACAGCGAAAAGACAGAGAGAGGGGAGAGGTGAGAGAGGGAAGATGGAGAAGAATACAATGAAGTGGCTTAGCAGGCTGAGGCTTCCCAAATCCTTCCATGCGCCCATACGGCGAGCTGAGGCAGAAGAAAGAGTCAACTCTTTGCCTTCTGTTTGCTCAGCAACCTAACCCTGCGGGGAGGCAGCGGTAAGAGAAGAGGGGCAAATGTGTCAGGCGGGTGGGGACGGGAGAGGAGTCTGGCACGGGGATACAGATGAGGTCGGAGGAGGTCACATTGTTGATTTCATTCGGTATTTTTTGTCTGCCCCGCTTTTCCAAGGACCTCTCCCTACATAAGCAAACTTGTTCTGCACAGGCTGACGCACACACACACCCACAAAAACACACTTATATACCAATTCTCTGGAACCCCCCAGAGAGAAGTGATCAGGGGGTGTCCCCTCCAAACACCTCCTCCCACCACTCCCCCATCCCTCACTTATTCTGCTCTGCCGTCGCATTTTGTCAGAGTCAGCAACAAAACGGAGGGTCAAGAAAAAAAGATAGGGAGGAAAAAAAAAAGGATTGGTGGGGAGTGAGGGGGGGAGTATCGATTAGCCTTCAGAGCTCCATGTGGGCCACTTTCATCGATTAGGAACGAGAGAGCAGCAAAGCACCAGCCATGTTCCTGGTCTCTCTCTCTCCCTCCCTCTCCCTCTGTCTCTCCTGGGTCCTTTGTCCATGAAGAGAGCGATATAATGGCCCTTTGAGAGGGAGTGAAGGAGGGAGGCAGAAGACGGAGAAGAGAGGAAAAGGACAAGATGGAGAAGGGGGGGAAGGGGGTGAGGAGGAGCAGGAGGAGGAGGGTGATGGCTGTGGTGTCTAGAGCAGGATAGGAGAGTTCAAGCCTTGCAGCATGGGGGGGTGAATGGAGGGATGGCGGAAGGGGGGAGGGAGAGGGGGAGAGGTAAAGAAAGACACCAAGGCGAGAAGAGAAAGTCTCAATGACAAAAGGTCGGGGCAGCTGGGTTTAGGGCGACGGGGACCAAAGGGAGCAGCGGGATAATCTGCTAAAGCCCAGAAAGGAGAGATTCAGCATGCGCGCCACCCTCGTAGGGCCTACGAGCAAATTTGCACATAAATAAGGAGCCAACTTTGCTTTGAACGGGAGGTCGGGGGAGAAAGCATCAGAAAGGGAGAGAGTGAGAGATACAGAGAGAAGTGTTGGAGCCACAGCTGCCTCCTGGCTGGTCGCAACCGGACCTAGACAAAGTTCAGCATTTCAAGCTCCGCAAGGGAGTTTTTTTTTTTTTCTCATGTTTGAAAAAAGTAAGCAAAGATATTTATCATTTATTCGCCCCCCTCTGCCTCCGTTTTTCTTCCTCTCCTTAGCTCCTGGCCCTGAGCTCTCTCAGTTTGGCCCTCAAAGACTCTTCTGTCTTCTGTGGCGACATCCCTGGACTCGGGGGACAAGTGTGTGTGTTTTTGAGGGCTGCCGGCTTTGTTGTGACTGCACTGCACCGCTGAGGTGCTGGGCCATTAACGGCTACATACAAGCACAATGCAGAGATAGAGAGATGCACACATAAAATAAAGTGTATGAATGTGCGCTAAAGGAAATCATTAACAGCTACTTCCCAATTCGTGCGTATGCGGAACGTGTGCGCCAATAAAAGCACATGTCCGCATGCACTAAATATTAGTTTCACCCGACTTACATGGAGTGGCTCAGAATCAATATCTCGGCTGTTGACTCAATACTTAAAAATCCCTTTTAACCGCCTCCCCGTCATCTACATCTTCCCTTCATGACTCACCGTGGATTTACGGGATCAAAGACTTCACCTGAGTTCACCTGGCAAGTCGACGCCATGTGAAGTGCAGTTGTTCCTCATTTCTTTCACGCTCACAGGAAGAATATATGCAGCAGTCAAATACACCCCCTTACGAAAGCAAGATATTTATGAATGTGCCCTCAGACACTTTCAAATCCATGCACACATTTACGCCACATAAATCGCACTATGCAGGCACTTTACATTCTTAATTGGATTGAAATTTTCTCGTGAAACACATCCGCAATAACCACTTGAGTATCACCTGTTAAAAGGTCAAGAGTGAATAACAGCCTCTTTCGTATTGAAGCCCTCTCTGTATCATTCATAATCCTAGAAAACATATTACATAGCTTCTCATAATGTATTAACATCAGACATTTTCCATGTACATTAAGGCTTTCTTTTCAGTCGGGTGCTTGGTTCTGGGGGATGAGTTCTTGGAAAGAGGAGCGATACAGGAACGAGTTGAGCTGGTGCAGGTACTTATCGATCAGCCTTGGAAGTTATGAACTAGCTGTCATTTCCCTTTCATGAACAGCTCAATAGGTATTGACTGCAGATGAAAAGCGTGTGCAAGTATGGCCGGCCTTAAAGACAGGACAAAAAGAGGAGACGACGAGAAGAACTCAATGAGGACAGCATGGGCCCTTGACATGCACAGTCATCAGTGTGCACAGATGGACACACAAGGACTGAGCTCAGACAATAAATTCACACCCATGCGCCATGAGTGTACTCCTTTATTTAAGGCCAAGCCCAACACGGACATATAGGCAAACGTCCAAACCCCCGTAAACACAAAACACATCCAGAGGCACATACATCTGGCTAAGTGGTCTAGTGCTGTTTGATACGTGATGAGATCACAGTAAGAACATATAGTCATGTGGAGAGTGAACAGGAGGGGAGATAAAGATGGGGATTGGAAATGGAGGGCGAGGAGGGGGGAGCTTTGGCGGACAGAGGTGTATAGATGAGCGGCACTGTGGGTGAGTGAGGGATTTGTGGAGGTGGCGTGTGGCCACGTCACTGCGTGCGAGACCTCAAGTCGTTGTGTGCGCAGGCAGTGGACATTGACAGGCATGTGTCGCCCACTGAGCACCATCCAGATCACAGACGCCCTACAAGGCACAGATGAAGGGAGGGCTTTGGGCCTCCCTAATCCCGGCTCATCCGTGTTCCATGTTCTGCGGCTCCCAACCATGCTTAGCAGAATTTCACGCCGGAGTCTTTCTGCAAACCTAAAACCAGCGCGCCACACTAAAGGGATCAGGCCAGGGTGGCAATAGGATGAGCAACCTTTTGTCACTCACAGACACCACTTTCTCCTTTCACTGTGTTTTGGCTATCTTCTCTCACGTCTGCTTTCACTTGTATTTTTCAAATCACATTTCTGAGTTTCTAATAATTTTAACCAACCTCCTTTTCTAATGTGAGCAGCCCAGTTCGCTCAAGAGAAACCATCTCATTTGGCCATCCCTGAGTGTAGTGAGCAGAACGATGTTTGTGCAGGGACGAGGCTCAGACACAGGGTGGGGGCAAAGAATGGAATTAAAGAAAAATTTTAAAGAGGGAAGACGAAATAAAGGACAGAAGGTAGATAGCAACCTCCCCCAGCAATCTACTTTACTAAACAGGAGCGCCCACAGAAAAGGAAGCATGGTTTGAATTGCTGCCATGCGATGCCAGCTGATGCCATCCCTCTCCTGGAGACACAGGCATATTGCTGCGGGCGCAAAGGGAGCAAATCCACACCAGAACTAAGTCTCCCTGAAGAATGGCAAAGCAGGAAAACAACAACTAAGCATGTTAGTTTCACCGCCACGAATATGGATGTGTGTTGGCAGGAGAATGAAAGACGAGTGGCCCTTTGCAAGCCTAGACAATTACAACAGAGCAGCACTGTTATGTGCTGCACAAATAACGCCTCCCCAGGAATCACCAGTGATGGGAAGCAAATGTGAAAGCTGCCATTGGATTTTGTTGTGATGAGCAGAAGAATGCGGGTATTTGCTGCGTGTTATCTCAAAACCCAAACACATTAGGGGCTATTCAACACATAGAGGGTTGAATCTTTCAGCCCATTCATTCTGGGCATTTTCATCATTCTGTTTGTCTTTAGGGCAATTTATTCTCTTTAGATTGGTTTTGATTCAACACAGTCTGAGAATCTGCATGATGAAATACTTCACTGTAGTTGAAATCCTATAGGGAACCCACCATTAGTAAAATCACCTACTATATCATGGACTGTAGGTACACAACAGTGGCACACTTTGAAGCACACGGCAGAGCTCAAATCAGGCTGATCTTACAGCAGAACACTTGGATGTTTGAGAGCCTCAAGTTACCTCCCTGTTGCCTACTTACACATCCTAATTACAAGATAGATAGGCCTCTCCTAGCAGTATAGTGTGATCACTAGCCTGTCTCCGTCTCTGTGCTTAGGCATACAGCCGACTGCTGAGCAGTTTACTTCAGCTTTGATAGCAACAGCATCAACAGCAGGACCTAATGGGGTGCATGACCGAGAGATCTGAGCACAGGCCTTCCATATGCATCTCCCCACTGCATCACAAATCTCATGCAGCATTACCATGGGCCTGTGAGAGAGGGGTAAGCTACGCTACGCTAGCAAAGTTCAGTCACGTAGCATCACAGTAAATGGGATTTTTCAAATTTGTGTGTGCGTGTGCATTCTAGTGTGTGTGTGTGTGTGTGCAAAATGTGAGCACAGCCACTTTGGGTTTGTAATTTGCAAAGAGTGTGCAGAAGCCTCGCTAGTGTGTGTTGTTCTTGTGTGTGAACGTGGGACTGAATGTGTGTGTGCAGAATATCATTATGCGTATGCGTGTTTGTAACCGCCTCTGTGCAAGTACATGGTGAGATGTTGTTTACTGCCTCTTCGCCGGCTAGACTGCATGATGGCAGCCAACACCGAGGGGTGGGGGTGGGGGCAAAATAGCGGATGGGTGAGGGGAGACAGCGCCAGGGTTATATAGCGGCTAACTGGGGAGCTGTTAAGTTTTATGTTAATTGAAGGGGCTTACACAGAACTCTATTGACAGTTAACATGCCCTTCAAGGTGTTCTTTGTGGTTCAGCACTTCTGTCAAGACAGAGGCAGTCATTTTGCTTCACCTTTATTTATATGCTTGACTACTCAGAACATTATGGAACACTGTGGGGCCCAGTAATAGATGTAGAAGGGGGGCAGGTGTGTGCGCGGGAGGTCAGATGCCTCGCAGACGACCCAACCAGGTTTCTGGGCCCTCCGCGAGTCATCCAATGGGGGGAGGTTTTGTCCAAGATGGGGTAACCGGGGGTAGGGGAAGAATAGAAAGAAATGAATGAACAGCTTTTCTGGATATTGTGTGGGCCTGACAAGCTGAGAAGAAGAGTAAGAGAGGTTAATGAATATATTTTTTGTGTACGGTTGCATCTAAATACTTGAAAATGAGCCCGTTTTGACCTCTGCAACAATCGTGATACATGTTGACCTAGATACAAATAATACAGACTGAATTTCGCATGACCCTGTCTGCATGTTTGAAAAGAAGCATATTTCATTTGAATTCATGAACACACTTGAAGACTGTTTTGATAAGTGGAGTGTGAGTGTCACTGCCATTTCATGTCTAATTGGTTGGGCATACATCTCTAGACAGGACCAGACAGGGTTTCCCACTCGAAGATCAGAAGACTCAAATACCAGCCCAGTCTTCCATCACGCCACCAAGGTCACCTGTCACTTAGCACCCCTCGACCACTGTGCATGTTTGATTTGGTTGACACATTAACAGACAACTGTGACATTTAGTTGTGGATGCTAAGAAGACTATGCCCTTTAAACTCCATCTTCACACTCAACAGCCCCACGATTCTGCCGGAGCGGCAACGGGGTATGTTTTAAAAGTGTAATCGCCAATTAGCGCGTGATTAAAAATGCATTGCAATCAATTAGTATTTAACATAAGGTGAAGTTAAACCACATACCGCAGTAGCCTCTGTTGCTGTACAGCCGGCCTACACCCTATTAATCAAATACATGTAAAACTCATTATGCAACCACCAAATTAGCATCAGCACTTTTGCTCTAAATGGAAAATAACGAGGCTCTGATCCACTGAACGTTGTCATTTTCGGTCAATAAGACAAGAAAGACCCCCCCAGTAAAAGGACAGTGATGAAGTACAACAGGGTAGAATGGAGTCACTATGCTAATATTAGCTTGGTTAAGAAATGTCAAGCTAGTGAGGTGCGCTACGTGGCTACAGCTAATCATTTAGGTTAATTGAGGTTTCCAGAAACTTGGATCTCGTAGGTTCTCCATCTCCATCCGTGACTGCTCCCCCGCGAAGTCTCCACGTGTCAAGCTGTAAAAAGGAAGGTACCCACTCTAATTATGTAACCCACTATTATCACGGTATGAACCTACCGCTAATTGGGGGAGATACCAATTGACAGTACAAGCTAATGTGAACAAGATTAAACAGTTTTTTTCCCCACACCCGCCTCCTACAGAAATGAATGAAACGGCTTAATGAGCCTGACTTTAATGTTCTTTTTTTGGTGGGGTGGGGGTGGGGGTGCAAAAACTTGTCAATGGGACAGTAAAGTCCCTCTAATCACTGGGCCTCTCCGGAGTCTATTTCACTACCATCTTCTTCACCTCTGTTCCTTGGTCAGGTTGGCGAATCAATGATACAGAGGTCAAAATGTGTGCAGCCGTGACCCCCGAGGTGGCCGACCAGACGCCGAGCACACATACTCCACTACGCTATGGCACCGGACCCCATGCACATGCACAAACCTGCTCGTCGTGCAATAAAGATGATTTAGCACTGTAACTCTACCTGCCCGCCACCACTCTTAGGTCTGTGTGCCTTTTGATTAATCATGAGCCAAGAGGGATTTATTGTATGGGGGATATTTGCCTCAGCGATTTAATAATGGTGGAGGAGGAACACAATTAATCAGAGGGGGTCCATGCATGCCCCCCTTCTAAAAACTGTGTAAAATTAATGACTATGAATATGTATATTTGTTTGTGAGATGCGGCATACGGTGTGTGCACGCTCGTATTTGCGCTGCATTAGTGCATACAGTGCTCAGTGGTAGCCCTGTGCTCAGTGAATAACGGTGCCCATTGTGTGTTATGAATATATATCTATCTCATGGGTGGCCGGATATCATTGCACTAGCATGGCTTGGAGGAACTGCTTATTATTTTGTTTTGATTCAGCATCTACGGGTCCATCAAATATTTCAACTTCTTGCACACATGTACACATACTGATAAAGCAAGAGAAGACACACACACACACGTAGCCACACACCTTCCTTTTCCCTTCCCCTGTGCAGCGAATACACTCTGAGGCTCTTGCAGGTATGGGAACCTCCCTCCCGCTCTCATAATCATGTACGAGCAGCCCGGCACTATAGAAAAATAATGATGTGCCGTCCTGTTGGCTCATTTATCAGCATGTTTTACAACAGGCGCCGGGTGGAAGTAATTAAACTCTGCCATCATTACAATGAGCCAGGCCCCCCTCTTAATAGACACCCAATGAGACACTAGAGGCCTGCCTGGTAATTGTAGCGCCAACTATCTCTCTCTCTCTCCTTCCTGTGTGTGTGTGTGTGAGTCTGTGTTTGTCTGTCTACAATCCCCTTGTTTCATGTGTGGTTTTAATTAGTGAAGAAACAGAGCTGATAAGCTATTGAGAAAAAGAGACGGAGCAAGTGAATTAGAGAAAGAAGGTTGGGGACTTTGCTCTGTTGAGAGTTTTTCTTTGACCTCCTCATTTAACAATGGACACGTAAAATTAATCCACTCGAAATATGTGCATTACAAGTTGACTTAGCACCATACCACTGAAACAACATTACCTCGTGCAATATTTGACGGCTGCCATCATCTAAACTGTACTCAGCATTGAGACTGCAGGCTATTGATCAAACAATATTCATAATTTTCAGCATCCATGTGTGCATCAACCATAGCCTGCTCAGAAGAACAGAAAACGGACGCTGAGGAGGAAAAGAAGAGAGAGGTTATGAGCCCAGCCAGTCGATAAACAGATAAATACCTTCCACGGCTAATCCGGCACTTATAAGATTTCTGTAATAATCTAATAAAAGCATGCATTTATCTTTTCTGGGGCCCGTGCAATCCTAGAGCAATACAGAATGCATGTACTCAGTGCAAGGTGGAGTCTCCTCTGTACGTGCTTTTATGGCAATGTCCTCGGATATCATTAAGAAACTAACCTCCCAGGCTCAACACTGTAAAAAGAAAAAACGGAGAGAAACGCTGCAAATAAAATGAATTCGATTTATTCGGCCCCTGCTCCCGAGACCAAATCGAATGACTCAGGGAAGTTAGCTTGGTTGGACTGAGGTATCTGAAGCTCATCAGTCAAGTTGAAACAATTACGGCAGCTTTTCTCAAGGATACATCAGCTATTAAGATGCCTGATTGAAGATTTACATTAGTTCACTTGCCAGCTCACTATACGCAGTAGTTCCTTTACCATACCTGCACCGTTTAGTATCACTTACAGCTCTAATGGCACAATTACCCTTCACCACCAGCACTAATAGTGCTCTAAGAGAACCTTTTGACGTAGGGCTGATGTTATGACCCTCGTACATACCCCTTCAAACCCCCATCTAGCTCATGCTTCGATGTCTGCACTCAGCCCCTCCAAAGCTCCTGATCTCTAGATATTGATTAGGCCCAGAACCCCAACTGCAACTCCCACTCTGTAACACCAATCCTCCCCCTCCTTATCTGGCTCCTCTCCTTTGCCATGCTCTCTCTCTCTCTCTCTCCGCCCATCCTACTCCCATGATAATCAAATAGGCCCAGACTGGCTTCTTCAGCGCCGTACCAATTAGCCGGTGAATGGGTCTGGGGCCAGTGATAGTGGTACCAGCAGAGGTGGCGGCAAACACAGTAGTATCCAGGGAGGCTGTAAACATCCATTAGCGGTTAACCGTCCCTACTCATTTTTCCTCCCCAAAGCTCTCTCATTAGTGCAGTGAGCCCTGACAGGTAAACAGCACTAATGGGAATGGCCTATCAATAAACGCCTCGCATGTTAACAGGAAGTGCTAGCAAGGGGACCGAAGATACGGACCAACAGTGATAAAGAGGGGGAAGGGGTGCATTCTCTGATATAAATAGCTATAAACACGGAGAGGTGGTGGGTTATTAGTGATAGATGTTGCATTGTGTGCTGCGACTGTGTTGCCGCACGCTTTGCTTAGAGGTGCACTGTTGCAGAAACAACTGGGGAAGAGAAGTAGAAGCAATTTTGGCCAAGAAAAAGATCTAAGACATCATCTAATAAAATATGATCTGAAGTCTTTTGAAAGTCACTTTGATGTGACTGTGGCAATGTTGGCATACAGTTGCCGTGTGCTTGCTGGGGTACTTCAAGGCATGACCTCAGGTGTTTCCAAGACTGTGTTTATGTGTGGTTACTGCGAGCTGTAGAATGCGCCACATGCCTTTGTGTTAATGCTTATACTTTGCGTATCGCCGCTCACATGAAAGAATGAGGGGAAACTGGAAGGGAGGAACAGGGAGGGACGCAAGTGAAAGAAAGAGAGAAAAAGTGAGTGAGGGTAGGAAGAAGGGCTGGGAGGGGGCTAGTGAGAGATGAGAGCGAGATGTTATTTATGTTTGGAGCAGGTTCACTCTGAGTTCACCTTACCATGAGACGTCCCCGGGCGGTGACAACCACACTGCTGCTGATGTGCGTGTGTCTGTGCGAGCTTGTGCAATTTCTTGCCAGTGCATTTGTGTATGTGCGTTTCTTTATCTTCACATAAACATGTGCGCATACGTGTGTCTGAACCGAGGGTCAACCAGTGAGCAGTAACATCTTAGAGAGGACAAAGCATGTGGGGTGGATGCACTACATGGTGCACTGTGTGTGCTCTGTGTGTGTGTCAGGGGCCCATTACTAAGGCTGTGGAGCACTAAATCAGCAGTGCTACTGCAGTGGATAAAGCCAATGATACACGGATTACAGCCACACTCAGTCGCCGCTGCCTGCATTTATCCACAGCCAGACAGATAAAGAGACAGCGTGAGCATTTGTGTGCGTGTGTGTCTGTAGGTATGCGCAGGGCTGCTTATGGGCCTGTGCCTGTACGTATACATCTACTTGTGTGTATGCTTGGAAATGCATCTAATGTGACTGTGCTCATCTGTGTGTTAAGCTGCGTGATTGTGGGGCACCGCGCACATTTCGCCAGATTAAAGTGTGTATTTACACTACAAACTGAGAGATAGACAGGTAGGCAGATAGACAGGCAGAGACAGAGAGAGAGACATTTAGAGCAAGAGTTAACTGCCATCATCAAGCAGAACCATGTTTGAGCAGTGTCTGTAGCCCGGGGTTGTATGGACTCTAATCCACCGCCAGACCGCTCCAATAAACAGCACCTTATCCATGTCGCACTGAGCCCACATTTACCACTTCAGCTGTCGCCACACAAACCCACTGGCACAGAACAAATTTTTTATATAAAAATATTTTTACAGCTTACCAAGGATGCATTCTGCAGTAATTCCTAATAAAAGTACGGGGGGGAATAAGGAATTCTGAAATTCCGCAAACAAAGAGATTAACAGAAATTCTAGGTTTTTCTCAGTTTTTATGTGCACTGTCCATATCTAAGGGCCAAGTGCAGTACTGTGTCCGCAATCCTTCCTACAGTAGCTCCAGTCGTCTTCTCTAACACCAGCCCCATCCCCAGTTCAGCGTGGACCACTGGTCTAATTACGCAGGCTGACCTCCCACGGGTCGCCTGAGTAAAGGCCCCCTAAAGATCAATATTCATTCTTTTAGATCTGTCATCCGCTTTTGACACTATCGACCACGTTCAGTGTCTGCCCCCCCCCCCTCCACCCTCTGTTCTTTATTCATCTATTTACCCCCCATCCCAACCCCCATATCAATGCTTGAACTGGGCCTCTGCTTACTGGTACAGGGGGAAGCTGGTACTTTTGAGTTTGTCTCACTTGAACACTGTTACTTTTAACTCTGCATTTCCACTCACTTGCATATGGTGGAGGTAGCTGCTGTAATTGTATTACGGGGCACATTTCTACTTTTCTGCCCAAAAGCAGAGGAAATAAGGAGCAAATAAAATAAAGAGCCTTGTTTATCATTCATCTTATATCGAACTTGTTACATGAGGAATCCACAAACTGTGAAAAAGCTATGATTCAGGGGCTTATTTGGAGTGAAAATACTTAAGCCATTTCACTCTACTGCATGTATACTGATGCGTAAGTCAAAAATAGCATATGCATAGATGCTGATGCAAGTGATGTATAAAAACAATGCTACACATGTAAACAAATGCACTCTCTTCCCCTCTCTCTCTCACTTATTAATCCCCCCAGTGGAGATGAAAGTTAACTTGATATTATATACTGTGTGTAGTTGAGGTAACTTCTTATTTTTAATGGGGCTTTGGGGAGAGCGGGGTGTTAGGGGTAAGAGGGTAAAAGTCCGGCACCCTAAGCTAAATTCAGACACTCATCTTTCCACCTGTAGTGCAGCTCTGACTTTGGTCGGGCCCGCTGGCCTCATATTCTCCCCAGCAGTGTTATTGTAGATAAGCACCACGTGGCTAATGAACAGAGAGAGGGCTTGTTGAAGGTCAGCCTCTTCATTTAGGGGCCCTCCAATGGGCTGGCCTACTCTGCATGGCTAAACGCATCATCATAATAATGCCAAGGACCCACCGTTTTAAAACTCTTGCATCCTTTTTTTTCCACCCCCCATATTGCCTGGCATACTTTACTTTACGTCTCCGATATCCCCCTTCATCAGAATTATGTTGATTTTCCCGTTTCTTTCTGAAAGGCTTTTAAAGGTCTTGGCAATTATCCTTTTCTGGATGTGCTTAGAGAAGGATGCTGTCCATCCGGCGTCTGCTGATGATAGGAAAACATGATTTAACACAATCAGAGATGCAAAGCTAGGCTGGATAAGGGTGCTGATGTGACTGGGTGCCAAGGCCGGCCAAGGTCATGTTCATCTGCATGATTAAGGGAGATGAATTCTGCCCTGACCTCTGGATTATGCCAGAAGGAAGCACTAAAGTATGTATGAGTGTGTCTATCTGTGTGTCCTTTCTTAAATTTGGAAATATTTTTGGAGAATTTATGAGATTTTCTCCAACCACACACACTTTTATCTAATTTCTTTTTAATTAAACATGACTCTTTTTTCTTCCTTTCCTTGGTCGGCACTAAACTATCTTGTCCCTTGATTCTTGGTGGATACAGTGAGGGTGAGAGGGACTTTCCGTTAATGTCCCTCTTTAATTCCCACCTCCTGGATGAAGGGGAGGTGGATGTGGTCTCCCTGCTCTCTACTGTCCCCTCCTGGAGGGACCAGGCAGCTGGTATCCACACACTGACACCTGCCCGTCACAGTCAGGATGCAGAGAAACTCATTTATTAAGACCCTGCACTTCTGTCAAAACTCAAACAACATAGAACTGCGCTATTTAATGCTGCCTGTTCTTCGATATCTGATTAATATTAAAAATACCTTCTTCAAGGGTCTCAGTGAATGAAATTTCACTGCAAGAAACCAGAGTTTATGTCAACATTAATAGGAAATGGCAAGAAAACCTGGTCTGCTAAACTTTTATTGTGTTTTGATTACCAAACTCAGGAGTGAGGTGTATATTTGTGCACACTCTGTGCTATTTTAATCTATCTGCTTTATTGTCCTTCAAACACTGAAATGTGAGTACCATACTGCAGATCTTCCCTGAAAGCATTCATTTAAGGGATAATTTCGTGTCTGAAATCAGGAGCGGGTAGCAGTTTTAGCACAGTACTGTACATTAAAGTATGCTGTACAGTACAACATGCAGCTGATGAAGGTTATTCCCGTTAATAAAAAAAAACATTCTCAGCCATTTACTGTCATTCCTGCCCCAGTCCTTGTTTCCTCCCAGTACCTACTCCTTGTTTCTGTAAGTGTCCAGTTCAGCTCTACAGCCAGCCCCAGTATGCCAGCTGGCTGAGGGAACAGCCAGGAGCCCTATTTACCCCCCCACCCACCCACCCAAACAGAGTCCCCCCTATGAATACTAATGTTGCTACAGGGCCACGGTGGAGGAGAGGATGGGAACAAGGAACAGGAAAGATGGGCAGAGAAAGAAAGAAAGAATGAGAGAGATAGAGCAGTGCAGGTGGAACTGTGCGGTGGGGGGGCCTCTTGAGATTTCACATGCCTACACATTCACGAACGCACCCCTCTTTCCACCCTACCTTCCCAGTTAACAAGACGTAGGGATCATTTCACGTGAGAAGAAGGGCTCCTTTAGCTTTTCCTCCTGAATGAGAATGCTCATTTAGATGTCATTGTTTCTGAAAAAGCAAGGGAAAGACAAAATTATCGCTAAATCATTTTAGGGAAATCTTTAGCCACCCCCCTTCTCCATCAGCTACCTTACTTTCCTACCTCCCAACTCCCAGAGACCTGTACTGTTCTCCCAATGCCCCGACGGACACATGAACAATGGCTGGAGAAGGGGGAGAAAGGAGGGAAGGGGAGTGATGGGAAAGGAGGAAAACAGGAGTGAGAAGCCTCCACAGCAGAGGGCCAGGTGTCAATCACCTCCTCAGGTGGGCTTCAGGGACACACACAGATGCATGTACCGTGCACCGCCAATATCTAGGGGAATTAAAAATACACCGGCAGAGAGCGGAGAGGAGAGAGAGAGCAGGAGAGACAGTGAGATGGTAAGAGAGAGGGAAATGGAGAAAAAAAAAGTAGGAGAGCAAATGGGACAAAGGGGATGTGCAGGGAGACGGGCCTGGATGATGCAAAGGTCGGAAAAAGAATTCAAAGAGCGCAAAGTAGATTCACTGAAAGTCATTACCTGCCACAAATTACCTGGGCAACAAGCTTAAAATAAATAAATAAATCAGTTTGCATCAACAAGAGAGGAGAGCGGGGAGAGAGAGAGAGGCTGGGGAGATGCAGACGAAGAGCTGGAGAGGGGGGGTGAGAGGAAGAGAGGGAGGAGAAGCACGGAAAGAAGGCGGAGGGGGCGTGGGGGGGGCAGTGGCTGGAGAGGGATGAAAAATCGATGGACAAACAAGTGAGAGGGCGCTTGCAAAAAGGAAGCCAAAGGGGGGAAAAATTAAGCATTTAAAGAAATTCTGTTTTGGTGGTGTGGAGGAGGATGAGAAAAGGAGAAGGGGAGGGGGGGGGGCGCCGTGAGCACAAAAGCGCCTGAGGGTGGAGGGGGGTGAGTGTGGCAGAGACGGACGGACCACAATGCCCTGCAGCTCGATAGGGTTGAGTGACCACATCAGGTCTAGAGGCGAGCGTCGAGACATGGGCGAAACCTGATGGCTTTAAGTCAAGAGGATTAGATTCAGGGTCTCTCTCCCTCTCTCTTTAACCCCCTTTTTTTTCCCTCCACCTCTCACCCCCGTCTCTCTCCTCTCTTCACGTCCGTTGGGTGGACTGGTCCCGGCGTAGGTCGTCCAATCAGTAAAGAGAGGGACCAAAGTATTACTAATAGTCTGTTTTTAATGTTTCAAGTGGTAAACCGGAGAGCTGGCCCGTATGCTCGGCACCAAGGTAAACAGGTCAATAGTATTGATCCTGATTCTGACTCTCTCTCCCCTCTCCCCTCTCTCTTTCACACACACAAACCCACACACGCACGCACACACATACACACACACACACACACACACACACACACACACGTACAGCTTCTCGGCTCAGAAACATGGAATGCATTAGACGCTTTCTGCACTGCACTGAAGTTGAGGATGGGGAGTTGACATGCATACACACAGACGTGCGAAATGGAAACACGCACACACACGCACCTTTTTTTCAATATTCGCACATGTAAAACAGCAAAGCACGCCCTAATGCCGGAATCCCACCGGCCTCTGTGCATTTAGATGTGAAACAAAACAGGTGCACACAAACACATATCGACTCCCTGATATCGTCATGTCTAATTTCACTCTGTCTAACAATACAATGAAAATATGTGGTAGGTAGCAGTCTACGCGCAGCAGCAGCAGCTGCACCCAAACACGGGGGCAGAGCAAGTCATTTGAATACAGATTCCTATTGTCCTTCTTATGTCAATAAAACTCAGCAGTGCTAAGGAACTAGCGTGGTCAGCAACATTATGGGACTAATTAGCATTTTCTTCTTTCTTCTGCTGGTTGATCTGTTTAAATAAGCCTGGGGGGTCTGCTGTACTTACTGTAATTAAAGCAAAAAGAGCGACTCTTACTTGAGAGAAGGCACACATAAAGGCTTCCTCACAAGGGGACCTCGAAACTGCACAACCAAGTATCCCAGAGTGGTTTTTGTACATCGAAATACAAGGGGCTATACAATAGGTAACAAGTTGGCAGGTTAGTGCAGCGGTTAGTGAGTTTTTCCCCTCGCAAAGGGACTCAGGTTTGTTCCTCAATATGGCCATACCAGTCGAGGCATCCCTGAATGATACTTATTTAACCCCTAGCCACTCCGGGAGAACAGGAAAGTTGCTGAAGCTGCACCATAGCTAGGCAAAAGAAAATTCCTCTTGGGCAATGCATAAAGAATATCAAAAGTGATAATGAAAGGAGCTGCAATAAATACACAGTAGGAGTTGTAAAAAAAAAAAAAAAAGACTGAGGAAGGGTTTCTTGCTTGGTTTTTCTTTTTCTTTACTGCAGAGAAAAGAGGCGAAATAAAAAAAAAATATGGAAAAAGAAAAGCTCTTTGGGAGGAACAGTGATAGGTTTCATTGCCTGATATGAAATCAAACAGACAACTCGGCTCCTCTGATACGACTTGCTCTTTTCTGGCTGTGGGCCATGTTAGCAGTGGCGGGTGATCACTGAGGCATTAACAGCACAGCAATGACACCGATGTAATGCAGCCGCTCTGCTCTGGATTATGACACTTAGCATGGATTGGATAACCCTTATTATGGTGTTCATTTAAGCCAACATGAGGCAAATTATAGGCTGTCATGACACAGATACCATGGCTGTTTAGACAGGAGCTGACACCAAGGAACTGCTGTTGCGTGATTTGGCCTGATGTGATTGATGCAACAATTTCCTCTGATGTGAAGTATGTCTGATCTGAAGTGTGTAATTATTTTATAAGTATATAATTATTTCTGAAAAGCGTTATTTGGTAGTGAATTGTCCTCAAACTTCATCTGTGTTTTTTTTTTCTTTCCTTTTCAGACTCATTAAATAATTTTGAATACAAGCGTGCCCTCTCATTTTATGCTGACACGCACGCAAAGCTCCATCCAGAAGCAAACGAGAGCGTCGTCTTTTTCTAGCGGCTCAGTGCTCTCAGTCTTCACTCCATGCTCGTTATAGCTCTGTTGCTGCTCAGACAGACAAACTGGCAGAGACAAAAAAAAAAAAAAAAAAAAAAGGTGGCGGCACCCAAAACCTTCAATCAAATCAAACTATCGGTTCTATGCACATATACAGAGAAATACAGGTTATTTGCTTAGTTTGTCTTCCATCTCTTCTAGTTTCCGGTTAATTTGAGCCTTTAGCAAACCTCGGACGCTGCAGCCTCAAATCCACAACAACTCAGATGCTGTAAATTAACTGATCCAACTGGTGGTCATCATAAAAAACAGTGACATTGTATATCACATAAATATACATCATGGGTTATATTTCTAAAAAAGCCCAAAAACCTTTATTTGATCAAACTAACAAACTATGGATATGGCTTACACAAAATGTCATGTTTATTTTTGAATGTGCAATGCCGTGAAACTGTCAGTTCAGAGAGGAAGGTGGTGGGTTTATTGAAAATTATCAACTTAATTACGGCAAAGAAAGGCTGCTTAAATACAAAAGAATAGTGTGCAAATTTATTCTTTGTCATGCTGAAAACAGGTTGTGATATCTCATATTTTTGTTTCGTTGAATATTTTGTCAGGCAGTCTGGATGAGACAGATGCAGTATTTGTAAAAGACACATGACAAAAGTTATGCAGCAACAATTACATTTCACAAATGCAGCGTAATACAAATACACGACAAGTCCATAGACTGTCATTCAAAGTAGTCCATACAGTATACACAGTATACACTGGCATGTAAACAGTGTGTGTGTGTGTGTGTGTGTGTGTGTGTGTGTGTGTGTGTGTGTGTGTGTGTGTGTGTGTGTTGTGACATGTTTGTAAACACGTGTGTGACCACTGTTGTCTGTTCCCACAAGCTTACATGATTCATGATGTGTACAAGTGCATGCAACTTGTGTGTTCTTGTGTGTGTTTGAGTTTGTGTGTGTGTGTGTATAAGCCCTGGGGAGAAACCCTGTCTTAGGTTGTGTGTGACAGCCAGCCATCCTGCCAGATCAAGACCTGTCAGCCATGCAACCCAACCCCAGCCACATCCCCTCTGTTCCTGCTCCTCTTCCTCTCCCATCCTTCCACCTCTCTATCCCATCCCTCCATCCTTAGCTGCAGCCTTAAACAAGCACCACCACTTATCAGCCAGAAAAATAATTGGGAGGTCTGCCGCCTGCAATACGCTGGTCCTCCCCTCCGTCCATCCGGGTCGCTTCAGCAGTGTCAGCTCCCATTAGGGGGAGCGCCGGGCGCAGGGGCAAAGTCTAACTATCTCTATCACTGGCTCTTTTTCTCTGCCTGCCTTCCGTTTTTTTCCCCCCCTAAATCTGTTATTACCACTATCTATCCATCTATTTAAATACGAATATATGTAAGCATTTATTTATAAAAATCTTACTAATTGTTATCATTTCAGGACAGAACTGACAACTCATACGTAGGCGGTGTATGGTCTATGAGAGGGAAAAAACTTTGCTAACAAGAACCTTGCAAACACCAAACAACAAAAAAAAATGTAAATTTGTAGTGTATCTGTGTTTGTTTCACTTCTCTGTCTTGCTGAGAAAGGAGAGGAGAGGGAAACTCAGATCTTCTCCCTTAAGGGTCAGCAGAGAGAAAAGGGAGACGGAGGGGGTTGCGGCGCGGGGTGAAGCGGACAGCGTCTCCGGAGCATCAGTACGTTGTCACTGTCATGTCACAAGGCCGTCTGAGCGTCTCGTGTGGTCGAGCTGCCTGGCAAGCAGGGAGACAGAGAGATAGATCCAAACGGGGGCCGGCGGGAGTTGATGTTGATGTTGATGCTGCGCCGCCATTGTAGCGGATATGTGTGTTTGTGTGCATGCGTGTGTTTCTACACTGAGGAGCCATGACAGGGACAGTGGTTCAGCTGTCATTCCGGGCGCTACGATGCGATTGGCCGGGGCTGACAGGTCATGGGGGTTCATGTCCAACAGAGCAGTGTGTGGGCGCTGCTGTGTGTCCGTGTGTGCGCTGTAGTACAGAAAGGGACACCTGGGTATTACCTCCCAAACGTCACAACCACTGAGCCGTATCACTCTACCTCTCCACATAAGCATGACATGCTGTGACCTTACCCAGCCCACTGGTATTTGGGTGTAATAACACTTCATTGATACACAGGGGTGAGTGGCATAATGTAAAAGCAGCTCCTGCACACAAATAACATCTATTTACCTATGATACCCAGGGGTAACTTAGTGCATGCGGCCATCTATAGCTACACAAAAAGCCTTTAGGCGGTGTGAACTGTATGACCCTCTATTTATACTTTTTACTACACCGGTACTCAATGATGTCCTATAGGACCCCTTAGATGGTCATCCAGTGCGTCACAATGAACTCTTCACAGTTGACTCTTGCATAAGCGAGGGCAGTTACTGAACCTCTGACCCATTTCTGAATACATTACACACCTAACTACTACTCCCACGCACGCGTCCTCCAACACCGAGATAACATTTTGCCCTTGAGCCACTCTCTGCCGAAGCTTTCCTGGTGCAAGTCCAAGCGGCCGAAACTGCCTCCCACAATGCGCGAGGTGACATTGAGAGGCCCCCGAGTCTCGGCGGATTTGGGGTATCCATCCGGCTGCCCGTGCACAAATAAATAATGCAATGGCCGGCTAATGCAGTGGGCCCTGACGCAGTGGCTGACGTTGCCTGCAGCTACCTTTGGGCTGGAAAATAATTACCATGCAAAAGAGGGGGGAAAAAGGCCCCTATACATAGTGTAATGGGCTAAAATGGGGTGATACAATGCAGCTGCCCTGCACGCTTCGATGCCTCTCTCTCTCTCTCTCTATCTCTCCCTCTCTTTTTCTTTTTCTCCATCTCTGTCACTCTCTTAACTCTCTCTCTCACTCTTTTCTCTGCTGTACACAGTAGCCAGTGCTTAGCCAACCAGTGTTGTCCATTCCTCTGAGGAGCGCAGTGAGATGAGAAGCTGTTAGTGGCACTTGCCTGATATTCATGGGTCCGGGGTTTCCACTGACACACTGTCACACTTGTTATTGCAGATACTCACTACAGCGGCTGGACAAGCAAAGGGAGTGATTTGGGTTTGTATGTTGCCTATGAGGGGTGAGCTAACTTCCTGGGGAGCATCATTAGCAGGTTTCACTTTAGTCTGCATGCACTATTTTAATGTAAAAGGCATCTGAATCTTTGTTATGTTGATTACTTTGTGGAATATTAAAGAGAAATTAGTTTCAGAATATTTTTTATTTAACATAAAAAGTTCCTACAGATCAATTTAAGTCCCTAGTTTTTAAGCATCCGTGCTCCAGCACTGTGTAGTATTCCAATTAGGCTTTGGCATTGACATTGGCCTCAGTTTACAGTGGAGCAAACAGATGGGTCGGTATGTTGACTAATCCAGTGCAGGCAGAGACGTGCTGATCATGAATAGAGGGCTGATCAATGTACTGCTGTTTACACAGGCCTAACAGTGTTTACTGAGACACATTTAAACACAGCCCTCCTGCTCTCATCTATCAACCCGGGTACGGGACCAGCAGCGATGGTGTCATTTATCTTGTCCCCGAAACAGACATTTGCTGTACGGTGGTTATGATGCACTCTCACAAATACAGGGGAGAAAGGGGGACCACGTTTTTGTACTCAAGAGCACAAAACTCACAGATTTTATCACCACAGATATTTTTTTCGGTAAATATGCAAGGGAGCAAATGGAAAAAGCCAACGAGGTGAGAATGAAATGCAATTTTTCCAGACTGAAAATATACTGGACCTTTGGAGGAATTTGAACTTGAGAAAAAAAGGAGTCTTGATGGCTTTTCTTTGAGACCAAATGACCATTGTGTTTTCCTGCTGCAGTGACGCTATCACACATATTAGCTTATTCTAGTGCAGTATTAATGCAAAATAGCGACAGGATTTATTGGGCTGCTTTAACAACCACCACAAAAACACTTGATTTAATTGTATGCTTTTGTACATAGATGTTAATTCGCCTTTCTCTTTCCCAGTCAAAGCCGTCGCCGTGTCCTTCACACTCCTGGTCCAAGGGCAATATACCGTGAAACACTGAGCTGATCTACGCCAGCCATTCCACACATCTTGACCCCCATCATCTCAACCCACTTTCTGGTGAATGTGGTGGGATGAGAGAGGGGGATGGGAGGGGGTGGGCGCCATGGAGACCGCAGGGCATCCTGGGATCGGGGCATGCTGCCTGCCACCAGGTCCCCTTCACTCTAGGGGCCTGTCAGTCAAAGCAGAAAACTTCCCTTTGAAGCTCTGTAAACTCTCTGGAGTGTCTCGCTGGCCCCAACCTCAGCCCCCCACCACCTACTCCCAACCCCTTCCGGGCTCCACACCGCCATCCCCCTCATCATCCCCTGTGCTCTCCTCCTCTGCCGCTGCCGCTTCCTCCCCTCCCTTAGTGACCCCCCTCCTGAAATCCGCTGTCCACTGTCCCCAAAAGTTATCCCCATATCCCCCCTTATCTCCGTCTCAAGCTTTGCAATCCAAAAATTGAACTTGTAAAAAAAAAAAAGAGTGGTCCGGAAAGAGCTTAGTTTCACTTTTGCAAACCAAATAAGGTTTAAAATGGTAAGGCGTCATGAGAGAGTAACTCTTAAGCCCTGAGACAGACACGCAGGGTGAATCCCAACGGCTCGCTTCGGTTCAATCGCGAGTGACACTGACGGGTCCAGCGTGTTTTCCCGCTCCCAAAAATAAGAAGAAGCGAATGAAAATGAAACCGCATTCACAATTCTGGCACACTGTGCTTAATAATTGCTGATTAAGACGTAATTTTCACACAGATCAGGCGCCAGCGACAGAAACCGTGGCAGCTGTTGGTGTTATCAATTAGGGCATTGTTGGTTTTATAAATCCGGATCGCAAAAATGATAAATTTGACTTATCAGCAGCGCCGCTTCCAGTGGATGCACGATGCCGAGGTGTGGGGAAAGGATGTGCTAAGTGCTGATGTTTAAGAAAACGCTTTGAAGGCACATGTATCATCGGGTGCTGCTCTCCTTACCAGAGCGTTAGACTTGCTGATGGCTTGTTTAAGAAGTGATGAAATGCGTATTAGATTTGTTGTGACTCAAACAGCTGTGTTCACACCTCACACCGGCTTGTTAGTGTTGCCAGTGGATTTCAGGTAAGTGCTCATTGACTTCCTAGTTACACACGCTAAACGCCGTAACACGCGTGTGACACACACACGTAAAAAAACACGTACTCGACCAGTGACGAGCGCGGACATGCTCGCGTGTGTACTAGTGCAAGTGCAGAGTCCGCCTGAGAGTGTATTAAAGTATATAGCGTGTCACACCTTTAAAGGAATTAATTGAAAAAGGGGGAGACAGATAGCTCGAGCCTGGGGCTGCTGAATATGAAGTCTGAGGCTTAAAGAAAAGTCAGGAGGGACAAAGATAAAGGTGGGAGACTCAACAGTTTTCTCTGTGAGAAAGCCTTGAGCCCTGTTCGTTGAGACAGAGCACATTTGAGGTGTTGTTCTCCATTACCTCGACTAACCAGTGCTGACCAATTACCCAACGCTGGCTGCTAATTAGCTGGATTTTAATTAACACCCCCAGCGTAACCACTGGCATCACCACTTTCCTAGAAATTGTTTGCTGCATCAGGTCTCCTCGGGAGCTTCTGACTCATTCTTACCTCAACCTCTAACGCATCTTCTCACTGATGTCACCAGCATCCGTAATCAATTTGGGGGGTCTAAGATCGGACACCTGGGCCATTAGGCAAACGACAAGCATCCATCAACCCAGCGGATCTATGGGGTAGTGAGTTGCATGAAACACACAGCAAGGCATTGCACATTTGACCCTGGGAGTTCATTTGGCTGCACAGCTTCTCTCCCTCCCTCTCCCCTCCTCCGCCACGGCGCCGAGGTGTTGCCCCCTCGCTGCCGACACGTGGCTGGCAGGCCGGCTCATGGCCACGGGGCCTGCTCCTTTGAATAACGGCAGGTTAAGACATAATCATCTTCAGCGAGGAGAAGATTCACTTTGACCTCGTCACCTCCCTCACACCCCCCCACCACCACCATCACCAAGCCCTGAGAGAGAGCGATGGAGGGAGAGACGGAGACAAAGAGTGAGAGGAAGACAAAGAGGGAAAGAGCGAGAGAGAGAGAGAGAAAATTACAGTGTGAACCCAGAGGCCAAAAAGAGACAGACGGAGCGATTGAGGGTGAGGATAGTTAGTTCCCGCCTTTGATGCTTAACTCTCGTCGACAGTGCAAAGACTGAGAATCATAGAGATGTGCGGCGAAAAAAAACCCCTCTCTGTGGGTTGCCGCGCTACAACCCCAAGGCTGCACAATCATTCTCACATGTTAATGGGCTGCCATTTGGCTCTTAAATCAACTGAGGGCAGGAGACTGAAGTGAGCGAAGCATAAGACAAATATCCAGTTCATTACAGGAAGCCAGTGGAGTTAAAAGTATGAAAACATATTTTTTTAAAAAAGAAAGACACCCGCAAAACTTTTTTTTTTTTTTTTAAATAATACATAGTCATTTCAGGAGATACAATATACGTACGTGGGTCTAGCCACACGTGGTAGTACATTCACAAAAACACACACACACTCACGCTCACACATGTGGAATAAAGGGGTACACAGTAGGGAGTACCACCGCAATTGATGAAGAAAATTCTTCTCATGTACCCCGTCCCAGTTTTAGACTTTAGATTCTCGCTCTCTCATGCTCTCTCTCTTTCTATCTCTCTCTTGTTCGTTCTCTCCCTCTCTGGTCCACTAACCCACTTTAAAAGCAAGCAGCCAGACACCTCCTCCTGCAGTTTGTCTGGGACAGTAGACAGCCCTGTTAGTAGGACTGGGCTTCTAATGACTGTATTCTGACAGTGTGTGTGTCTCTATGTGTGTGTACGTGTGTGCGCTTGTGCATTTATGAGTGTGCACCAGTGTAAAGCTCCTAAAACTACTTACGGATTGAGACCTCAGTTCACACACTGTAAACACAGCTGTCTCTATGCCGCTGCACTTCCATCTGATGGAAGTCTAACTAGGGATGTCCTAATCACGTTTTTTTTTTTTTTCATATTATCCTTCAACACTGGTATCTGCTGTCAAAGACTTTAATCCAGTACTTGAATTCACCTAAATGTTGATTACATCTGAAACATTTAGGGCTGGTTCAAAACTATGACTTTGTCAATCTTGAATTATTAATATTACAGGATGAAAGTTTAACTGGAAGAATGCGACCCCGCCGCAGGGAAGACGTATCACTCTGTAGGAGAGTGACGCTTCTTTTACCTTATAAACAACCTGCAGTACGTACAGCAGCATGCAAAGAGCCCCAACACCTCACGGCCAAGTTACCTCTAATTAATGACAGCTGATATGACACACCCCCGATCACGTTTGTCATTTTAACCAGTGAAAGCTTCAGTTAGCTCCTACTAACTTGAGAAGCTGCTAACTGTTTTATACACTGCTCTTCCTGCTAATAAAGAGGAGAAATAACAGATTTGTTTCCATCGGAGGTGAGCTTTTAGTGTAACCTGGAAATTTGCCAACGCGGGTGTCAGAGCCGAGTGACATGAAACAACTTTTCAGGCTTACAGACTCCTAATTTTCACCCACGGATACTGATCCATTTAGCAAATACTAATCCATTAAAATATCAGCTAAATTATCAGCTCTGGCCTTCCTAATTCTAACATAGTAAAGGCTTTCCTTCAAAACTCAAGGTTATTTGTTTTGACTGCTCTCTGGAAATGTGGACTTCCAAAAACTGCTTACCCGAGTTCATGGATTTTTACATGCACACGAGACACGCCGGAGTTGTAGATGATACCAACAAAATTGTTTGAATTGCAAATCCTAAGGTAGTATTAGGATTCGCCTGGTCAAATGAGTTGAGCTGTTCAAAGTCCTCACCATTCACAGAGGGTAGCGGGTGGCTTCACTCATGAATATACACCAGCCGAGCAGCATTTAGGATTCAAGTGACTTGACTTGGCATTTTATGTTTTAATTGTCTGTGAGCAGGAGGTCAATCCGCCCAAAACATTGCTGCCCGTCCGTGTGTAGTTACTGTAGATGAATGCATTATAGCACAAATATATAAAGGAGGAATCTGCAGTCACACACGCGTACATGTGGTTAGCCACTGATGAGTAACAATCTTAAAGTTAATTGATTTTTATCCCCTTATTAATTTCCACAGCTTTCTCTCTTTCCCTCTCTCTCTCTCTCTCTCTTTCACCCTCTCTCCCCCATTGCTCCTCCTCTCTGGCTTCATCAGCAGTCTGTCAATAGGCTTCGTAGCTTCGCTTGATCCCTTATTGCCTCAGAAACGCCTCAATCAAATCACAATCAGTCACTCATACCGGCCATCAGCACCCAACTCTGGCAAAGCTCCACACGCACACACACTCACACACACACAAACACACAGATACAGATGATAAACAAAGAATGTAAACGCAAACACATTTACACTCATACACACCTTCGCTATTATTGAAGACCCTCTGGTTAATCAATATGTCTGGTGATCATGTACTCATTAGTTCTAATTACAGTAAAAGGATTAGTTCCTGTTTTGACAGATTGAAGAACTGTGGTAGAAAAAGATTCATAGTATAAAAATGTTTGTCAAAGACGATCATATTCTTTGTATCTTAAAAACAGCGGATGCTTGAGTCGACTGCAGAACTGTTCCGAGGATAACGTTAAGTTTCTCGACTTGAATGGTTCACTCCTGAATATGAGCACTTAAGAATGCATCAACTTTTTCTTGACATGACATGACTGGGTGTCATTATCATCATCTTCATCGTCATGTTTTATTCAAATCTCTCTTTTTTAATCTTCCTCAATGCAACAGGATCCATTTTGTATAATTTATAAGGTCAATCAATACTTTATTTCCACCCTGCAGGGTATAAAAACTGTAGCATGGAAATAAAATAAAGTAAATAAACTCCAGACCATTGGATGTCAGACTTCCCCTAAAATCAAAGCTACATTTATTGACAAAAGTAAAAATTGTTTATTGGTTGTCATTTTAATCACATTGCTGGTCAAATCTCCAACAGCCTTAACATTTAGAACATTTTGTAAATTGAACACATATCTATATTACCTCTAAACAGTCCTGTGTAAATACATCCAGCAGGCATAAGGGCACCCACCCCTCCCCTTTTAGCTCCCACCCTCCCTCCATCCACACACCCCTCCTCCCTCTCGACACGCACCAGACAGAGTGTATTCCTCAGTATACAGCCCCACCCATGTCCAGCTCACAGTCCCAACCAGCACCCACCAGCCAGTTTTGTCATCATTAAACCTCCCCTGCTCGCCCTTATTTCCTTACTATATGTCACCTGCGTGGGGTTGCCGCCGCCGGCAGCCGAGGGGTTAACTCTATTTTGTCCAGAAACTCGTGCCTGCGTGTGTGAATATGTGAGCATGCGCTTGTGTGAGTGCACTGGTCCACTTTGTGTACATGTTCACGTGGGCATGTGTTCCTGTCCGTGCATGCCTGTTTGTTCACTTGTTTATGTGTGTGTGTGTGTGTGTGGGTGTGGGTGTGTGTCCATGCAGGACCGTGGTCTGTTCTCTGTGTATGTGTGTGTGTGTGTGTGTGTATGTAAAGGAGAAATTTGCCTGTCCTTGCCTAAGTGAATGGCTAGGATTAAGCTGACAGCCCACCTTAGTGATGGCGAAATAATTGGTTGTTCAGCTCTGTCCTTGTCAGAGCGCTGACAGTTCTGCAGATGTCCTGTGCGGTTCTCCAAAGGTTAGGCTCAGCTGGGGCCGCCATTCATTAATCATTCCGCTCTGACAGTGCACCGAGCAGCCTGCAGCTGCCACCCCGTCCCCCTCAATTTCTGTCACCGCCTTGCACCACCACCACCACCAATACACCCCCCCACAACACACACACACACACACGCACTCCCCCTTCTAGGTCTCCCTCCACCCTGTGTGTGTGTGTGTTTGTGTTCCCCGTCGTACACACAAACAAGTACGCTTAAACATAAATTTGCATGAAAAGTCAAGGGATGTATACAAGCAACAGCATGCCCCGTACATGAGAAGTGTGAACTGGACAAGCGGTAAGGTAAGGATGTAAACAAAGCACACAACCTAAGAAGGAAGTCCTCTCAACTAATGATCTAACTTGCTCTTCTACTCAAATGTATCGCTTGGCGCTGCGGCCGGTAAATGACCAACTCTCCTGCTTGCACGTGGGAGAGCGTGAAATCCTCAGGTACTATGTAAATACAGGCACGCCTGAATTTCTCATACGTCACAAACACATTTCACAGTCCAGGACTTCACTAGCCAGTATTAACCCTAGTGGACTATTAACCCAGCGATTCATCACAGATAATGGCGCTCCTAAAGCGAGCCTGCCTATGCATTGTATAGTGAGACTCGGGCCAGCGGATGTTTTATGAAATATAAATAAGGGCCTCATGTATTTAACGTGTATGTGAACTTACTCAATTTCAAAGAAAATTACTGTTATGATCTATGCGGGGTCAGACACACTCACTAAAATTACCTCTCATGTGCACCTAACAGTTCTGACCATGTCAGCAACATTGTTCTGACCCTTTTCCCTTGCTCACTATCTAACGACCCTCTCAACCTATTTTGTCCCTCGTTCCAACCCATTCTCCTCCGCCTCCACAACTCTCTCAGGAGATGGTGTTTCCATCACAGCCTTTGGTATGGAGGGGGCCGAGGGGGTGGGGAAGGGCTTGGGGTGAGCGAAGAGAAAATGTAAGAAGGTACACAGAGAAGGAGGAGGTATAGAGGTGTCCACTGACCACTAAGTGGTGTGAAGAACTGAGATAAATCCTCCATTATGGTCTACCTGCTCCTCAGCATTGATTAAGAGCTAGCCAGAGACGTGTGGCCAGCAGCCACGGGCAAAAAAAAAAAAAAAAACTCTCTGTGGTCATCTAAAAAACCTTTGCTCAGAAAACTGACATAGTGTTAGCTGGTGTGGGTGAGGAGTATTGTAAAAGATATTCATTACAGATTACATGAAATAAAAACAATGTGGCAAACTGATCTTAAGCAGGTGATGGTAAAAACCTTTTACTTCACTAAATTTATTTGACAGCTTCATTTGCTAGTTTAGATTAAATTCTCCATAAAAAAACATATGATAAGCTTATAAAATACAACACATTAAAGATTTACAACATACTTTTGACCTCCGACGAGGAGGTTGGAGTCTTTTGTCGCATTTCAGAAGTCTAGGGGTGGTTTGCGGTTCCACCACGGAGATGTTTCCCCTCTAAGCGTTTTAGATTTAGATTTAATTTAAATAACTGATTTATCTTCTGACCCTTCGGAGGGGCCCGGCCTCTAAGTTGGGAACCACTGGATTAAAGTACCAAACCGTATATTAAGTAGTTAAGACTAGCTATACCTCAGGCAACTACAACAGTGAAAAACTGTTCAGACATAAAAGCATCAGTATTAATGATGCAGTTTATTATATCAGTCACAGTTGCAATTTTTTCTGTTGAATCAATACTTTTAGATGTAATATTCCAAGAACACATAGCTTTTAATACCCGTGTAGTTTTACGTGGGTATGATTTTACAGGCAGGACTTTCTTGTAAGTATTTTTACATGGTGGTGTTTGTATTATTCTTAAGGGTCCCAGTACCTCTTAGGCCACTGTTGAAAGGAAACTGAAAATATATTTTAAACAATAACGTTGGTATTGAGTGAATTTTTCTTTTTGCATTTTTCATAGGATTTTCATAAGCTATAGATAATATAGTATACAACAGTAAATGTAAGAGTGTGTGAAAGAAAATGCAGAGGTATTTTCAGTGGCTGGGCAGCAGAAGGTCAGATCAATAAATGAAAAAATGGGTGCTTACAGAATATGCTATTGCAGCGTCTCCCTTCTAATGCCTACTTAAATGTTAAAGCAACACTATAAATGCCTTAAGAACTATGTGTCTCTTTCTAAAGTGTGCTTTAGTCTTTAAATAAATACAGGAATATAACTTTACACTTTCACCTAGCGATAGATAAATGTGTCATTTGTACTGGCCACTTACACATCTCTGAAAGTGTATATTTCTGGACTCAAAGAGTTAAAAGCTTGCAAGAATTTGAGTTTGACTTAGGCTGTGAATGCATATAAAAGCCTTACCTTTGAAGTGCTAGTAAAAAAAAATGTTGCCTGGTCATAACACAGCCCACTGAGTGATACTAATCGTCGAACATGATATTGTGTAAGGTTACCGTGACGCCTAACACGAAAATGCATCATTAGCACAGAGTATTATATGGTTTATTCTATAAAAACCAACGGGATGGTTTCAAAAGACCATATTGACCCTCCACCTACACATCTGTCTGCTCTTTGAATAGCAATTGTGGTCCCAGAACTGTAGTGGGCTATGTGCTGACATCAGCAAAGGGAGAGGGCTGGTTGTTATAAAAAGGAGGTGGGTGGGGTCCCCTGTTGTGCAACTCTGAGGAAATTCCCTCTCTTTAGACCATCAAAACAGTGTTTTTCCCCAGAGACAAAGGCAGCTACGGCATAAATACATGCACAACAAAACAGATGTGGATATAGATGGTTCTCTGTGTGCGGTGAGTGGAGTGGTGACAGGAGAGACCATCACTTTATTGCCTCTCCTCAAAAAGTTCATTTTTTTCATTAATATGCAACAATGTTGGTTATAGTGTTGCCCCACTGAATGCAAGGGGAATGGAGATTTATAGTATTAATATTCTATACATTATGACCATGCCAATGGGTAATATTCTGGCAATTACACTAATGAACTCTCAGCATACAGTGCCCCATGTTAACATCACAGCTTGAGGGTGGACATTCTTTTAAGCTCTAATCTATCTACCGAAGTCTACAACCCTACACCCATCCATATCAGTCATTGGTTAGCACGATATATTAAAGCACCCCTATTCAGGCGCAAGGACATCTAAAACTGGAAGACATATCACCTCCACCAATAATGGGCATGCAAAAATGACGGATTCTTTGCAAATTCAAAGGGAAACATAGCGGGGGGTATCATTGATTTGCCCCTCAGAGATTACCTATGTATCATAAGTGTATGTAGATCATCCAAACCACCAGCCCCCTCCTCGCCCCTCCACCCTCAGTGACTAAAGTATTGGAATAGGAGCGCAAAGGGGAGGCACATACAGTAGATGACGAGCCCCAGTCACATGGTAAAGCCCACGGAGGATCTCATCAGCCTCTATGTAGATGTGTATGCTGAGTGAGTGATTGCCCATGGCTGGAAATTGGTGTAGAGGGCTTCACGGGGGAATTGGAGGGACGAGTTTTCTCTCTCAATCTCTCTCTCTCTCTCTCTCTCTCTCTCTCCCTGTGTCATACACACATAGGCACACAGCAGCAAGAGCACACTTACGCAGATGCACACAAATATACACACTTATTGGAAAACACCCACCGCAAGACACGCACGCGCAACCTGCTCACACACAAATCTCCCTATATGCACATGCACAGTGAGCCAGGATGATTAAGGTCCTATGCAGAGGAGATTCTGAGCGGTGCTGTGCCGTGGCTGCCTGTTTTCCCTACTGAATACAAGCCACTAGCTCAGTATTCTCCAATGGGGAGGAAACCCGTCATCACAAATGCAAGATCAGGGGTAATTACGTTGTAATATGCCACATGAAATATTTCTTTGTAGCGGAAATGGGATTCCCTTTGCTTCAAATTTAGAAAAGATGTATTCCGCTCAGCTCGGCTGCTATTTTTGCAGGCATGTATTTAAATTTGCGCCCAGTGTTATCAGCGCAGGGGACGTGACGGTCGGCGCTGCCGCTCACTTGGAAATGTTTTACGAGTCTCTGTGACTGTGTCATCCTGTCCAATGTGGCACGGGGAGGATCAATCCTGCTACAGCACTGATCAATGATTCTGATCGGGTGAGATTATAGGTATTGCAGAGATATCAATGCGATGATGGATGATTGATAATGCAACCACAGCGATCGATCAGTGGGATATTGCTGATAAGACTCTTGCTGTACATTCCTTGCATGGCAATTTGCAGTAATCACAGCAGTCTGTAGGTCTATCATCTAATATTTATGTACAGTATGGGCAAAATTAATATTGCAAACCGAAGATACATCTACTTGTTGTTATTTGTTAAGAGTGTTCTGCGCTGTACCACACTGCAGCACAAACACACCACAGGACAGAGAGAATTATCAGCTGATATTTTCTTTCTTTTTTTTTTTTAAATCCCAGATGAGCCCACATATTTGATTTGTTACACCGATGTACGTCTGCAGCCACATTTTGTGACCACTGGTCCATCAAGCCCCTCTGTTGGTGGATTAGGGCAAGGAGGGTGATTTGTTACCCTTTTGGGAAGCTGTCTTGGACGCTCATTTCCCCCTGCTGCATATTCTGCCCCTCTGCCGCCATCCCCCACACCACCAAACCCCTCCACCCTCTTACCCCTCCATTTTGATGAATAGCCGGCCGCATGAAGGCGAGCAGCCGATCTCACCACCAAGGTTACGGTAACCTGGGCCCTGCATCTGGGGGCTACCTCCCTCCAATAAGCACCAGTGAAAAAAGAGAGAGGTAGAAGGAGAGAGAGGGAGCGAGCAAGGTAGGAGGTGAGTGGAGGTCTGCACTGCATTGGAACGTCGGTGGGGAGAAAAGGAGCAGTCCAAGGATCCTCCTTTATGGGCTTTAAATCTGCATGGCAATTTCTGGAGACTGGGGCTGGATGGGATTCTGATTACTCCTCCTCCTCCAGCACCACCACGCTCATCCTGCCAGACCCCCACCCTCACCCACACACACACAACACTCCTCCAGCAGGTTGATGTCTCCCTGCCTAGCTGGTGTCACTGATCACCCAGCCCCTATATGCCCTGATTACTGGCTGAGCAGCATTATGGATTGCTCTGAAGGACAGGAGGGACTTATTCCAATGAATCACAGGCTGGATTTCACAATTGAGAGTATGAAAGGATTTATTTGTCTGTTGATTGGATGGATTGGAGATTGGTTTATCGGCCCATTTTGGGCAATATCCATCCGCACGCAGAGATATCTGAGGGAGAGATGGGGCAATTAGTGTAAATGAGCTGCGTAAATGCATGGCGGCCATTCATAATATATCTACTCTGATTCATAATACATGGTAAAAGTTGGAATACCTTACCTAAGAATATACATATGAATGTGTGAAAAGCCTGCAAGCACGTTCAGAGACCTGTTTGCCAATTACAAGGTACAATTCTCAAATTTCTCATGCCCCTCTGTGACCAGATTTTCCAGCAGCCGGTGAACCCTCCCGCCTTTCCACGACACCCCAACCCATCCTTGGAGCCCGCAGTCCATTGGTTCCACTTTCTCACAGCCGCTGAGTCTCTCCCTCCCAACAAGTGGCCAACAAATAACCCCCATATTAAAAAAAAGTATAATCCATATCTAGAGTCGAAGAGAGAAAACATTCTAACTCTGACACTATCTCAGGCTCCCGCTTTTGTATGCTTTTATATTTGCACACAAAGCCTGAACGCAGCAGTTTTCTCTCTCTTTGTGGGGACATCGGGTTTTCATCGCAGTCCAGCACCACTAGAGAACACCGTCTCTGCCAGCGATTAGAGCCCGAGGTACAAGAGGGCCACTTCACCTCCAAGATTAGAATGAAACAAAGGCTGGAGTCTTCACATTGTGCCAAGAATGGTAACAGACAGGAGAGGGGAGCAGCAGGGGCCAAAAACAGACTTGCTGTGGAGAGCCGAGTGGAGTGACTTGTCTGGAAAAAAAAAAAAATTCAACGCCTTTCTAAAGAAGCATTTTAAAAAAAAGAAAACAATGATGATGTTTCAATCTAATCAAACCTTAAGCAGCAAAGACAGGATTCGATGGGATCTGTGTGGAAAGGGAGAAGCATCCTTTACTTTTGCTTTACACCCTCAGAGCTCCTGTCTGCCATATCAAGTGTAACTTGAGCATACAGATCACACTGCCACACCTATGGCCTTTGTTACCCTCTACCGGTATTGTACATTCAAAGCACTCAGACAGCGGGGTCAAGGCCTCGCAGTGTGGAGAGGTGAAGGCAACATGACCCGCCTCTGCCTATTCCGCCGCTTTCCACCGCCGCCTGCCTCCTCCCGCTCGGCTCCATCCTATTTATTCCTGGATGTTTGTAACTGTATATGTGTGTCTGCATGCCCATGTTCCTATTTTTTTTTTCTCACATCTTTTTTTTTTCCTGCTCAGTCAACAGGCCCTTGGCTGCCCACCACTGGTTGCTAATTGCTGCTGACATTGTTTGGCCTCTCGCTGCTTAGTTTGGGACAAACCCCTCATTCATGTGCTGCGGACAGCTCGTTAGGGCCGACCCCCACCTTCTGCATCTCTCTCTCTCTCTCCTTCTGTCTCTCTATCCCTCTCTCTCTCTCTCCCTCTTTCACTGACCTCCTTAATTAACTGGTAAGGCGCTGCTGGGAAATTTGCACACAAAGGCCTGGTGTCTAGCCTGTTAGCCTCCCACTACCCAAACACCCCCCCTTACGCCTCCTCCTCCCTCTCTTCATCCCCATCCTCAGCCCGCTACTGTCTTCATCCCCGGCCCCAAACAGAGGTCATTGTACAGTCGCAGAAAAACAAAGATAAAGTGATTCAGTACACAAACGGCATCCGCGCACATTCACCCATTCGTTCATTCTTTTCCTTGTCCGCCATCGGCCCCTCCTGCTTTTTGCTTTCCCCTCTTTTGCTTTTCTCTCCGTTCCTTTTCTGTATTAATAGCGGACCTCATTAAAAAGGCTTGTTTGGAAGTGCTTCACTAGTGATACACTCTTTTAAGTTGTCTCTGTCTGTTTGCTTGCTTTCCCCATTTAGTTTTATTGCCATTATTCTTGCTCTATCTTGCCTATTCGTCATGCCCTCTCCTCCTCACACTCCTCCCTCTCCCTTTCAGGAAGCCCTTCGAGGCTTCAGCTGTTTTTGTGGTCCCTGCGGAGGGCTCCCCAAGAGCAGTTAGCTGGCTGTCGGCAACGAGGGCCCTCTAAAGGGGCCCGCTCAAGAATGCTGGGGGCAAAGAAGTGTAAACAGGTGGAGCCTCTCCATTATATGGGACCCCCTCTACACTCACACACTCCACCTCCGACCGTCTCTTTCAATGTCAATGTCTCTCACGCACACACACACACTCTTATACATTCCACCATCACTTTTTCTGTGAGTGTGTGTGTGTTGGTTTTTCAAAGCTACTTCTCTGTTGTCTGTGCTGCTGGTGGACCACAAACAGCATCCCACATCTCCCTGGGGGTGCTGTTTTTTCTTCACCAAATACTTTGTGAAGTGGTCTGTCCATGGGTTCTGTATATGTGTGAGAGAACTCCGACAGGATGCGTATCAAAGCCGTTTTCTACCTGTTCTTCTACATTTCCTACTTTGCCTGAGCAAATTTCCTGCATTCCTAAATGTATATATACAGGAATGAGCAGCCTGCCGGTATAATCTGTTATCTGAGGCTTCACGTAAGATGTGTGTGCTGTACATTTCAAGCAAAAGCTTGTATGTCATCGTAGTAGTGGATCATTGCTGGTTTGCGATTTCATCATTAAGCAGGAAAAAAAAGAATGATTTCTGACCTACTTGGCCGCATTTGGTGTTTGTCTTAGCTCCTACAAGGTCCGTACAGCGTCTTTGTGTGCATGTGTGTATGCATGCATGTATATGTGTGTGACGTGCACTCGATTTTGCCTGCAACGAACCACCGATGATGGAATCCTTTACGGCAGAGGAGGGGTACAGGGGCGACAGTAAGAGAACGAAAGAGAGAAACTAACTTCTGTTCGCCTGGGGACTGCTATGCAGCCCATCTGTTGAAATTGTTCCACATATTGTGACCTAGATAAAGAAAAAAAACTTCACTCTTATAGGTAGCGCTGCCTTCGTCTGTGTTTGACACTTGTCTATTCATTTTATTGGTCTAGTTGTCTCAAAATAGAGGATTTTTGCATAATTTTCACCTTTGCATATGTATGATTTCAATAAATTGATCTGGTATAAAACTAAATCAAATTAAATAAAAAGAAGTATTTCACCTTTGTTTTGTTTTTTTTTACTTCCAAGGAGCGTCTCTTTATGTGTCCAAAGTTTAAATTTAAACATTTCACAATAATAAAAAGCTAACAGACCAAAAAGTAATCTGCATTTTGGGGAGATGAATAGTACAAGCTGCTCTCCACCAGTGAACCTCTGGCTAACCTGGATTGCATTGCTGTCTCTCTTCATTCATTCAAAAGTGTGTTGCAACTTTTTTTTCCGTCTTTTTCTCTCTTTCCAAGGACCCCTGTCTTTGTCAAAAGAAGATGCCCAGGGTTTTTGTAATTGACGGGAGGATGGAGAAGCAGGGGAAAAGGTTAAAAGAGATATCCTTTGCCTGAATAAGAAGGTAAAATTGACTGGGAGAGTGTCTTTCAGAAACTCCAGTCTGACCTTGAAGGAGGACCAGGAGGAGGTTACTCCTCTCTTATGGTCTAAGGATGGTAGGTTAAGTGGGGCCGTCATGGCCACACATTCACAAACATATACACACCCACACAAGCATACTGTAAATGCACACACTCACACAGAGGAAACACTGGAGAGAGGCTCCTATTGTGCACCTCTCTGACAATATTATGTTTGGGTAAGAGGAACATTAATTTGCCTTCTTTGAAGGGAAGTGCACTTCTCAGCCATCTCCAGCCTACTTGAATGAGAATTGAAGTGGAGTTCCCCCCCCGCCCCAATACTTCCCGCCACCACCCACCCACTGATTGTCTCTGCTGCCTCCCCAAATGAGGGCCCCACGCCCCGTGCACTCTCACCAAGGGGGGCTTCAGTGCTGCAAGCTTTTATGCCAGCTAGTGGGCAATGCAGTTTTTTTTTACCGTTAAAGGAGGACATTTTTTACTTGTTTAAGGATAACATTACTGTGAATAGCAGAGAGCGCAAAGTAAAAAGTACAATGTGAGGAGTTAAGTCTTTCACTGGAGCAGAATCCTGTTGAGATCAACTGCTTGTGGAACGATCCTGGAAGATAGAAGCTCTGATCTGCATCATTGTGGTATTATTGTATAATAAAAGAACTGACAATTGTGTCATAAAGTGCTATAATTTATATAAAACTAAAAATAAATAACAGTTGAGTGAACTGATTTTGACTTATGTAGCCCAAAGTCACAAATCACCAATGTAAACTTTTAAAAGTAAATATCATCCTCAGTGAGAGACAGCCTGCAGCAGGAGTGGCAAATCTGGACATGCAAAAAAAAAAAGGTGGGAAAAGATTTTATGTGGGATTCACCTTCTGCTACACAAGTGATAAAGACTTATGACAGAGTTTCTCTCCCATATGAAGATGTCAGTATGGTCTGTGCAGTCCTTAAAGCTAATTGCAACAATTAGACTACATGACCTGCCCCTGGTTCCCCTTGTATCAGAAAGCACTTCCAGAGGCCATGCAAAGGCGTCACCTCAAAGTAGGAAGTACAAGAGACACGGTCATAATTACGGCGCCCTGTGCCGCCTTCTCTTTGTCAGCCGCAGCGTACCAACATTAAATTTTAAGTGTGAATGTGATTATCGTGTGGCATTCATTTTTAATGGGCTTTGCCTCTATGTGTTTTAGCATGCGGCAAGGCCCGGCAAACGGCTGACTCAGGCCCTTTTCTGCTGATGGCGCATATATTTCGCATATATACATGCACTGCTTATTCCTCCTTCTCGACGAGCCCTCCTCTTCTTCCTCCTCTGCCTGCTGCTGCTCCTTCCCTCTTCTCCTTCATCTCCATCCCTTTATCATTCTGGTGGTAGGAGATGGGCCAAGGGGATAGAGGGCGAGGCGGTGCCCTCAGAGGTCTTACTATCCAATAGGGTTGGCCAAAGGTTTCACTGGCGAGGCAGCGTGTCCCTGTTGTCCTCTTTATAGATGAACTAGTGAGGAAATCAAGCCCAGAATCTGGATGAACTATTAATGAATTTCATCAAATTACACCGAGGTCAGTATTTTTCACTGTATCGAGAACCAGGCCGTGCCTGTGGAACATCTTTGTTAAAACTATTCGTTTCTGTTCTGTTCCACTCGAATTTGTCAGCATCTAAATCTCGGCACACTACCTGACCCAATCTGCCCTTGATCCAATCTGTCAGAGAAAAGATGAAGGCTGACTTGGGGGAAGATGTGGGGCCTGTAATGAGTAGCTCTCCCTCATACAAAGTAACCAGTCAGACTGTAAAAAACATGTTACCTACACTCCTACACAGACTTAATAATGCCTGTAGGAAAAAAAAAAGAAAAGAAAAAAAAGAAATAAAGGAAGGGTTCTCGTGAATCACAGAGGGAGCGATAAGGCCTTGAAATTAAAAGAGATATATAGGCGGTCCAGTATGGAAATCAATAACATATTATTAACCGAGAGGCCACCCAGAGAGATAGGTGAGGCTTAAATGCATATATATTCATAATAACAATATTGAGATATATTATAAATAAAAGGAAAAGGGGAGTAAATACCAGGCTGGCTTTTATTAGCTGCCAGTCTCCCTGCCAATATGTGCCGTGACTCCGCTGTCCAAAACTGTAACTGTCCAACGCCGGATCAAATTAGAGAGACTGACAGGCAATAAGAAATTGGTGAAGTTAAACGTGATTCCCACTGCCGCGCACCCGGAGCTCTTTGAATATTAGAGCCATGGTGTCACCGGGTAGCAGAGGAGGGGGTTGCGGTGGAGGAGGGAGACGCAGCTAAGGTAACTCCTGATAAAGTTTTATTAAAGCCGTTTGCATTTTTTTTTTTTTTGTCGCCAGCCCCCCACATTTTTTTCCTTCCCTCTTTTCTCCCTCCTTCCACTCATTCTTTGCCCCTAGATTCTGATAAGCTTTGACAATGACACTGGCATCCCAAGGACATACAAACAGCTCACTGTCACTCGGTTTCTCTCTTTGTGTGCTGTGTCCACAAAGGCTAACTGCTCCTGCTCGTTCTGATCAAATTCACACGAGCGCGACGTCAGATCAAAATTAAATGTTTAAAATAATTAAACCAACTTTACAGGAATGAGGAGAAATTGTAGCCGCAAGCGTGCGTAAAAGCAGATGATTGGAAGGCAAAAAAGACGACCCGCTGCAGAAATAATAAATAAATAAATAAAAGTTGTTGACTATTAAAGTAAGGATCATTTGAATCAATGCAGCAGCAGTATGACATCATCCATAGAGTATCCCCCTGTTCACTTTCACTTCCTTTCCCACCGCGTCTTTTCATTTGTTCATTTGTCTTTCCTTGTTTCCCCCTCTTGTCCTTCACTCGGCTTCTTCAGCATGACTTTTAGCATCGGGCCACACATGGAGCACCGGTGGACTTTTTTTTTTTTTTTTTGGAGGACCAAAACAAAATCCACTCCACACCCAGATGCAGTTTGACTGCGCCTGCCTGTGCCGCACAGTTTGTTTTCAAATGAATAGCTGAGAAAACTCGGTGGCCTTTTGCCCAGCATATATACCAGTCTCGCCCCCTACTGCTGCGACTACTATACTTCCCAGCAGGTCCATCATTTCCATTCTGTCTTTCGCTCTCTTCGTCTTTCTGTATTTCTGACTGGCTCTTTGAACCACGCATGGGGCCCGGTGCCATTGTAAGACATGCCTTCTTCCTTCCCAAGTTTTGTCTGTGTGTTCTTCAGCCCCATTGAGGGCTCCCCAGCCCTTTTCCAGTGTACAGCTCCTTTGTAGCCTCCAGAAAGGCCTTCATCTCGCACTTGTTTTCTTCAAGCCACCCACCCCCTGCCCCCCCCCCAACTCTCCTTTTCTCCTCTCCCCCCTCCCTCCCTCCCTTCAGAAAAAGACAGGAAGTGAATGCAGATGTCAGACCCACCTGAGCTCATTGCTCATTCTCTCTTTCCCTCTTCTCTCTCCCACGCGTTCTCTCTTTCTTGCTCACTCTTTTCTTTTTCTACAGACCCCCGTGGCTGAAGCAGTTGCTACATCACACACTGAACACATTGACATACTGAACCTCACAGTGGAGGCTGTCCATCACAATAGCAGCATGCTTGTTTGTTGTCTCTCTCTGTTGCCTTGCTGTCTAAACCTGTACTTGTCTCTGATGCTACAGTATGCAGGCAGGTAAACGGTCTTTGTCTTCAGTCTGGGCCTTCAACTCTTTGTAAGAGGAGGAAATATGAATTTGGTTTCGTGGAAGAACTAATATCATCTGACCTGTCAGTTCCACAAGCATTTATTCTTTAGTGGCTCATCCTTGAATATTTCTCCACAGTTTTGTATCTGTAAGATATAATAATGATGTTAAAGAGGTGAGGAAATCAGAGACTAAACACAGTACCTCAAGTGACTGTCTACAGGTGCCGATTAAATATCTCTACCAAAGAAGAGAGGATGCCCACAGTGGAGGCATTACTAGAGGGTAAGAAAACAGAGAAACAACCCTATCAGGCAGGATGATTCCCTGTTGAGTTGGCACTGCTGTGCAACCACTGGCGCCTCCTCAAAGCCCATCAGAGTGTGTGTGTGTGTGCGCATCTGTGTGTGTGTCTGTGTACTGCGGCACATATCCGCTGCCTGGCACCACCCACAATCCTTGGCATCTTCCTGGGAAGAGTACGGGACAGTACCCGCACTGCCCCAGGGATCAGGGCAAGAGGGCACGCTGCCTGGTGCAGACACATGATGGGCGTCTGGCTCCTGTCACGGTGCCCACTGCCTGGGCAGGGCACGGGAGACAAGGGTGGGGGCGGGGGTGTGGGCTGGCACAGTGTACCGGCAACTGGTAAAGTTGGCACAGGGGGCACATAGCATTCTTTCACATGCCATTGTGGCATTCAGACAGGGCAATTTTTTGGCAAGAGACCCCGGTCCCGCTTCTGTTGTCGTTTCAGGCAGTCCCCGATTCCCCAAACTGCAAATGAGCCTGGAATTTAGCAGGCTGTCTTTCAGCAATGTGTTGCCATGACTTCTAATGGAGGGCAGGACAGAAGGGTCAACAAGACTTTTGTATTACAGAGCTTTAATTGAAGGGCAAAGTCAACAGAATTTCACTGCTAATTGCCATCTCCGTAGCCCTATACACCCCTCCTCCTAAAGAGACTGGCTGTAGATGTGAGCCATGATGCACTTAGAAACACCAATAACATGCATCCAACACGCTCCTAAAAAAACTATAAATGTTCCTATTATAAATCATAACAGGGCAATGGGAAAAGTATTTATATTATGTTGATGTGACTGATGATTTGACTGCCCTCTGAATCATTGCATGTTTCGGCCTCCTTTCACCGCAACACCTGAGCTATCCCATGAGGCATTGCTGCTGCCGCCACTGCTGCTGCTGTTGCCGCTGTAAAGGTAAGCACTGTGCTGTCTGGGGTGTAAAATAAATAAAGGCAGTGGACAGCAAGATGAGGTGGAGGTTGCAGAATGCCAAGGATGGGTGTGAGGAGAGAGGAAGGAGGGTGTTTGCGAAAGACAGAGAGAAGGAGAGAAAGGGAGATTGTGTATATTTGTGTGTATGTTTGTGTGTGTCAGAAAGAGAGAGAGGGAGGGAGAGAGAGAGTGAGGAAAAGCAAGAGAGGGAGTGTGAGTGTGTGTTTCTGTGCGTGTGTGTGTGCGCACGCGCTGGTACAGAGATGGATCACCAGCGCTTGTATCTTCTCCGCGGCCATGCCTAGCAGCACGTCAGCGGCAGCCTCCATTTACATTAGGGAGATTTAAGCTGTCTCAGGCAATGGTGACAAGTCAAGGTGTTTCACTTTAATTACACTGGGCAAGGTCACCCCCTAGCTGGCTCACCCTCACACGGGAGGAAAAGGAGGAGGACGACTACGAGGAGGTGATGGTGGTGGTGGTGGGGCGGGTGGGTGCATGGATGGCGAGAGAGGAGGAGGGGTGGTGGGGGGGGTTGTTGGGTGAGCTCACGCTTGTATTTACATTCTCATTTTCACCCTCCCTTCTTCCCTCCCTAATGCAAAATATGCACCGCATGCGCGCACGCATACACACACACACACTGAAGTCACACATAACAATAAGGTAGCCATGGATTTAAAGAGAAGAATAATCTGAAAATAATACACATCAACACACACACTGCACGGACAATATATTTTCCCACTCTCATAAACAGAATACAAGCTTACACAAACAACCACACATACACACACACTCCCCGACAAGCCCGTTTGTTCCAAATAATCCCTAGTGACAAAATAAACGCCACGGTGTATGAGGTTATAGCCTTAATGGGCCATACGCCATTGAGGTGACATAGTGTATTACACACCCTTAATATGACACCTATTGCCTACTGTGCTTTTAGCCAGGTCTCTCTGCCTTTTCCCCCCTTTACCTCTCCGCTCTAGCTTGTCTGTCCCGGGGCCATGGTGTTGTACAGTGGAACTGACAGATTGGGAGTTCACAGAGTGCCTTTATGGTGTGAGTTAACCCGGTCCTAAGAGGCCGACCACGAGAGGGGAAGGTGGAAGCATCACAGTCAGGCAGGGCAAAAAGGAGGATGCAGTGAGTTTTGCATTTTGCTTTTCTCTCTCTTTTACTTCAGGGTACTCACACATTACCTGCATATTGTTTTCTCCTTGACACGTAAATAAATACATCTGAAGGGATTTTCATTCATCAGCATTCTTATTAGTACTATGTTTTCTCTGAGTTATAAAATGTCACATTTTGAAGTGTGGACCAGTGTGAGCTTCAGGTCCATTAAGTTACAGAACTCCTCTCCAATATGCTATTTTACAAAGTTTCTGACATAAAATGCTTTTTTTTTCTTTTTGTGAAAAAACATATTTTGAAGAGACATCTGTAATGCCTTTTTTTATTTGTTTTGTTTTGCTGGTGATACATTGCTTTGGTAAAGTCATTGTCCAGTTGAAGATTGTATATATAGAAGCCGTAAAGAACCACATATATACGTACCACCCTGATTCAGAGAAATGAAAATGCTCTGAAAATAAAGCATGCCATACCGGAATAATACTTAATGTACTTGTATTGAAGATTTTTATAAACCAAGGAGAAAACACACTGTTAAGAGGATTTTTAATACAATTTATAAAATCAACAAAATCTTACTCGAGAAAACACCATCTATATGCCTCCATCTCAAAGTCCACACATGCTCTTAACCCTCTACTCATTTGCGAGCGTGTGTGTGTTTTCCACAGACACTTGATGTCAGGCTGTCAGTTAAAAGCAGCCTTACCTTTCTTATCGGCATCACAGCTTTACCCGTGAAAACTGCAGTCATTTAAAAAAAAAAATAGAAGAGGCAGCAGGGTGGGAGTGAATGAGAGAAAGGGGGGGAAAAAAAGAAGAGAGTGAGAGAGGAGGGAGAGGGAGAGAAAAAGAAGGAAGTGCCTTCGGGGGAAGTTATTAAAGAAGGTGCAAGCTGGCTGGCTTGGCAGCAGTTCAAAGGGGGTGGATCCCCTTGCCTCCCTGCACCCAAATGGCAGTTGCTGGCACCACCGCTAAACACACAATGCCTTGTGGCAAAACTGTGTCTTTCATTGACAGATGAGTGGGGCAAGGAAAGGAAGGAGGGAGGAGGGAACACAAAATGCTGCTATTCGCTCTCTTTTTTGAGATGGAGGAAAAAAAGAGAGAGAGAGAGAGAGACTTAACCTGAAAGAGGTGTTAGCCCCCTAACCAGTAGTGAAAGGCAGAGCTGCACACACACAAATCCACACACACACGCGCGCACAAAGAACATGTGGTTGTAGCCATTGGTGATATGAGTGTGGGAAGGTGTGTAGAATTATGAGAGGGAACAGTCAGCTTTGTCACAGTTATAGTCAACTGAGGGTACAAGGAATCAAAAATAATTACAATAAAAATTTACAATGATTTGCTTTAGCTTAGTTGTCTTAAACTGCACTGTTTGAGTGTGGAACTAAAATTAAAATGGGAAATGTGGTTTAATGAATGCATGTTAAAAAAATGCATTCACATGTTGTTGATGTTGATTTTTTCTTCTCCTTCTTCCAGTAGATTTGACTCCACACTTCCTTTCAAGGCACAAGGCTAACAGATTTGATTGGACACAGGCCCTTGAGCTTCAGTCAATACTGCTGGTCAATAGTTCTTATTAATAAATGGATTTCAAAGGATTTATTTTATTCACCTGAATGTAAAACATGCCGCTGAAACGTGCCTTTAAGCCAGCCAATGCTATTAGTATATGAGCAGACTGTGCGTGAGTGACACGGGGCTTTTGGTTTCTGTTGAATGCTTGTCACATGTGAGATGTAAAATGCTGCAGTGAAGCAAGAGAGGATGAGGGGCGATCATCTCCTCCATGTATCAGAAAGCCACAGAGGCACACAACTGGTCACACAAACACACACAACATCGCACCGCCCGTCTCTCTCACGTGACCACGCAAGCGTGTATTGAGAAGACGAGTGCGAATGACTACCCACACCGGGCCGGCCAGCTTATAGTTAGATTTATGCATACATATATAATGTGCAGCCTCTATGTCGGCCCTGACCCTTCAGGTCTAGAGCAAGGCCAGAGAGACGCATCTGAAAAGTCTAAACTCTAAAAGGCATTAATAACAACCTGTCCCATCAACCACTGCAGGAGCTCGGGCAGAGAGGGCCGGATGGAGGGATGAAGGTGAAGACAGGCTGTGACACTGTCTTTAATGGGAGTAAGAAATATTTGGATTTATTGATATATTTGTTTTTTTTCTAATTGCATGGTTTAGTTTTAGGATTTATTTTTCAAAATCTGTAAGCTGAAACCTTTATGTTCTGATTTGAAACCTCTTTAAAGACCTAATTTTACAGACTTACGAAACAGATACAACATAAACACATAAACTCACAGAATTAGGATGAGAAGTGTAAATGCCTTCAAATGTTATGAATCTCTAAAAGACGCCTCCTTTACAGAAGTTAATGCTTCTGTATTTACCCAACGTAGGAGCACTAACTGCCTGCGGATAATAACTTGGTGTCAGTTATGGCTCTTCTGATTCAGTCACAGGAGTCGCTTCCTTTGTGCAGACTTTACGGAGCTGCCTCCATCGAAGACTTTCAAAGTGAGTTTATCACAAACAGAGGGCCTTATTCCTGCCCCCCCCGTCAAATGGAGCTTTGTACGACTGTGGTTTTCCAGATACTGTGCATCACAACTACTGCTCCTTCTTACGAGGCGGCACTGCCTGTTTCTCACTTTAGCAATTAGCAAGATAAGCAAGTAAGATACCTGTTCCTCACTGGAACTATTAAATGGGAATTTTATTCTAATCATTTATGTTTTATATATAGCAAGATTTCCATTTCGCAGCCTTCTATCTTTTTTTGTAATGGACACACAATAAAAATGTTTATAAAAATCTCATAAGAGATTATCACAGAACAACTACATGTAACTATCCTTAAGTGTATCTTGACATCTCCCTCACTAAATACGACACTCTCCTATTCCTTTAGTGAGACGATCCGGTTATGTATGTCGTATGTATGGTTTCATTGTTTACTCTGTTTCAATTTGGGTTTTATGTCATGTGCCAGTGGTGATTTTGTGTCCCAGGTAAGTGAAAAGACAAATACTCCACCAGTGTAGACAATAGAATTGGTTTATAATGCAATACAACATGACACCACGCCATCTGTTGTCCTGAAGGAAATTCTGTTTGTAAGGCTCTGAGGTAACACAGTAAACATCATAGATATCATGCAGAAAGAACATGCATGACAGCGGGCAACATATGACACATTCCTCATAATATAATGGTGTCCGCACTTTGGTTGGTCTAGCGCATGATGAAGCCACAGCAGAGATATACTGTGATCAATTCTGTTCAATGTTTCCGGACAACATCTCAGTCCTAATTCGTGAAGCTGAACTGGGCCGCACAGATTCTGCCCTGCGAGTGCTGAGGGTGTCTGCATATTCTCTCCCTGTCTGTGTGAAACAGAGACAGTTGTCAAGCCGTGGCCAACTCAGTCACGCTGCCACTGAGCTCCAAACAATGACCTGAATGTAATGACAGATGACACATAGGGTGTGCGGAGGCAGCGCAGGAAAGGACCCAAACTCCATCTGTTACTCTGCCATATTAGAGATGGACTTTAAAAAAAAAGAAAGAAAGAAAGAAAGAAAAAAAAGGAAAAAGAAAGAAAATCTGTGGGGACACATACGCCACATTTCCTTTCAATTAAAAAACTATTTTTCAAATGACAGAGATGTGAATGTTGTGATTTCAATGACAGACTGCACTCTCCTATGTGGGTTAAAAACCAAACCTTCAAAAACCAATAAGATGAACATTAAAGTGAAAGGCTGTGAAACAACGAGGGAGTTTTTATGAGTGACAAGGCTTTTGCCGAACAACAGAATACATACACAAATACATTTAAGCTGCAACTATTACTAGGATTGATTAATAAATCATTTTTACTAAATTGCCAAAAAAAAAATCACCTGGTCCAGATTCTCCACATTGAATTTCTACTAGTTGGATTGTTTGTCGGACAAAATAAATGACATAATCTCTGGCTATGATGATCTTCGATGAGCAGTTTACATTATTTATTATTTTAAAAACTAATATATTAATCAAAAACAGAAATCATTATTAGTTGCAACCCTAACATAGTGGAAGTGGGGCCTACCTTCTTCATTCTTTCATCACTTTTGATTTTTTATGATGAGATTAAGTCTTGTGTGTGTGCATATACATGCATTTGTGTAGGCACAACCCTAAAAGACCTGTCATGAGTGAGGGATTTTAGCCAAATCGGCCGCGATGAGAAGCTTTCCACAGTGAGCACAGCTGCCAGAGCATGGAGGCTGAGAGGGAGAGTAACAGGGGCTGTTTTAAATGTATTTTCTACAACACTTTCTCAATTAAAGGCCCTTTTTACACATAGCACTCTGCTAATAACATAATGGCGAGTAGAATGTCATTGAGTGGTGTAATGTACCTAAATCCTTCACCAGCATTTTTAATGCTTTCATAATTGGAGCCCACTTTGGAACATAGTGGCACACGGGAGGCAGCGGTGGAAAGGCAAAGAGAAATGATTTGTAAAGATGTCCGCACTGGAAATAATAACTAGCCTTGGTGCTAATGTAGGGCTCTTTGCGAAAGGGGAGAAAAAAAACATGTCGCTAATTGAGTTTGCCTGAAAAAAGACATTTAAAACTCATCATTTCATTTTACAGTGCTTTTTGTGGCACATTGTTTTTAGAGAGGGGAAGGGGAACACTAGTGGTGTTTCACATCCATTTGGAGGTTAATGGTCAAGTTTCAGGCTTTTAAATATGGTAAAAACTAAACTGAAAGGATTTACTTTAATTAATTGCAAAGTATGATTTTTCCCCCCCAAATACTCGTGAACTCTTTGCCATTCAAAACTTACCTACAGGAATCGCTCCACTTATGCAAGATAAATACCAGTTTCAGTCTTTTTTGCTTGCAGTCGGAGTAATATGATAATTTTGCCAAAACATTTTGCCTGTATTTATAGATATTTTGGAATAATCAGCACATAATTCTGGGGCAAATTAGTTCTGAAATGTACCCAAAATCACTTCCTGCTTCAAGTTTTGCAACAGAAAATGTCTCCTTGTTTCTTTTACTTCTTTGTTTCCTTGAAGAACAAGTGTTTGGAGTTGCCCCTGATTTGTGAGTCCATCCCAAGACTATATATTACCGTCCACCACAATGACCCCTAGCCCTGTCTAAACACGGACCTTAATGACTCATGGTTGGTGGGCACAGTCCGTGGTTATAGGGCTCCCCGGGCTGTGGCCAGGGCAAAGAGAGGACACTAGGCACCAGGATTGAGTGGACTCCACACAGACATTAGTACCCTTGCTTCTGGCTTGTATTGCATCAATGTCAATGGGTAAAAACATGTCCTCCATCTTCAAAACCACACCCTGAGGGATGAGAAAAGCACCTGCAGACCTCTTATCTATCAAAAGATAATGGCCAAAGTCAAATCAGTCTTTCTCTGAAGGCACTCAGCTGTTGCGCTGAGGCAGGATATGGCAAGTCGTACAAATTAGCCGAGGCACCGTTACTCGTAGATAAGATATTGTCCTCAAATGGCACTACATCCTTTTTAGCGTTTCCTGCTTTTTCCAGTAAAAAAAAATGGGAGGTCTCCCGCAAAAATACCCTTTCCTCCCCTAGAATGAATGGAGGAAAAGGGAGCTCGAGGTGAGGTAGCAAGGAAATAATTTACGGTAGCATGATGAAGTGTCCGTTTCCTCCGGCGACAAACAACTTAACAGGTGCCTTAAGAGAAGGAGTTGTCCTATAATTGTAAAAGCTTTTTTGATCATTTAACCTGCACATCCGATCAATCAGCGGAGAAGCAGACGTGCAAGCACGCGCACGCACAGAAATGACACAAACAATACACAAGTATATTACACAAAAGCTCAGAAAATCTCTGGGCACTTTTGAAAAAGTGGAGAAGATGTATAGATATAGGTACATTAGCGGCAACGCTTCACAGTGACTGTATATACATATGTCATTTTATATTATAAAACATATTTTGACACATAAATTCTCAGGTAATCTTCTGAATATGCGCCTTATAATGTACTCTGATAATCCTTAGAAATGAACTTCACGATTTTGTTTTCCTCCAGAGCACCGCTTCCCTTCACCTATTCTAAATCAAGGTTTCTTATGTGTGATTTAAAGTAGCAGAGTGACACTTTCATTAAATACACACAGGAGGAGGAAGAGTCGGAGGAGTTTTTGACAGATGAGCCTGGTTGCACTGAGAATGGCACAGAACCTCACCAGCTGGTAGTGGACCTGGCGCCAAATGCCCATCCAGGCTGGCAGCTTGCTCTAACATGCCAGTCGAGACCTGTGAGGGCTCAGCTCATGACCAGTATAATGCCAGAGGGGATCAGATGCCAAACCTTCACAGTCGGCTCTCAGATGGAGCAACTGAGGCATTAAATCTAATGAGAAGGAACTAAAAGTAATTCAATAGACAGTTTTACTAGAACTGATATAAATGAGCAGGAAAGCCATTTGGCAGTTTGCACCATTTTACAGATGAAAATGAATAAAAATGAGGATGGCTCTGTAAAACCTTTAAAGGCTGACAATGTGGTAAATAATAATAATGTAATGTAATCATCTGTACTACTCTATTCTCCAGCAATTCCTTAATGCACTAATTAGATTCAATAGAATCACATCTCAGTTCATCAACAATGAGAAAAATACTCGTTCATGTCTGACATAACATTTCCAACTTCTCCGGTCTTCTGTCTCTACATTAAACATTTGATGATGTCAATGGGAAATCCTTATCTAGAGTAAATGTCATACAACTGTTTGTATGTGTTACAACGTGGCAGGTGATTTCACATTTGCTTTGTGTAGATTGAACACGGTAAGTCTGATCATTAAATCCAGATCATTTATGAGACTCAACCTACATGTGCAATTATAAATGCTTGATCTACATTTGGATAAACTATGATAGATTTCTAATTGTTGCAGGTACAAACAAAATAAGTGTGTTTAGGTAAACCAATCAATTGTATTTGGATGTTTAGGCCACTAAACTTTAACTTCTGAAAAGAAGAAAACTTGTGGTCAAAGAAATAAAGAAAATAAATTATCAATCAGATAAAATGTATAAGTTTAAATGAATAACAAGTCCAACTTTAATAGGACGGAATGACTAAAAACTCAACAGAGGACATTTTTGGACTTTTTAAAGGAGCTGCAGACGCCCTGCAAACAGATCAACTCTGGCTGACACTCGCTGGCAGAGATTCCAACTGAACTCCGGCTGCACATGGAAGAGACAGACAGATCAAGAACATCGAGGGGGGATGGAGAACAGCAGAGAAAAACAGAGACATAGAAAAAGGGAATGGGAGATCCAGAGACTTGTCAGTCATGGCAATGAACACTGACAAGCCAACTCTGTGGATAATGTTTCTGTCACTGAGCGCTCTAATCACAGTGTTCTTAGTCAAAACCAATCCCCTCGCATCTGTACACTTGCAAAGTGCTGGGATGTTTATACCAAACAGCTGAAAGAAACGTACAAAGAGAGGGTGTCAAGGCAGGCAGACCCAGTCACATCTCTACCATTGTCACCCACTGTGAATAGCACATGGAGGAGAAAATGCAGGGCGAAAGACAGAGAGGAGCAGAAAGAGGTAGAGATTGTGCACTGAGGAGAATGAAAGAAAGAAAGACAGAAAGAAAGAAAAGGGGAAGGATGGCTGTTTTAAACACACCCCACCAGGTAGTGCCTGTCAGAACACATTGCCATCGTCTAATTGGGTCATTTTTGATACCCCCTACCACACGGTGCCAGCGTATTGATGGGGAGGTGTCAGGGTGCCAAGAGCCTGCGAGGCCTCACTGGCACCGAATCAAAGCAGGCACAAACGCTGCCCGCAGACAATCTGGCAAGCCCGAACACACACAGGCGCAAGAACATCCAAAAACATGGCCCCTCAGCTCCCGCCTGTACCACCGGGGCGTAATTGGTACATGGGCATTCCGGAGCGCTTTCAAAGGAGGGAACTTAATCCACATGTGTACTATGAAATTGGCTATTTTGTACCCCCTCCCCCCACCACCACCGCCACCACCACCCTCTTCCTCTCTTGCTCTCATCCTCGCCCTCCCCCAGTCTGCATCCCGACCACCGATTTAGCACTCCGAATACGTCTTGTTTCCCTCACATCTCCTCCGTCAACTATCAACTGCCACTCTATCTTTCTCCCTGAAATCGCCCCAGGTTTGACCACGACGTCTTAGGCTGTGAAGGCGGACAAGGATGCCTAATCTTTACTCGGTGCTCAGCTTGACAAGATTTCACTCGCTGGAGTTTGTTTGTGGTCGTGTCTTCGCGCCAGTGTGTGTTGCGCATCGGCATGTTTGTACTGTAAGCATGCAGATCTGGAGAGCCTTAAACAAATTACATTTGCGTGTCGTACGCTTGCACATAAAGCTGTGGAGTTTATGGGTGTGGGTTGAGGATTGACGCTTACAGTGGGATGTGGGTGAGCCAAAGCAAGCACATCCCACTCCTCTCTTTAGACTCGGAATCTTTAAATCTAAATACTCCCAAACAGTAACATCCTCTCATGCGTTCCTTGTCTTCTGTGCGTTCCTGCGTTGAGGAACACTGTCGCATCTCCTCTCCCTTTGTGTGGTGGAGTGTGCCTTCCAGCCAGCCTGGCACTGACTGGCACATGGAGTAAACCGACTCCAGCTGCTTTCTGACCGAGGGGAACTTGTTTAATTAACCACGCTCCGGTTCCAATGAAAGGGTTGGTTTCGCCCCCAGCTGTTGACCAGTCTGCGGCACCCCGGGGCCCTGACGGGGGACTGGCATATCACCCCTGGTCCGGTCCGATCCACGTTACCCAGACAAAGATGGACTCTGCCTGTCATGCCAGGATGTATCACGCTTGAGCCCTCCTTCATAAATTAAACATGAGATCTGGAGGAGTTCTTTAAAAAAGGAAAAAGACCCAGAGGATGTTTCTCTGCTCAGATTCACCCACGCTGTTTTTCTTTCCTTTTTTTTTTTTTTTTTCTATGACTCGGACTCACTCAGACATGGAAAAAAGGAAGAATGGGGAGAAGGTAAAAACAGGTGCAGAGGTGAATTAGAAAACAGTGCCCTAAAAGACTTTCTCAAGTGTGTGTTTGTGAGTACGTGTGTGTGGGCAATCCATGGTGGCTTGAAAGAGCACTTCAAAGAGCCTTCTGATGGTTGTCTGGCCCTTTCCGTGTGCTTTTGGGGACGCACTCATATGTGCAAAATGAACTTGGCTTTTAAGCATTACTCATCCTGTCTGTTAAGACTATGACTTTGGTGCAGGTGGATTAGTACACAAAGTTTCAGCATGAAAATATGTGTTTATTTTAAAACATCACTTTCAAATTGGTTTACTTTCCTATTATAATCATTATACTTGAAATAATTGATTTGATTGAAGAGTAAGAAGACAAGAAGAGAGAATGAAGTTTGTTCCTAAATCCTGGATCATTTCAGCTGCTCTTTTCCTAAAGAGTCATATTTCTAAACAAAGAGCACCAAGAGCTTATGCATGCTGAATCTGACTGCTGAGGGTAAATACATGCAGACGCATGTAAACACCACCATCACAACAACACCTCCTCTTCATCTTACCCATACTACAACCCAGCCCCCACCTTACACTTTTACTACGGCCATGAATCATAGGCCTGGTCGGCACCAAATCCATCGGGCGCTGAGGTTTATGCCTGTGCTTGCCTTTGTTTATCCTACATGTGCCGTGGTATCTATATTATTTTGGCTTGGCAGGAACTAAATGGACGTAAAGAAAATGTTTTAGCAACTAGGCCTGTGGAAAGTGACAATGTCCACTGTCACATGTGCACTTCATTTGAAAAGCTTGAAATCAGCTTAAACCAAGTGTCATGATGTTATTCTGACAGGATTTTATATGTTATAATTGGTGGAATAACACATTAAATTGTAGATTCTGATATCTCCTAATGATATTCCTCATTATTTCCACTTTGTTCTGCTCTTCCTAAGTGCAGAGTCTCGACAGTGCTAATTGTCCTGTCAGTGGATTTCCACTCTGTTCCCACTCTTGTCCTAAATAAATCAGACTTTACAAGAGACGTCGAATGGCAAAGAGACATCCTGAAAGGCAATGTCACCACCCAGCCACAGTGGAAGTCTCTCTAAATCTAGTGAGAGCCAGAGTGCCACCAGGAGCGCTCATTTCACCAGCATCTGGGTGACAGGTCGTAACATCACCAAGCACAATTGTCACCTTTACAAGTTGTCATGCATCTTGTGTCCTTGATGCCGCGATAATGCACACTGGAAGGGTGTCATGTCATCACCTGCACCCCTCAGCGAATCACGTGTGAACGCAGCAGAGACAAAGTGCATCAGCACCCAAGTATGAATTAAAGCAATGGGACTTTTTTTTATATATACATATCGTTTTAGGGGTTTTTTTATTGGGGGGGGGTTGTTTGTTTTTTTTTTACATTTACACGAGTCTCACAAGGGCACAGTGATTTTTAAAGATCTCTGAATCCAAGCTGAACCGGCTCCTGCTCTGCTCTATCGCCAAAGCTCATGCAGCCTACCACCCTCACACCCCATCCGCCTCCCTTGTCATTTTTTTTCCCTGCAAGTCCATGGCAGAGTCCACGGGAGCCCCATTTGCCGTGACATATGGCGAACAAGGCAGGCACTGCGAGCGAGTGGCCCTGTCTGGAGCTGTGACTTAGTGTCGTCCCTCAGTGCCTCTGGCAGCACAGGGACAGAGGGATGAAGGGGATGGAGGAAGAGGGAGAGAGGAGGTACGGAGACAGAGGAAGGGTGGGAGTTGGGGCAGAGGGGGGCTTCGTGCCGAAGTTTTCGCCCTGGAGACACACTGGCAGTCCTAAGATTAGAGGGGTAATCAATCTCAGCGTGGAGCCGGCCAATCCCACCGCCCCACGGCCTGGCAACCTGGCCTTCTCAGGTGGGGGCAGGGCTGCGGGGAGCAAAGGAACACTGACAGGAGGGGCAGAGAGGAGAGAGAGAGATGAGGGGAAAGAATATGCTTTATTAAGAGTCATTTGTCCTTTAACAAGCCTTGGTGCTGGACAGGTGATGAAGCATAGCACCACAAACACATATGATTACTGTCATCGTTGTTTACTGGCTTAGCCGCCTCTGTCACCTCACTAGGGAAACCTTGTTTTGGGTGCTCCTAACACACAGACACACAGACACACACACAGACACACACACACACACGGCCCGACCAGTGCAGCATGACTCTTGGTCATAGTTAGGACTGTGCTGATCCAATTGTCAGCATCTGTCTTGGTTCAATACCAGAAAAAAAATGAATCTGTTATTAAGAAAAATAAAGGTCAAAACAAGATACAAACTTTTAAATCTACATCTTATACTTCTATAGGCACATTTTGTGCAAACAACCGCAATGAGAAGTGGCAACATGTCATGTGTTAACAACAGTAGCCACAGCAGCTGCCTGCTGTCATTACATCAGCTATATAATTTCATGCTAAAGCAGGGAAAAAAAAAAATGACAGACTGCTAAGAGTGCAATATGAGTGTTTTAAGGGGTGCAATCAGTGTTGGTTGGCTGTAACACCAAGGACTCGATAAAACACTTGCAGAAGCATCATGCAAGGAGATATGATTAGGTTCTGCAAACAAAAATGGCCAAGAAGAAAGTGTACTTTTTGTTTGAAGTGATGAAGAAGCAGGAAAACACACCCTCCAGATGTTAAGAACACATTGTGCTGGATGACTAAGCTAAAATCTCGAAATACAACAACTGAGAGTTTGTGGCCAACATCTGGAGTTAAAATATGTGTATTGTTATTAAGTCGGACACTAAACTGTATGTATTCAAACAGTGGTCTTCTATCCTCAGTGGACCAATTATGTGGTTAGTAAAATAGTTCTGTTTAAAATAGTTTAAAGGAAACATTTAGTTCAATAACAAAAAAGCACACGTAGTGATCATCGGAGTCATGTATTTATTCAGTTGTAGATTTGGACAGAGTGCAGTCTGAGTCATCAGTTTGGTTTGGTTAAGTGTGCTCAGTTACACAATACTAGCATATATATATATATATATATATATATATATATATATATATATACAATAGAGAGACACAAACACAAAAAAAA
>JBAJHX010000036.1:15942822-15961896 GCA_037176925.1 Amniataba percoides
GAGAGAGAGAGAGAGAGAGAGAGAGAGAGAGAGAGAGAGAGAGAGAGAGAGAGAGAGAGAGAGAGAGAGAGAGCAATTACTCAGCATATAATAGATATATGGCAATACACGGCTACAATAGCTTTAAAAAAAAAATCTGTCTCATAAAAAAGTCATGTATTATCTACCAGAGAAACGAAAGACTGACATAGGCGAGGGGGAAAAAAAAGGATAAAGGAGAGTGAAAAACTAGTGTGTGTCCCAGCGTGTGTCTGAAGCTGGGGTGGAGAAGGGAGGAGGGCAACACTCACAGAGTCTCTCAGGCGTGTCCAGAGCATGAGCCAAGTACCTCTACTACATTCAAGCTCTCATACACACACACGTTCACACAAACACACACGCACACACGCTCTCCTATAAGTGCGCACCTGCCGGCTTCCCTCCCTCACCTACACACACCCATACGGTCAGACACAGACGGCACGGCAACGTACATGCTCGCAGCTCATCGCACCGACACACACGCACTCAAAACTTTCACCCCGCAATTATAAAGTTCACGCAAAGTCATACTGGAGCTGTACATTTTCACACAGGTTGCTCCGGTATGACTGAGAACATCCCTCTAAATGGTTTTCTCCTACTCTTTTTTCCCCCCCTCTACCCTTCACTCTATAACAAGATGTCTTCTTTCACAGAGGTTAAAAATAAACACATAGATATCTCTATTGTCTGTTGCTTTGTGATGTTTTCCTAAGCTGTCCTGTGCTTATGTAAACATGACAGTTTTCTTATTTTCTACATTCAGAGACGTGCTTATCCTTCGACACGGAGCCAAGTTTGCAGAGCTCTCTGCCTTTAATATACAGTCACTCTTGCAACTGGGGGATGGGTTATCACATGCAGGGAAATGCAACATATACTCTGTATGTAATCCAACACTTACCTTGAAGATATTCAAATTAAACACACAATTTTCATGCACACTCTCGCAGGTGCACATCACAAACACACTGTAAAAAAAAACAGCAGACATGCTCGGACTAGGACTAACGCAGCAGCTGATGAGGGGAGCAGATTGAATCTTGTCAAAGAGGGGCTCGTGTTGCACGGCAAAGCGTACGCTGTAACTTTGCAATTAAATAGTAAATAGATCAATGTTTGTATATGTTTGTGTGTGCATGTGTGTGTTTGGGGGGCCTCAGGGGCCCGTCCTAATGAGCTATCTGTGTGCATTTCTAACAAGAGCTCGGTGCAGCGCCCACGGCACTGTCATCCTGGGCCGCGGCTGACCTTGCTCGGCTGCTAGGCTGTGTCGTTTGCTATATTTATGGCACCACCACCATCTTGCTGTGTGTTTCTGTGTGTGTGTGTGTGTGTGTGTGTGTGTCTGTGTCTGTGAGTGTGTATATTCACCAGTGTGTGCATTCCAGGAGGGCGGGAGTGCAGGGGGGCTCACTCAGGAAGCAAATACTGTGTATATCAGCATAATGAATCAAGTGAGAGAGAGAAATAGAGAGAGGGAGAGAGAGAAGGAGAAAGAGGGAGGGTGGAAGGGATGGAGAAAGCCATTTTCCCTCTGCTGTTTTCTCCCCTCTCTGCAACCAACCCCTGTGGTGTCTATTCCTTCTATTCTGCATTTGCTTTTTTTGCCCTTTTTCCCCCCTATTTTCCCTTTTTCTTTGCTTGGTCTCATCACATAGCTGCTCCCTCCTAAAGCACGGCGTGAACACCGAGCATAGTTAAGACTGGACGCAACACACAAGCTTATTTGACGCCCTGTACGTGTTTAACACCGTCTCTGCCTCTGCTCCAGACATACGGCATTAACCCTCCTGCTTTTACAACAATGTACGCGCAGCCAAATGTAAGCTGGTAGTATGCACGGGTTCATGTTGAGCCACTGTGCATGCGTGCGCACAGCTGTATGAGTTTGGCACAAACCGAGCCAGCTGAATCACCAGTGGAATAATAACAATGCATGTGCATGGAATCAACTGGACCCCCTGTTCGTTTCTGGGCAGGGGAGAGACAGGCTGGTGCACACACACACACACACACACACACACGCACACAGACATACTAAGATACATACACGGCCTCAATATGCAAAGCTCCCCTGTGCTGGGTTAAGGGAGAGGGGCGTGCTGCTGTGAATACTCATCTGAGCCTGGCAGAGGGAGCTGTGTGTATCCCCCCATAACCTCGGGGCGAGGGGCAGGGGAGGGCGCTCCATTTGCGTGGGACACACATACATGGGTGGAAACACACACATTTGAAAACACATTTGCACGCGCATGGACACAAACAGGAAAGTCAGGCATGCTTATACACACACACACACACACACACAATATAACCCATGCGTACACACATCCGCACATGCAGGCGATAAGCGAAGTAGGCACTATGGGGAGGGGGCGCCGTGACCAAAAGTAAAGTTTTAATTCGGTCCTCGGGGACACTGCTTACTCATCCAACTCCCCCAAGGACCGACTTCCTCTGAAATCTATTCAAATCACATCTCTCCTCCGCCTTTTATTGCATTTCTCATATCCCCCCATCACAAAGTGACAAATCACCACACACTTCACAGAGCCAACATCACTTTCTCTCCATTTTGGGGGACAGATAGATTTGGGGGATTTTTACTTTTAAAGTGATTAGAGAAACTCACTTCCTACTGGTTTTTCCATTATTTTCCACAAGCACGACTGTAGATGAGTTGTCACGTCAGGAGTCCTGAGATACCTTTACCTGACAAGAAAAAAACATGTAGCTGAAATATGTGGAATTATTTTTAAGAGGGATTATTTATCTGACAAATCTGCAAGTAAGCAGTGCTACACACACACACACACACACACACAGATAGATATACTTCATATACAGTATTTAAAGTCCCACTGTCGCTGCCAAAGAAGCTCACACACTTTCAGTCTCCCTCTCAAATACACATCAAACACTAATTCCATCGCACACTCCCTCCCAAACATGCAAACACACAAGTGTAGAAACACACTCTGCTACTCAAGTCCCACACTTCCTGCCAGTGTTCTCCCCTCCATTCTCAATAAAGCAGGTGATGAGAGCGTCGAGGTCTAATTAGTTTACGCAGACGTATGAAGCTGGTGGGACAGGCAGCATTGTTATTATTTCTCTGCCAGCCCACTGCAGACACGCACACACACACCGCAACAGTGACACTTACAACGTCGCCTGCCGCATCCCCGACCACGCTCATCGAAGATGGTTGTGGGTGGGGAAGGGGGAGAGGGGGTTGAAATGGTGAGGCGGGTGAGGCTGGATGAGAAAGGGGGTGTCGAGCGTGAGAAGAGAGGGAGAGAAGCGCCACTTGATATATTCGTAATGTTCCTTAATATTTTCATTTTGATGTAATTTGTGGCCCCGGTTTTTTAAATATCCGCTCTGTAATAATGTTTAATTTCAAGGGTCAGTCTGCCAAGGAGTATATTAAAGCTGATAAAACTCATTTTCCACAGGCCCAATATCGCGCCCAGATCAGGTTAGGAGGCCAGCCTCCCTGAATATTTCATCTTTTATCATGCCGATAATGGGAAGATGACAGAGGCGCATTATTACAATGAGAGAATTGCTCATTTTCCTGACGGGGAGGGCTGCCTGGCTGCTTGGCTGCCTGCTTCCCTGACTGCCTGCATCAATGACTGGCTGCGGCTGCCGAAAGCCGAGGGCTCCACAGAGTGTTTGTCGCAATAAAAGAAATTCTTCCCTGGGAGAGAAGAGGTGACGAGTGGAGAGGAGGGGGAGAGGAGGAGGAGGAGAGGCGCAGGGAGGGGACGGAGGTAGAGAGAATGAGAGAGGTAGGAAAGAGAGAGAGAGAGAGAGAGAGAAAAGCAACTTTCTTCAACCACCTCACTTATTTGATTGCGATGAATAATAAATGTGTGGGCTTGCAGTCGGGGTGGGGTGGGGGGGGGGCAATGGAGCAGTGGCAATGTGTGTGTGAGTGTGTGTGTGTGTGTGTGTGCTGGTGGTGGTGGTGATGTGGCAGGGTAGGGGGCTAGGTGATAATCACAGATTTCAAGAGGGTCCCTATTCCGAATTAACCCATTTAATTGAGCCATTAGGAAAGAACAAAGCTGAGGCTATGGGGCAAGATGGGGGTGCGGAGTGTGGGGTTGTGGGGGGTGTGTGGGGGGAGACTTTAGTCCATCAGCAGCCTTGGGATTGGAACCTGCCCCGCACGCAAATGACTAACCGGTCCGTCTCTGGCGCCAGAGCAGCTTAATAAATGGACCCAATCAAGGCTGTTCTGGGGACCACCTGTGTCCCGTACAGGTCAGAACCATTAGACCCACATTAGAGGGCCATGATAGACGCAGGCGCCACTCCAGCCACCCCAATAATGAGGATAATAAGAGTACCATAATGGCATATTTATGGGCCGGCTAAGAAAAGAAGAGACTGGCTCCAGTGTTTTGGGTTATTCAGAAAGCCAGGGAGGAAAAAGACGAAGAAGAACTCTGATTCAGAAACAGGTGACTGTGTGAGACTGTGGCTTTAAGCAATGCAAAATATCACAGCCTGCAATTTCAATTACCAACATGATTACAGGACTTAATCCTTCATATATAAAGCCCGTAATAGAAGAAGCAGGAAAACGCATAAACCGGGGGTGATCAGAATTAAAATTACTCACAAGAGACCTACTTATGATACATTTCCACTTCCACTAGCTCCGCTGTGTGAAAGATCTGTCACACACCAGGTGGGCCTATCTTGGCATTTAATATGTTAATCTGTAATCTTCCTCTTCATTCAGCTATTCTACAACAGGCACCGCACTGAAAGAATTTTCTTCTTTTCTGTCTTTCTCTCCGGTACTCTAATCTTGACACTTCTCACTGCGCCACAGGCACTGGCTGCAAGAATGAATGCTGGGAATTAAGGATGGGAATGTTTAACCAACTAGTCATTTAAAGCGTCCTGGTCCCCCTCAAAACCACTAATCATTTAAAGTAAACTTAGACTTTTTTTTCTCAGGCTTATCAAATGAGCTCTGTCTACAAATTACCCAATGTGTGTGTGCGTGTGTGTGTGTGTGTCTTTGGAGGGAGCGAGCCCATCACTACCTGAAGCCACAGCAGCTGGGAAGGCGTCATCGTTACGAGTCTGTTCTCCATCTGTGTGGAAACTGCAATGAAATAAAGAAACAAATATAGTTTCAATTAAGGTTTTTCCTCTCTTGTTTGTTTAGTTCTTTGTCACTTCCTGTCCCTGTTATCTAGCACTTCTGTATCTGGACAAATGCAAGGCCACTTTCAGCTTTTTGGCTTCAATTATGTGCACAAATTTGTGTTTTTTTTGCAGCCCACATTGGCTGCTCACAGACAGCAATTCGTTCGGGCACAGGTGAACTATACGTAAGAATCGTTAGGTATCATCATCATCATCATCATCGCTGTGAGCTGCTTTGGTTGCTGTCCTGCGCTTGTGCTCGTCCAGGCGAGAAGATGCTGCCATCATTACTGGGTGCATATCATCATCCTGCAGGCACCACTGAATGTTTTACTTTAGCTAAAGTGTTGTCTACAGCAGATGCAGTCGTCCTTTTTTGTGCAATGACTTTATATGCATTGGTACCATTCAATTAAAACGCACTAGATGTGGCTTGCAAGTGTGTCTGTGTGTGTGTATGGTTGCCTGCTGTTCAGATGATCAGCTTGTCTGCTGATCTGAGAGGACCACTACGGGATATTCAGGTTTGTCCCTGCCTACTTTTTAAAGCAAGCTCCTTCCTCCTGGTATTGAAAGGGCACTAGCAGGTAATATGCACTTCAGAGCAATAAATTATGTATCATGTTGAAAATGATGTCCTGGCAAATTAATGTTTACTGGTTGCTACAGAGCACCAAGTTCAATGGGGGCAACAAGGAGGGGCAATTTGGCAACTACACTCTAGACGCAATAACATCTTTACAAGTTTAACAGCTTGTCAAAGATGTCAAACCAGTGTGTAAACTGTGGTGGAAGAGCCTTCAAATAAAGGACAACCTATCCCAAGCACAGCCCACTCATCCTTTGCCACCCTCCAAAAAGGTGCCAGACACTTTGGGCGCATCCCTGTGGAGAGGAAGAGGAAGTGATGAGTACCCCAAAGGGCAACGGAGGTCACCGCTGACCGGCGTGACTGCCAATGACCCCAGGGAAGGGTGGGATGGAGTCAATGTGTCTGGACCCCCACCCTAATCAAAAAAAAAAAAAAAAATCTGTCACTGTGTCAGAAAGGGTGAGTGGGAGGTGGTGGGCTGGGCCAGGCGGGGGTTAGGGGGAGTGGGTGATGGTGGGTACCAGACTGGGGCACCTCGGGGGACTTTTGGGGAGGAAGAGCCATGCACCATGTCTCCTGCTACCAACCGTAGTTCCCTCATTTGATTGTGAAGCCATGAATAATGCATGGCGGATGGGACTGAAGGAGGGGGAAAGATGGAGGGGTGGGAGGGGGGGGGACCTCAACCTTAAAGGGGCCCTGCCACAGTGGGAGTCATTACCGATGAACAACCACACTGATGAGCCACGGAGAGAGAGAGAGGGATGGGAGAGAGAGATGGGGAATGAATGGGGTAGAAAAACAAACAAGTTATAAAAAAAGAAAGAAGGATGCCCATGAAACCAGGCTTCTCAAACATTTCAAGCATGCCGCTTATTGAGTGTTTTTCCCTCCTCTGTTTTCATCACTCTGTAGATGTTTTGTTGTTGTTTTCATTCATCTATCCATAATTCAAATCTGGAAAATACTCGACATCCTTTTCCTGTTTGTTTGTATTTGCTGCTACGGCTCTTTGTAATAAGTTTTATCTGTACGCGGCCAGTGGTGAGTAAACGTGCAGTAAAGAAGCTAAAGATTGTAGTGCCAAGATCACAAAGCTATAAGTTATAATATATCAATGACTGCTTAACAGCTTTAAGAATTGGATGGGTCCTTTTACTAGGAATACAACAACAAAACTACAGACAAACCTCAGTGTGGCTTTTCCACAAGAAAGAAACTGAGAAGTGAATGTTGATCACTTTAATGATATGTTGGAGTTTTAAGGTTCAGCAAATACCTGTCACCTGCAGCTCCCTATTTGATTTGTTTACTGAGTTTCAATATTTCTTCACAGCAAAGTTGATCAGCCAAATTTTCTCAGCAAGGATTTACAGTCTACTGACACACTTCTCTTCAAGTGTGTGGGCTGTTCTAGTGATGACACAGAAACTACGGTCAGGTAATGCAAGTTACCACTAATGATGTTCAGTGGCTCTGAGGCCTAATACAGAGATATTATGATTATTACATAATGGCTAGTGAACGGGCTTAGCACTGCCAATACCAATAAATTAAAAATGTCTTGATTGCCTTTCATACCAGTTTTATGTATCACAGGAGGAGTGAGATGATGATATGGCTGATAAGAAATGTAAAGATTAGTCCAGCAAAAAATGTTTTCCACTTCTGTCAATTTTATATCACTGTCAACTGAGCAGTTGTAGGTTATGAACTATCTAAAAGAAGTTTGAGGGCAATAGTTTCGGCTCTGACATTTTGAAAAGTGATCGACAAAAACAAAATTAACACACTAAAATAATTGTTAGCTGCAGCCCTATAATATTCATAAGCATAATTCATTACGGGACCTACATTCAAACAGTGACGCACTCACTTACGCACACACACCACACAGTAGAGTGTGCTCACACTTAGACAAAGACGAAAAGTCAAAGAAAGAGACTCATACGTGCAAATCCATAGAAACACAATTTCTTTCCCCATATGCAAGTTGGTGGAGAAGGAGGTGGGTGGGAGAGAGAAATGAGCAGCGCCATCCGGCAGTATTGCTGCTGCTAGCAATGTGTGTGTGCGTGTGTGTGTGTGCAGGTGTGTGTTATCTTGTGCGTGTATGTGTGCTTGAGAGCCATTCCTGCGGCAGCAGCTAAGGCGCTGTAGCAGGACTAGGTGTTATCACTCATTCTGATTCCGTATTACAGCATGACGGATGGGCCCCCGCGGGCCGGCGAGCGTCGCCGCGCGCTTATTACCGCAGCTCTTAAGTGGGAGTTGATTTAGCTTAAATAGGTTGTTTCATAAGGAGAAGACACCAGCGCTGTCACCACTGCTCTGCTCCTCGCTACAGCAAACTGCCACTCTAATTGAATAATGCCTCCTCTACATACCTATTAGGGTGCTTAGGTACATAGTGTGCCCCAATAATTGCTTATACAACCTGGCTAATTTGGCCTTCACCCTCTGCACACACATGCGCGCACACATACACACAACACTCCTCTCTCCCAAATGTGTGATATTCATGTGGCTAATATAATCCACAGGATGTGCGTGCTCTATGTGGGTTAGTATTTTACAGAATTCAATGTTTGAAGATCGTCACTATTGCTCCAGCATATTAGCAAAAACAAAACAAATAGGCCTATATTTGAGTCATAAATTCAGGATTTGATACTGCATATCTAATTTGGTATTCCTCTAACCTGAATCCAATGGAATCACTGGATCCTGAATGCTATAAAAGTGCAAATAGACCTACACTATAAAGGATTAGTGTTTCATTAGCATATCACAGGGAGGTATTTGAGCATGCATGTTCCAATAATACAAGTGCCATGGTGTTTTAGCGTGGAGGTGGTTAAGATGGGAGGAGGTTCGGATAAAGGCATTTCGATTAACGAAACGTTGATCCGTTTCCCTGTCTCTGTTGGCTTTAAGAGATTATTGCTGATGCAACAGTGCGATGGCATGTGAATTGTGCGCCGCTGTGGAGTGGAACCTGTGCCAACTCTCTGTAAGTGAACAAGGCGCCATGGATTCTTGCCAGCAACAACATACTCCCGGGGAAGCCGAAGTTGGCCGTCAATCATGAGCCCTCAAATGGAAACGCATCCATTTCTCATTTGATAAGGCCCCCCACCCCCCGCTCCACTTTGTCAGACAGACACATGGATACTCAAGACTAACATACAGACGGACACAAAGGGGGCCGTAGAAGTGAAAAAAGAGAAAAGGGTAAATACTTTTAGGGGGGAAGTTTGATCAGGCCCCCTTGATTAATCCTGAGCAGCTGCACTAAATTTATCTGTGACTTCAGCTCCCTTGCCTTGGGTCAGAAATGATCAGGTTAGAATATCATTTTTTCTCACAGAACAGAATTCAAAGTATACAGAGTTGGTGTCTGCTAGACATTTAGTTTCAGCTGTACAACCACTCAAAAACATCTTTTGATATCATTCAAATTTTACTTTAAACGTATATTTTGTCCACGTACTGGGCAAAAATAAACTTGTTCCACATGTAAATTATCCCCTTCGGGTTATGTTAATCACATTATCAACCAAAGATCTTTATTCTCAGGTATCATGTCTGACAGAGGACTTTTATTCTGACGCACCATTTCCACTGCAAAGTGACAACCTAGTCTGCTTGTAGTAGCAAAGGACATAAAAATTAAATATCTGTAAATATACAGAGGAGATATCAAACTTCATTTTATTTACACAAAAGCAACTGTTGCAGATCCCTATTCTTGGTGTCATTAGATCTGTCAAAGTGCTGTCAAGTCAGATGCGTAAATGAGTTTTACTTTAATTTTTTATATTCTATATTTATTATTATTTCTTATTTTATTCTATGCCTTGCATTTCTGACTGCCTTTTGCTCTGTGTGTTCTGTGTTGCGCCATAAATTTTCCCGCTGTGGGACAAATAAAGGAATCTTGAATCATGAATCTTGGGAATCACTGATTCAAATAATAAAAAAAAAGGAAAAGAAACATCAAAGGTCATTATAAAGTACTAAATGTGCTTTGTAACTATGGACTGCTGGAATTAGTTAATTCACTGGAGGAAAGGTAACATTAGCGATGTTTACAATTAAAGTGTAGATATTAATAATTACACATCTGGATTCATAGTGAGTCTTTAATGCTTACACTACAAAAAACACGCACGCACATACACAATCAAACATACACAACTTTCCAACACTAATGTGCGCACATTCATGCACACACAAATATTTACAGAATATACATTTGTACAAAGTATGTGCATAAGTGCCCACACATACACAGCCCTGCGGGTGCTTTGCTGTGCCACCCCGCTCTCTTTCTCATGCGTGCTTGCTGTGCCCTCTGGTTGGCGGTGATTGATGACGGCCATGGCGAGGCAGATCATTTGGGTGGCCCCATCTACACAGGACGTAAATCAAATCAGCTTCGCTAATGATTCTCAGACGCTCATCTGGCAGCCACGGCCAGAACCCTATCGGGTCTTGCACGGAGGGACAAAAGAAACATCAATAAGTCCCAGAACGATTTCATTTGACCGCCCGTTCCAGGGATTGATGTCCATTTTCTTAAAGATTTTGAGGTGAAAAAGAGGCACCTCTGTCTAGGAAAAAAAAAATCAAGGCTTCATCATCTGTGCTGCATCACAAGTGTGAAACTGATGCATGTGTGGCATGTGGGCACGTGTGTGGATATGCACCTATTTTGTGATGCAAGGTGATGTAATGTAGCTGAATAGGTGAAAGATTGCTTCAGTGGAATATCTGATATCAGCTCTGCCAGGTGGGGAATCTCAAACAACAACAAACAGGCGCCGGCGGTGACGAGAGACGAAGCTCCACAGTTAAAGTCCAGCGTCCAGCCCAGCCACACCGTCTGTGAACCCGTCTGCGGATCCAGTCCTGTTGCTAGCTCTGATGTGATTGATAACCCTGGCAGGTGAGAGGACCTCAGCCCTCAGGCTTCCGGGGGTGACCCATTACAACTTTTCATTAAAACGTCTGTCCGATGCACCACCTTGATTTGTCCATAATTTATGATGCCATTACAAGCTAATTAGTGCCAGGATCCCTCTGCCCTGCTCGGCATGCCAGGCCCTTGGCAGTTAAGACAGGGCACACACCGCTGGCTTTAGCTGCACAGTTACGGGCAAAAGGCGACTCTTTCCAGTCGGGGCTTCGTTTTCCTTTCTAACTGTGGTTGTAAAGGTTGGTAATATACTGCCACACCAGAAACTTCCATATCAGAAACATTGTGCTAGTAGAGCTCACTACCATTACTTTTTACATTTTGATCTTTTGTGAAATTACTGTTTAGTTTGTGCAGGGAAGGCCTGAAATCTACAACTCAGCTAGACATTTGAAAAAAATATATTGAGTTTCTGTCTCTGCGGGTGTTGTTCCTTAGTAGTTACCATGAGGTGTATTTTCATTCTCTATTCCTCCATTTGCACTGAAAAACAGCTGAATGGAAATGCTAAAAAAAAAAAGAAAAAAAAGTGCATGGAAAGAAAGTTAGCAATTAACTCCTGACAAACTGTGAGGCCTCTGCTCCACCAAAGACAGAGCACAAAAATATCAGATTTGGATGGACAGATGAGACTGTAAACTTTCCTTACGTTGATACATAAAACAAACACATAAATTCCATACTTGTATCATGTTTTCTTCACTGTTTTTCACCATTAGATGTTTGACTGTTAGATTACATCATCTCATTGTGTCGTCATCTTCTGTAATGGTTTCACGGCACCTGACTGAAGATACAGCGCCACCAACTGTTTATCTCGAGATGCTTAAATTGTATTATTCACATAATGGTAGTGGATGCAAATTGATTTGATTTGCATTTTCTGTAAATTCGTTTTAAATTTGCACTACACTGCGATGGAAAACTGGCTACTGCTCAATTCATTTTAGACTAAACACTGCTGCTGCTGTTGTAAATTTGTGTACGGATACTTTGTAAAAAGTCCCACCTTAACAACAAACTGAATTTATGTCTAATTTCTTTTGTCTTTACAGTGATCTGACCCCAGCAGAGGCCTTGTGAAATTCAAAATGTGCATCATCTGCATACAGAACAAATGTTTAACAGTAGCCTAGCAGAGCAGAGAGACTGTCCTCAGCAGCTTGTCTATAAGATTGGAGGGATGGGGGGGGTCTCATCAAAGCCAGTGCACCCATGCATGAAAGTCAATCCACTGCTTGTGTGTGTTTTATTTATTCATTAGTGACACGCAGCTTGAAAAGGAAGAAGAAAAAAGACAAGAAAGTTCCATTCAAATAAGCATGGCATCCCCGGAGCGGGATTGTAAAAGAGAGAGAAACAAGAGGGGGGAGATAAAGTGTGTGCGTGTGTGTGTGTGTGTAGAAAACAGGGTGCTGAAGGAAAGGGAGATGAGGGAAGAGTGGGATGACTTCTTTTAATTTGGGGAACCCCTCGGGGGAAATCGAGCCCGTGAACACGCAATTACGACAGTCATCAGTGAAGCGCGCACGTGAGGAAGTGGGGCGTCGAGCGTAAAAAGGAAAATATCAGGATGAAGAAGGAGGAAATGATTTGAAGTATTATTATCTCAAGTCTCTGCTGTCCCTCCCCCGCTGATAATCACTCACATACACATGCAAAGTGTACATGCGCACACACATGTCCGCATCCTTCAGTTCAGAAATGATAAATGTAACTAATACGCAGGTAATCTATTACAATTAACTGACAGTTTAGGAGAAGGGGGGAGGGGCAAGACCATCATCATCGGCCAATTATCATCTTATTATGGGTGTTAAGTGGCCTCATATTAGGGTCAGCGCCCCTCATTTCAAGGGAGAAAATAATTGTTAACCTCTGTAAAAGCGATACACAGAAACTATTTAACACACCCCAGGGGGATCGCTCACGCCTCGCACACACACGGAGTCAGTGCATTGGCCACAAGTTCAAATAATTTTCAGCAAAAACGCTACACTTCCAGTGTGCTGTGTTGCAGAGTTTCAGGTCACGCATGCCTTACAATTTATCACTTGACCTTAAGTGTTGTATATCTTCAATTAAGTCAGCTGTTAAAAGTATGATATTTAGTTGTGTATCCTTACATCTAATGTTGTGTGAGTTGTTTGAAGCTGTTCAACACCATTAACATCCCCCACATAATTTTTATAATAATACTAATCCATGTAGAAGCTTAATAAAATGCTAATCTAGGTAACTAATTTCTAAAGGAAACTATACTTGTTTCCTCCCATTGTATTTTTTGTGCTTTAGTTAGATTCTTACATGAAACCTTCTGTTTAAGAAAAACAATAAAACGCTGCTGTATCTTGAGTTTCACTTCTGTTACTGATGTAAAATTTGACATCTAGTACAGACTTAAATGCTCATCAGCTTGTAAGGTTATCAGCCATACAGAAAAAAACATGAGAATACAAGTTGTGTGTACAAGATGCCAACCTAATCATTACTGTAACTGATAAAATGGTCATCAGAGAGAAAATTATCTTACATAATACTCCTCCCAACAAAAAAGTTGAACTCAGTCTTTAATCCGAAAGTTGAATTCAGTCTTTAATCCGACACAATCTAGACGGACACAAAGTCAATAACAGAGATTAAAGATTAAATCATGTTTTTGGGTTGGGAATTCAGTATTGCTGAATGCATGCGTAAGGTAAAATTCTCATTAGACCAAATCAGAATGCTTTTAAATTAATCACATCTTTGACTCGTGGAAAGTGCAATAAAGAAGAAAGAAGAAAGTTTTAACGTTTGGCAGCACCTTTAAAAGTTGATTCCCTTTCAAAACAATGTAAGGGATGAAAATGGAAAATCCTCCAGGGATATATCCTGCACTGCACTTCACCTCAGCAGTCCACAGCCAGAGACAGGAGACTCAGTAAAGTGTGTTTTCCAATAACTTTTTCTTTTGAGTCAGGTAAAACCAAATCCATTTAGCTTGTAGATAACAGTCAATCTCATATGAATGACTCTCCTAAGTCGACCTGGGGTATATGATTTTAGGAAATCGCAGTTTGCAAATAACTTTCAATTACTTTCCGGCTTAAATCAAGTTTTTCAGGAAATTCTCTTTGTGGTATATTGCATCTGGCTGAGTGGCCTTTATTGTGCTGGCTCTCAGGTGGGCTGTTATATGGGAAGGCCGGACCCTGGGGTCCTGTGTCGCCTCCGGCTTATATTGAGACAGACACCGGAGTGACGATCTCCCCCAATAGCCTGACTCCCTCACTCAGCGAATCCTCTAAGTGTGTTACCTGTCTGGGAGGGTGGCTTAGATAGAATGAAACACTCACTTGTCACTTTTATTAACCCTCTTATACCCTCTTTTCCCTCCAACACCCCCACCCACACATGCACACATCAAGCCCCACACCCCTTCCTCCCACCCAACAAAATCCCCATCTTTCTTCTCTTTTCTCTCCTACATTAACCCGCAATTCTCCCTATCACACCCCCTGAAGCCAAAATCATCTCCATTTTGCATAATGCTCCATTTAAACTGATAGCGGTGACATGAGCGGGAGGGCACTCGGAGTCAGATGGAGAGAATGGGGAAGTGATGAAGCTTTGTCCTCTCTTTTTAACTCGCTCTAGCTCTCTCTCTCTCTCTCTCTCTCTCCCCCCTGTGCGGCTGGCTGTGACCCCTAGTGGCAGTTATTATCCACAAGGTCGTGGTCTGTCCCTTGTCCCATGAGCGGGACACAACCTCTTCCTAATGCAGTCCCCCACTAGGCCTGCTCCTGTGAAGCCATACAGTCACTGCAGCACCCCTCCCCTTCAGCACACACACACATAAATACACACACACACAGTACATAGTACACCCTGCCCATCCATCTAGCAAGCCTTGCTCCCTTCTGCCTTGTGCTAGTCGAGTGTGGTTCCTGGAAGCAGGAGGAGATGTGATGTAAGGCGGGAGGTCTATTATGTCGTCAATGTGATACTGATTCATGACAGGACGCATTATGTGTGTGTCACGAGGCAGTGTTTCATTTTTATTGAACACTTAGAGGTTGTTTCAACATGGAATGGCGCTGAAAGTGGAAATACATCTGACTAGCTAAACTGTTGAGTCAAACATTTCTGCTCAGCGCTGCGACGGATTTGTCGATTAAACAATCAACAGAGAGAAAATTGATCAAACTACTTTGCTAACAGATGAATAAATTAAGTAACTTATCAAAAATACCAAATATTTGTTGGTCAGGGGCTCTTTCCTAAAAGATAACACTGTCTTACAGATAAATGCTTTTAATTATATGCTTACTACAAATAATTTGAGAGTATTTATTGTACAGTTAACAGCACATAATCCAAGACAAAATGCACAAAAAATCTGATTAGCAGAAAAGAAAAGATGAAATACACACTCCTGCAACAGTTTTTATAACTGTTTTAGTTTTTCATATCAGGTTTTTGTTAGCAAAATACAGGGTAGTATTATCCCTAGAGGGTTTTTTATTTTTTATCTTAATGAAGCAGTCAGAAAAGGAGGATTCAATCTTTGGTTACTGCTTGTAACACACAACCTGAGATGAGGGGGTCACATCTAGTAACTGATTTGTTTTTAAGATTTAAATGCCCAAATGTTCAGGTAGCCTTTAGTAGAGTGTCTAGAAATGGAAAGATTAGCTCCTTTTTCGTTTAGAAGTGTACACAAATCATAAATATCACACATAATTTCTCTGGACAAGAGCATCTGGCAGCAGGCATAAATGTGAATATAAATATGAGAGAGATTTTTAATGTGCAAGCTTTTCAGCAGGCTGCAGAATTTTGTAAATATACAAAAATACACAGTTGGTCCTAAATAGACTCGTCCAGGCTGTCAACTTAAAAAGTAGAGCAAAAAACCCCAAAGAGAGACTTTTAAAGGATCTCAGACAGAAAACAATGACAGGAACAAGAAACAAGGCGACATCTCTATCTGTCTTTCCTCATGTGACACATTCTTAAATATTCCAATCGAGAAGTGGGCAGAGACACAACACAAGCTCATGAATTCAAATGGGCGATACCCTGAATGCCAATGGTTTCAGTCCTTCCTGCTGTTACCAATTTATATTTTCCATATGGGTCCTTAAACGGCAAATGGAAGTCAGTCCGTGCCCTTCTATCCCTCCCTGCCTCCCCCCTGGGGACAAAGGCGGTCAAAAGTCAAGGAAATTCTGATTCCTCAGCACAGCACACCAAGGGCACCTAAACACAAACCAAACAGCTCCCACAATGCCTCGCTGTTGGCAAACTTGGGTTTCCTCCCTCAGAGATCTGCTAGTATTCTAAATGGTAATTATTACTCACTCGCACACGCACATACACACACTACCTGGACCGCTCAGATGAAATGCAAAAGACAAAGAGGAGAGTGGAGGAGAGGAGTTCGGGCAGAGGCAAAGAAGAAAATGATGTGTGCAAAAAAAAAAAAAAAATGGAGGAAGTGTAGCAAACCTGAAAAAAAAGGACGGTAGGACAAAAAAAAAGTGGCGGGTATGTAAATGTGAAGTCAGAGAGTTCAGGAGGAAAGAGGAGGTATAATGTGCTGAGCTGACCTGGGGGCCGCGGGGCTGAGTGTCCAGGGGCCAGTGGGGGGACGGTGGCCAGATCTCAGCGGTTATCATTATGGTGTTCTCCATCGTTCCTTCAATTCCTCCCCCACTTCTAACTCAGACTCCATTTCTCTCCCAGGGCAAAGGTGAGGCGGCCTGGGGAGCGGCGGAAGGTGAAGGGTAACGCAGGGCGGGCGCGGGGTCGGCGGCAGTCGTTAGCGATGCAGCTTGACCTGCTCACCTATAACTTGAAGTTTTACTCCCCAAGTTTTTTTTTTTTTTATCATACGCTCCTTCTTTTTTTTTTTTGTCACGCACTGTCTCGTTCTCTCACCGCTGCCAGACCGAGCTGGGATAGATGAAACGTCCCCTCCTGAATTTTAATACGAGGGAATTTGTTGGGGGAAGTTTGCCAAAAAGTCTCAGAAAGAATCAAAATGATAGAAATGTTCTTTTCTGAGAAATTAGAAGAGAAATAGAATCAGCATTAGTACACATAAAACGAACCTGACACTGGTTTAAAGTTGCTCCCCGTGAACTTACACACACATGTAATTTACAAGCACAGTAGTTGTCTATGCATGTAAACCTATGGCCTTTTGCTGCTACAGATATTCAGCATCTCTGCAGAAATTATTAGAGATAAAACTTGTTTTATTACATCCCATCCAGGTTTCTAGTTCGGACTGATTATACAGATTCTATAAATGGTTTAAAAAAATGGAAAAATAGCAAGCCAGGCATGAAGAAAGGAGTTCAAGTGGGAGAAAAAGGTATATGGACTCTTACAACTCAGGTCTATGAGATCAAAAACACACACACACACGCGAGCCTGTCTAAAACACATGGCACTTTCAGCAGATTAGAAATCGTCTCCGTTTACAAAACCATCGCTCAACAAAAGGTGTTCCTTTCACAGAGACGAGGCCGCCGGCGCAGAGAAGAGCCTCGGGCCCTTTCATTGTCAAGCCCTTTCTTTTCTTTTCTTTGCCGCCAACAACACTGCCCTCTTTATCAGTGCAATTACGGCACAAACAGACTCATCATTGGCCCAACTGTCCTCTCCTATCGCCTCCATTTCCACAAGCAACCTAATTAGTCCTAAAGAGAGAAAAAGCCGATGAGCGGAGAAGAGTGGAGAGGCAGAGAGAGAAAAGACCAGCTATCATGTCCATTTGTGTGCGTTTGGAACAGCAATTGTATGTGTTTGTGTGTGTCTGTGTATGGGTGTATTCCCCACCCCCTGTTTTTCCCCTTTCTTTTTGTTGTTGTTGTTCTCACTCTTTCTATCTCCTTTTTTTTCCCAGAGAAAGAAAGCCTTCAAAGGAGCGATTGTGCAGGGCGGCTGAAGTGGTCTGTTGGTAAGCGGACAGCGGAGCAACACAACAAACATGGCTGGCACTAATCAGGGCCCTGGCTAATGTAAACAATGTCATTTTTTGCCCTTAATGAGCCAATTTTCCGCAGATACGAGAGGGCTAACAATTGGGGCAGCGCCTTTGATGTGATTCATCTGAAGGTTTGTTTGTGATCGCTTGGCACTTTTTGTTGGAAGCCCTGCGCCCAGCTGCTTTCATCTACCCCTGAAAAGGGAGAGCCACGACTCACTTGGGTACAGAGGGAGGGGGGAATAAAAATAATAATTTTCTTTTCTTTCCCTTTTAAAAAAAAAGGCAACCCTCCCCCTTTTATTATAAACTAGTCCTAATCAGCTGACCAGCCCCCTCCTTTTTGTCTCCCTCCCCTTTAGCCCCCTCCCCCACCTCCCCGTCCCCCTCCACACACACACACACACACTTCTGTGAACACACATACAAATACAAGAGCGAAGGAGCACCGTCAGTGAGGGATAAAAAAAAAAAAAAAAAAAAAACGAGCATCGTTGGTGCCGGGTGTCTATAGCGATCAAATAGCGAACTCATTAAAAGGCGCCCCGGTGTGCGAGCCGTGGACACTGACAGGGCCTTCATTAACATGGTGCTGACAAAAGGTGAGGCAGACCAAAGAGGCAGCCGGCGGGCCAGGTGTGTGTTCCGCGGCGCCTTTCAAGATGGCACTGTAGCCAGAGGCAGGCGGGATGGCAAGCGCTCTCCATCAAATGGCATACTGACCAAGAACAAGCCGGTTGTGGTAAGAGAGAGAGAGCGAGAGAGAGGGAGATAAAAAGAGACGCAGAGTCAGATGGAGAGATAAAGAGTTTTTTCCCACATGCACCAGATCTTCCAAACTTTTCATCTGTCGGATGTCCGAGTCCCATCATTTAACTCTTGACCAGTGATCCATCTGATGAAGCGGATCAAAAAGTCCTGGACTAATAAAACAAGCCTTGTGCTGATTATCATAATAAAGTGAACTCTTCAAAGTTCAGTAAAAGGCCACAAGAACACACAAATAACAGAAACAAAACAGGAGAAGTGGAAAGAGAAGGGTATTGATGTAATGAAGGTAGTCAAAGGTAGTGACCAAAGGCAATACATCGCCTCATGTCCAGGCCTATTCCAATCAATCACCGGAGCTGAAGTGAAGTCAACTCCAGGCTAGTCAGTCAGCCAGGCCCCCCATTACACACACACACACACACACACACCTCTGCCTGCCTCTCTGGCCATGAGTCAGGGGCCCTCTGGGGCCAACCACACACACACGCACACACACACGCACACACACACTGCACCTGCTGGGCCCTGCAGTTACCAGCTGTCAACTCCACG